>PVJD01000110.1:0-482855 GCA_004026545.1 Mormoops blainvillei
GATGTTCTGACAAAATTAAAATGAACTGTAAAAAATTATGGTTTTTGTTGCTGTGTTGTGGAAATTATTTTTTTAAAAACTGGACACACAGAAAAGGTTTCATTTCAGCAAGGATTAATGATTTGTACCCAAAAAAAATCTATTCCAAATAGCAAGTAGAATGTATTTCATGTCGTTTTCCAAAACAATGATTCTAACACTTACAAGCTGTGTGGCCTAAAGCAAAATCACTCAACCCTCTTTAAGCCTTTAATTTTATCATCTATAAAACAGGAATAATGCCATCAATTTGCTTCAGTTTCTCCAAGTTTCCATGGTCTCCAGAATAGTAAAGTCCAAAGTTAAAAATCAGGAAAGTGTGATTAATCCAGAAGCCATTCTGTCAGAGCACCCTGCCACCCACCAGACTGTAATGGCAGCATCTTAACATTACAGATTGGCGTTAGTACTTCTAGGAACAATGGCCCTCAAACTCCACTTAGTCCTTAGATAACACTGCAGTCTCCAATATGTCAGATTTTATCTGTTTCTGAGTCCTTTAATTTTGACTTGTTACGCTCAAATTTCTCAGCAAGCTCTTGGTTCAGTTCACAGTCCCTAATAATGGTACCACATGTATTATTAAGCAAAGGTCTTTTGGTATAGCCCAGGGAGCCCATCTCTCCAGGAAAGGGACAGTATATCATCATATAATATAATTAAAATTTAAAATTTAAAAATTTTTAAAAATCCATTCCTGTAATACAAATACATGCTCTGGTTTTTGTGAGAATATAAAAATGTATAAGAAACAAGAAATTGATTTGTAAATAGTAAACATTAATCACATACATATAACAATTCTTTATCACTGGTCATCATTTTAAATTAGTGGGACTCAGGTTATATTCTATAAACTATCATTATCGAGAAAATACTTGACTAATTTAGGATATTTAGAAGTAAAGTGCCACATCAAATTACAAAAGAAACCAATTCTTAAATACAATAAATTAAAATAATTCACTGTTGAACTTGAAAGTCAAATTATTTCTATAGGATTCCTATTTCTTAGGGTCAAATCGAGGGTTAGCTGTGGTGAATAAGCTGCATAAAGTACTTATTCCATGCAATCTATATCTTACTGCCTGCCCCATCCTACCACCTGTTGGCAAGGAGCAGGGAGTTCCACAGCCACAGCTGTAAGAAAAGGCCACTGGTCATGCAATGAAGGGAAGCACTCCCACCTTCACTAAAGCGGAGAAAATTAGACTGCCAATCCTCCCTTCCACGCATGCCACCCAAGCTGTCCTACAAGGCTAATAATGTTCAGTGCCTCGGCTTCTGGCATTTAATTAAACAGGTTTCACCCACATATGAATATTTTGCTGTGATGCTGATCAAGGGTATGCTATATATGTACATTCAGGAAGCAGAAGGGAGTTTGGTGTGTTTTTGTTTTCTTGGGGTGGGGGGAGGTGGAAGTGGTGCAGACACAGGGGCATCCAGCTTCCACCAAGCAGTCCAGATCACTAGAATTAACTGCTATCACTCTTTCACCACCAAATCCTCTTTTCTTTATTTTTTTCTAACATTTTATGGTGAGAAATTTAAAAATACAGAAATGTTGAAAGAATTATACAGTGAATACCTATATATCCACATCAAGATATTGTAATCATAATATTTTAATAAATGTGCTTTATCATAAATCTACACACGTTTTCATCAACCCACCTGTTTTGGGGGGGAGTTGTTTGGGTTTTTTTTTTTTTGAAATTTTATGTATTTACTTATTTTCAGAGAGGGGAAGGGAGGGAGAAAGAGAAGGAGAGAAACATCAATGTGTGGTTGCTTCTTCCGCACCCCCTACTGGGGACCTGGCCCGCAACCCAGGCATGTGCCCTAAACTGGGAATCGAACTGGTGACCCTTTGGTTCGCAGGTCGCACTCAATCTACTGAGCCACACCAGCCAGGGTTGTTTTTGATATAATTTAAGGTAAATTTCAGACATTAGTATACTTTCTCCCTAAACACTACAGCATGTATATCACTAACTAGAATTCAATATTTAGTTTTTAATAAAAAATTTACACATAGTGAAATGCATAAAGTCGAAATGTTACCATTCGATGAGTTTTGGCAAATGCATACGCCCATGTAACCAACATATATTAAAACATAAAACACCCCCATCGCCTTAGAAATCCCATTCAGACCCCTTCCCAGCCAGTCCCCACCCCAACCTCTGCCCCCGAAGGCAGTCGCTCATCTGGCTGCTTGCACCACCGGTTAGTTTTGCCTGTTCTAGAGCTTGTTGCTAATGGAATCGTAAAACATGTTCTCTTTTGTGCTTGTATGTTTTCACATAATCTTATGTTCTCAAGATTCATTCATGGTGCTGCAGATATTTTGCAGTTTACATATCCATTCCTCCATTGAGGAAGACTTTGCCTCTTCTCAGATTTTGCCATTATGAATAAAACTGCAATGAACATTTTTGTACGAGTCATTCTGTGGACTTACATTTTCAGTTTTCTGAGGTAAATATCTAGGAGTGGACTGGCCAGGCCACAGGGTAATGTATGTTCAGGTTTTAAAGAAACTGTAAGACCTTTTCCTAAAGCGGATATAATATTTAACATTTCCAACAATATATGAAAATCAAATGTATTAATTGCATCCATATATGCCATATCTGCTACAATTTTTGCTTTTTACAGCCGTATGCATATTAAAGAAATTATGAGAAAAAAACATTAAAGTAACCTTTTATATCTTCTACCATATTTATTATTTATAATTATTTATTTAATTTATATTATTCCTTTTCTCCTGAAGATCTGAGCTTCCATTTGATATCATTTTCCATCAGACTGAGAATCTTCCCTTGGTATTTCTTACAGTGCAGGTCTGTTGATAATTTTCTTGGTTTTGACTTATCTTAAAATGTCTTTATTTTGCTGTCATTCATGAAAATTATTTTTGCTGGTTATTGCATTCCAGGTTAACAGATGTTCTCATTTATTCTTTCACCATTTTGAAGATTTTCTTGCACTGTCCTCTGGACCCCATTATTTCTCCTAAGAAATTAGCCATCATTCGCTTTGTTGCTCTCTCTTTTTGTAATGTGTCATTTTCCCCTGGTTACTTTCAAGATTTATTTTTTTTAAATAATTGGTTTATAGAGGTTTCATAATAAAGTATATAGGTATGGTTTCCTTTTTATTTTTTCTGCTGGAGGTTGAGTATTTAGAATCTGTAGATTTATTTATTTTTACTAAATTCAGGAAAATTTTAGCCATTATTTCTACAAATATTTTTACCATTATTTTTTTATCTTGTCTTTCTGCTATAAACACACACACACACACGCACACACACACATATGTAAGATCCTTCGATATTGTCACACAATACACTGAGGTTCTGATAATTCTTTTCAATCTATCTTCTCTCTGATTTTTAGAATAGACAATTTCCACTGACCTATTTTCAAGTTTATGCCTCTTTCTCTGTCATCTCCAATATTCTATTAAACCCATATAGTGAACATTTTTATTTCAGGGTTTGTATTTGTCAGTGCTAAAATTTCCATTTTACTTTCTTTATTTTCTTATAGAATAATTTCTATTCCTCTGTTAAGATTTTCTATTTATTCATTCATTATAAGCATATTTTACTTTCTATATTTGAACACAGTTATAATACCTGTTTTATAGCCCTTCTCTATTAATTCCAACATTTGGGTCATCTTGGGGAATGGTCATATATGTGACTTTCCCTTGAATATAAATCATTTTCTGGTTTCATCATACGTCTAAAAATTTGGGAATATATACTGGTCACGGCAAATGATACAATGTAGACACTCGAGAGAGTATCAACTCCTTTTCTTCCCCGCCAGGCCGCCCCCAGACAGTTAACACCAATGAACTCAAACAGCAAACTGTTTCCTCTGAAGTGAGCTGCAGCTGAAATCCAGTTCTCTCAGCCTTAGCTGAGTTGCTTGGAATCTGCCCTCAAAGGCTTGCTTCAGGGGTTACCCAGAGATCTGGTCAGAGCTTATAGAACCTGAGGCTCTCCTATGTAGCTCTCTCCTTTCCAGGGTTTGTTGCTCACTTTCTCATTGCCATCGTGAGCCCAAACTCTATCCTCTGATTCCACAACCAATAAAACTACAGGTTTCTATACACGTTTTAATAACACTGAGGTCTGGTGCTGGCACTTGGGCAAATAGAGACATTAAAAAGCAGGTAATTCATCTAGTGTTATTCCAAGTGTTAAGTTCCCCTCCAAATTCTGCCTGCTTTGGGCTACCCTCCAGTTCACAGTTGTTATATGTGACTGGGCTGATAGGAGCTACTTTGCCCATTATGAGAAGCAGAACCTTCCCTCTTCCCTCTTTGATCTAAAAAGAATACAAATGATTCTAATATAAACAGCAAGTACTATGAAACAGTGAAGGTGGTCTATGATTGACAATGATACACTTTTGCCTCCTGATTAATTTAAAGATTAGAGCTACAAGAGACTCTAGCAGCACTGTTCTATAGAACTGATATAGTAAACGTTTTCTGTGCTGTCCAATATGGTGGCCACTAGACACATGGGCTATTGAGCTCTTAAAATGGGGTTATTGAGATTGGAGAATGAATTTTTTTAATTTAATTCTAATTACTTTAATTTAAAATAACCACATGTGGCTAATGGCTACTGCATTGGGCAATGCGGCTCCAAAGGTCACTTGATCTGTTGTTCCTCTACGCAGATAATGAACCAGCAACCAAGAGGTCTGCCCATAATACATGGCTGGTACTGCCAAAGTAGGATTCAAATTTAGATCTCCCAATTCCTAGTCTGAAGTTCCTTCAACTCTGTAGAGGAAGAGATTACACAACGCTGTGGCTGAAAGTGGAGAACCAAAAACATCATAGGCAGAGTGATGATAAAGGAGAACTTGAAAAAAATGGAACAGCTGAGGGTAGAATGATATGTAAACATATCATACATTACATACACAGCAGTTCCCCCTTAACGGCAGGGATGCGTTCCAAGATCCCCAGGGGATGCCTCAAACTGCACATGGTACTAAAACTCTACATATAATATGTTTCTTCCTATACCAGGTCTGTCTGGAAAAAGTCCAGCCATTTTTAATATAATGAGAATGGTCTGCGTGACACTGATGTAACCTGGCAGCCAAGGACAGTGGTCTGGAATGCACATGTGTGAACAATGACAACTTCACTGTGCTACTAGTCAGTGGGGGTGGTAGATGCCATTGAGTGGGCATGTGTACTGTGTGGTCATCACGTTCAAAATGACTGAGCCAGTACAGCAATGAATCTGCATCGAATTTTAAGTTAAGCTTGACCATTCCTCTGCAGACACTATTCAGGTGATTCAGAGGCCGCGGTTATGGGCAGCTAGTGATTGGCAGCTGCATCACAACAACGCACCGCTAATGCATCACATCTCTCGCAGAGTTTTTTGGCAAAACATTAAATCGACTCAGCCACCTTACAGCCCAGATTTGGTGCCCTGCAACTTCTGGATTTTCCCAAAACTAAAATCACCTTTGAAAGAGAAGAGCTTTCAGCCCATGGATGAGATTGAGAGAAATATGACAGGGCAGCTGATGGTGATTAGGAAACCTGTATGAGGTCCCAAGCTTCCTACTTTGAAGGGGACGCAGGTGTCATTATCCTCTGTACAATGTTTCTTGTATCTTCTTTAATAAATGTTTCTATTTTTCATAGTGTATGGCTGGATACTTTCTGGACAGACCTCGTATGTACATATCTATGATAAAGTTCAATTTATAAATTAGGCACAGTAAGAGATTAAAAACAATAACTAGTAATAATACAGAACAATAATAATCTACTGTACACATGAATGTGGTCTTTCAAAAATATTGTACTGTATTCACCCTTCTCCCTGCGATGATGTGAGATGATAGAATTCCTTTTTAAGCTGAGAACTTTTAGCTTGTCACTTAAAGCAAGCACTTTATGCCTTCTCTTTGGCACATCCAAATCACCAGCATCACTACTCTTGCACTTTGGGTACATTATTTAGTAAAATAAGGGTTACCTGAAAGCAACTGCTATACCACAACAGTCAATCTGATAACTAAAACAATCACTAAGTGACAACAGGCAGCCAACGTATACAGCATGGATATACTGGACAAAGGGATGATCCACATCCCAAGCAGAACACAGGAGGAAGGCATGAGATTTCACCACACTGCTTAAAATGGCATGGTATTTAAAACTTACTGTTTACTTTGGAATTTTCAATTTAATATTTGTGGACCACAGTTGACCACCATTAAAAAAACCATGGAAAGCAAAATGACAGTTAAGGAGGCACTACTGTACAAACACACATATTCAACCAGGTAATAACTATTTTATAAGTACAAAAAAGAGAGCATTCCATTACCCATTACAGGCCAAAGGTCTGGCTCAGCTGACATAATACAAAGCACAGAGAGCATAATCAAAAAATTGATATCCTATCTCCATTCTTCACCAGTGTCTACTTTTCAAATCCTAGAGTCTTCGGTGATTTGAAGAGTCACAGCTTAACAATCTTGTTTCTCAAAAGCCTGTGATACACGCCACTGGAAAGATTGTTAACCATCCCCTTCCTGAACTTAACACTCCCTATGAGGATATGGTTCTCAGCTAAAACAGAATGCCTTTTACCTTATATACCATGCTCCTGTTCTCCTGAAAGTAAAACAATTATCTCACTACGTTTCTTTTCTCTCTCTCTGTCTCTGTCTCTTTCTCTCACACACACACCCCATAAACCTTTGTGTGGATTTCATATCACCACCACTAATACAGTAATATACATGGTGTAGAAAATGTCTGCAAAAGGGTCCAAGAAAAATAGCATTGTTTTTGGAGAAAGTGCTATGGTCGGGATGATGTCATTGAAAGCCATCTAATGAATTTCCTGTAGCCACATCCTAAAGAAAATCCAGAAGGCTCAGTTTTCTCACAAAGTCAAACAGTGATTTGGTGGGGGGGCATCAGTAACTGTTCCTGTGAAGCTGCAGGTGCCATATATTGATAATGAGTGTGATTTACCTTTAATCTTCAAGATCAGAACAAATGAAATTGCATTTTAAAATATTTTTTTATGTGGGAGGGATTATGAGAATATAAAAAGTATCCTTATTGAATGTGAATTTTAGATTTTAGTTACTGACAGCAAAGTAAGTGCAATAAAGAAAAGATGAGTAAGCTTAGTTGGCACTTACTACTGGGCTTTATAAGCTTCTTCTTCAGTTCTGAGTAAAGCAAAGACCACCGTTCATAAAAACCAAGGAGAGGAGAGCATGCTTTACCTATGGTAAGCCCTCATATTTTTCTGGAGGAAAATGTTTTTCCTCCAGGTCAAAAAGCATTTATTAACACCGGACTGAGACACTACGGGAGGTTTCCCAGAAGATTTGAGGCCCTTGAGGGCAAAAACAATGACATATTCACCTTCATACCTAAAATCACTACGGTACCTGGAACACAGTAAACACCCAGCCATCACGTGCTGAGGGAATGAGTGCCTGTCATCAACATGAGTAAGCTGTGCTCCTTCCCCTCCAGGGCTGTCAGTCACCCAGTGGAGAGAAGACCACCATTACAACCAAATAAACAACTGGTAAAACTGAGGTATCACTATGGCTATGGTTTGCCAATCAATTCGAAAAGAAAAATCTAAGATTGATATCAACTTTTATGGATTTAGAACAGTCTTCTTTTTTTGGAAAATCTTTTAATCTAAAATAAGTATGGTACCTGTTCCCCCAGAGGTCCCACTTGTTAGACACTATTCTAATCCTAAATGTATACAAAGAGATTTATACAAGGTGTTGTTTGTTTGCTTTTTTACTGCAACCATATTTGTAAAAGGAAAAATAAAAAATTCCCCTGAACATTCCATCAGTAGATGAGTGGTACATCCACAATACATATCACTACACAGGAGTTTAAAACAGTGTAATGGATCTATACGTGCCGACGTGAAAAGAGGTTCAATACTATTGAGTGAAAAAAAACATTTGGAAAATGATATCATATTCCAATATATGAAAAACAAAACCATAAGAGAAAATGGGCTACAGCTACATTGTATAATACAAACATAATTTAAACTTTCTAGTAACTGCATGAAAATGTAAAACAAAAAGAGTGAAAATAATTTTAGTAACATTTTATTTAATCCAATGTATCAAAATACTACCTATTGTAATCAATATAAAAACTTTGTAATGAGATACTTGACATTCTTTTCATTCTGTTTCAAAGTTCAGTGTGCATTTTACATTTAAAGCACTTCAATTCAAACTACTCACATTTTTTAAATTAGAGTTGACATACAATATTACATTACTTTCAAGTACGCAACATAGTAATTCTACATTTATATACCTTATGATATGATTATCACAATAAGTCTAGTAACCATCTGTCATTGTACAGTTATCTCAATGTAACTGACTACATGCTCTGTGCTGTACATTACATCCCCATGACTTCCTTATTTCATAACTACAAGTTTTTACCTCTTATTCCCCTTCATCTTTTTTACTCATCCCACTGTGCCCCTCCTCTCTGGCAACCAACAGTTTGTTCTCTATATCTGAGTCTGTTTCTGTTTCATTTTGTTTGTTCTTTTTTAAGATTCCACTTGTAAGTGAAACCACATGGTATTTGTCTTTCTCTGGCTTATTTTGCTTATTAGCATAATACCCTCTCTAGGTCCGCCATGTTGTCACAAATGGCAAGGTTGCATTCTCTTTTATGGCTGCATAACATTCTTTACCCATTCATCTATCAATGAACACCAAGGTTGCTTCCGTATCTTGGCTATCTTGGCTATTGTAAACAATTCTGCAATGAACATAGGATTACATATATCTACTCACATTTTAAATGTTCAATAGTGACATGCAGTAGCAGCTACCACAGTGGACAGTATAAGTCTAGAAGGATACATTTAAAACTGGTAACAGTGGTCACTTCTAGAAAGGATAGTGTTTTAATCTTTTACATGAATAACTAACTCATATACTACTTATGTAGTGATAAAAATATAATAAAAACAAAGTAGTATGGGAATATAGATGTCTGAGCAAATAAAAATTCAAGGGTTACTAAATACCTGAGTAGAGGAAGGGGGACCAAGGAAAATACAATTTAAAAATACCATTTACAATAGCATGTACATGTGTGCACATGTGCCCACATACACAAAACCCAAGGATAAAACTAAGGGAAGGATATGCAGTAGTTACATTGAAAACTATAAAACATTGCTGAAAGAGATTTTATGAGTACTAAATAAATGGTAAAATATACCATGTTCATGGACTATAAGATTCAAATATATTTATAGATTCAATGCTATTCCAATAAAAACTCTGGCAGGATATTTGAGTGAAGGAAGGGGGAACTATAAACTAACCCTAAACCATATACGCATATATGAAAGTAAAGAACCTGAAATAGCCAAAGCAATCAAAGAAAAACAAAGCTGTATTACATGATCAGATTTCTAGACTCATTAAGAGGCTACAATAATTAGGCAATATTTTATTGACATAAAGATAGACAAATAGATCAAAAGCACAGAATATAGAGTCCTTATATACCTTATACTTGACTTCTGACAGAAGTGGCACCGAGAACAGTCTTGTGAATATAAAGTGCTGGATCGACTGGGTTTTCATATGGGGGAGCAAACTGAACTTTGATCCCTACCCCAAACCAAACACAAAAGTAAATTCCAAGTGGCAGTGGACCTAAGTGCAAAAGGCAAAACAATAAAGCCTCATAAGAGGATATCTTCATGACCTAGGAATATAAAAACATTTTCTTAAATAGGACATAAAAGGTGTTAACCACTAAAGAAAAAATGGACTGGTAAATTGAGCTTCATTAACATTTGTATCATTTTAGGTAGAAAAGCTGGAAGCAGAGAAAGAGAACTTTAGGGTGTGAGGGATAATTCAACTACAGCTGATTAAGGAAAACATTGCTGAGGGGTCAGAGATGAGGTCTTCTATGCAAAGGGAACAGAATAAGTAAAGATATAAAGGGTAAAGTATAAAGTATGTTTAACAAAGTATGGCAAGTAGACACATGAACAGGTTATAAGGTGTATGACATACAGAATAATTGAAGAAAAGTAATGCAAAAAAATATTATAAAGGGCTTTGGACTTTATCCTGGAGGCAACAGAAAGTTGTAAAAGGCTTTTAAGCAGGAAAATTACATGACCAGAACAAATTTTCGATTACTGACTCAGAGCTCTACAGGTGACGGACTGACAGAGCAGAAACCAGAATCAGGGAAGAGCTAGAACAGATTTCACAAATTAAAATATTTACATATTCCAGGGTGACAAGAGGTATGCAAAGCTACCTAACAAAATAAACAGCACTTTTTTGAAGGGTGCCCAGTTGATTGGAATATCCAGGGACAACAATTTTACACTAAAATAAGTGCTGATGTGACACAGGCATATGCGACTTTCATATGAATCACTAAATGATGACAATGATAATGCCAATAATAACAGTAGCGTCATTTTTGAATTCTTATTACATCTCAGACACTGTGCTAAATAAGCACCTTATATGAACTAACTCATTTAATTCTCACAACAAGAAGCAAAGTAGTTACTATTAGAATCAGCTCCTTCCTCTGTGGATACAGTTATTTACTTAGACATTTGTGTTTCCACATAGCTTCTCTTTATTTTGTATTAAAGCTTAAAAAACCCTTACATTGCTGTAACATAACTTGGTACAACTACTTTGGAAAGCTGATAAAATCTAATAAATCTAAACATATGTATGACCAAACACTTGACAGATATAAATGCTGCTGTCTATTAAAAGATACCTATTAGAAGAAAATCTCTAACAGTTTTTTCGTAATAGCAGAAAATTGGAAACAACTCACATGTTCATCACACTTAGAAGAGCTACGTGGTTTTCAAGGTCACGCATCACTAAGCGGCCAAGCCAAAGTTCCAGTGCAGGTCTGTCTAATGGCCAAGTTCACACTCTCAACCACTTGGAAGAAATTCTCTACTTACAGCAGCAGTTTCAAGCTACTCTCAAAGTCAAATAGTAGACACCTTCTCTCCTTTGCTTTACAGGGAAGTGTGAAAAGGTATGAAAAGTTCTTAGAGAAGGCTACTGCAACAGTCCAGGCAAAAGATGGCAGAAAGAGGAGCCAGAAAAGCGGTTTCTTTTACAGAAAGAAGGAGCCCGGTAACAAACCGGACGTGAGAGTGAAACGGTGGGGGCAGCAGGACAGGCGTGAATGCAGACGCAGGTAGAGGTTAAGGGCTAAGTCAAGAACATTGAATTGAAGGTGGCTGTCCAGGCAGCAGTTGAATAAAGAAATATGAAACTCAGGAGAGAAATCAGACTGATGGGGAAAAAAAAAAAACCCTGAAACTTCGGAGTCATTAGCATATTTGCATATCAGATTCCCTGAATAGAGAACAACGTCTCTAGTACAATATAATTTATGTACTCTTCTGACAATTAATATTAGCTCACAGGAAGGTCTCTGTGGGCACCGAAAATTAATTTTGAAACCATTAAAGCATACAATAGGTGAGTTAGAATGAAAAAATCCTATGGAGAAGGTATCACTTCCCCTATTATGTATCTGAGTATTTGTATTAAAAAAATCCCTACTCCTCTTTTTTTTAAAAAAAGATTTTATTTATTTATCTAGAGAGGGAGAGGTAGGGAGAAAGAGGGGGAGAGAAACATCCATCAGTTGCCTCTAGCATGAGCCCCAACAGGGGGCCAGGCCGGCAATTCAGGCGTGTGCCCTGACCAGTTCTCAAACCAGCGGCCCTTTCGCTTTGTGAAGTGACGCCCAGCCCACTGAGCCACACGGGCCAGGGCCCTACTCCTCTTTAAGGTAAGCGGACAAAGTGGTTTCAGGCTGCTCTCTTGCTGCATGAGAAAAATCTTAAAATGTATTATGGGCAAAGATATAAGAGGCAGAAAGATGCAGCTTGGTATCCTTGTCAATCACAGCATTCACAGGGTTGTTTTCCTTCGAAAGGCAGTTTCCCATATTTTATTTCAGTATCAAAATACAGTTGACCCTTGAACAATCTGGGTGTGAACTTCATGGAGCCACTTATATGTGGATTTTTTTCAATAGATATACATTCAACACTCAGCATCCCTGGGTTTCAGTGGATTCAACCAACCATGGACCAAAAATACTATTCCTCTAAATCCATGAATGGGCAGTGATGGCTATATGCAGTTCCTATGTCATTTTATATAAGGGACTTGAGGATCCAGATTGTGCTATCTGGAGGGGGTCCCTGTGCATACTGAGGGACAACTGTAGTTAAGTTTTTAGGCAGCCAGAGGTTATACTCAGATTTTCTATTGCACAGAAATTGGCATCCCTAAGCCCAGCATTGTTCAAGAATCAACTATAATGCAAAAGGGACACCAAGGTACAATTTGAGGTCACAGGTGCAATGCAAGAGTAGGATAACCATAAAAAAGTAAATTCTCTGAACTTTTTATACTCAAAAGGGTATGCTTTTTGGTATGCTTTTTGCATTTTGAGAAAGTTCTCAAAGCTCTAATCCACCCAATAATTCAGGGGAAAAAAAGTAGAAAAGAACTGCACAAAATTATAGTTTGGGGGCAGATGAAATAAATTATAATGAAGCCTTTTAGCAGTAGAACATTAAATAAAATGAAGAAATGTTTTAAAATTAGTGGAAAGCCCTGGCCGAATGGCTCAGTTGGTTGGAGCACTGTCCCGTACACCAAAAGGTTGTAGGTTTGATTCCCAATCAGGGCACATACCTACATTGCAGGTTCGATCCTCACCCCAGGAATGTACTAGAGGCACCAGTTGATGTTTCTCTCTCACATCAAGGTTTCTCTTTCACTCTCTCAAATCAATTCAAAAAATATATCCTCGGGTGAGGATTAAAACAAACAAAAAAATTAGTGGAAAAATATCAATGAAAGAAGCAAGTTAAAAACAGAGTTACAATAGGATTTCAATTTTTGTTTGAATAGATATAAACAATTATAACTGTATGTATGACCAAAAGATTACACCCAAAATATTAACAGGATGGTAGGCTTACCTTCGGTTATTTTCATGTTATTTCTTATGTAATTGAATAAAACTAATACATACTACCTTTTATAAAAACCAAGAGTCTGTAACTATACTGAATAAAATGGTGAAAAAATCTGCTCTTTGCTAAAGGCATGAACTATTTTAGCACTCTGCAGAATGTGACTGACATGCTGACCAGTTTCAAACCCCATATGCCAATTTCTGTGCCTCATTCAGGAGCCAACTTGAGTTCCAGCTGTTTCACAAAGCTTTCTCACGTCTATGCCAATCTCTGCCTCCTAGAGAATTCCAGAATCTTGGCAGTGATTAAGAAAACATCATCATTTATTGGCCAGGCAGTGTTAATATTTTTGCTGTGTTAAAGCTGTGTCTCAATGAGCATTCATAAGCCCCTCCAGGAGAGTGACCCCCACCCACCCACTGCCTGGATCCTGAGCTCTCAGCACAGGGGTACCTTAGGTGCTTGGTGAGCAGACATCACACTTAACTGAGTTAAATCCCAGAAGACTGGTCAACTAAAACTTTGAACCTAAAAATATATATATTATTGCAATAATTCCCTTTAGACACTTTATATATTCCTTCAAGTTCTGAACCAATATTAACTCCAGTCTTAACCACTGGTGGTTGGTTTCCGGGATATGGAAGTAAAGATTTCCAGTTCACTGCAAGCAGGCTAGCAGCAGCACTCAAATGCCTTAAAAATTGACAGAAATGGTAAGAAAATAACATACCATTTATCAAGAAAATTAATGGCACCTAAAATTCCAGAGAAGAGGCACACAGCAAGAGAAAAGAGAAATTTTATAGGTCAGTCTAGAAATCAGATAAATTGCCTCAGCAACACAGAGCAGAAGCACGAGCTAGACAGCAGAACATCCCAGAACGAGGCTTCTGCTGTGGTCAAGCTACGGCCAGCTAGCAACCGCAGTAAGTCAGAATGATGGGGACAGCCAAAAGAGGGCTGTAAAAATTATTTAGGTTTTGGTAATCACAAATTTGGAGGAGACCATTAATTATAGTAGCTAGACATTCTTTATCTACTCCCAGAGAGGAACGAAATAGATTTAAAAATCAGTCTCAGGGTCTGTTACTTACAGATAAGGAGGATTTCCCAACAGGTAGGCTGATGAACTACTACGGTGGTAGTTAAGCACAGGCCAACAGAAGAGGGACAGAGGGTGCCTGTGCTAGGTCACTTCTAAAACGGAAAGGTTTTGGGGAGAGAATTGGAACCAGTATTATCTCAAGGTCTCTTCCATCCTTATAATTTAATGATTTCTCCATAACATTGTGCAGCGAAGGTTTATACAACTCAGATAACACAGGCTACAGAAAATTACACTATTAAGAAGAGGGAAGGCAGAAAAATTTCACCTCTACTTTTTAATACTTATGACAATCATATGCCCAATTAAAAGTCTTCCCACCTTATCCAGTAGTTGAGCTAATACATATATCCTGAAGGTTAGGAAAACAGAGTTTAAATAAGTCTCATCCCTCTTTTTAGTCTCTTAACATCAAGAAATCAGATCATCTGGCTGATAGAACTGTTTGTAATCTAAGACTAAATTAGCAAAGAGGAAAGTGTTTAGGTAATTCTCTTGAGAATAAAATTTCCAAAAGTTCGTGGCCCTTAATATTCTATTTTGGTAGCTTTCGAAGGCTTTTTTCTGATACCCGAGGATGAGAGAGACTTTGTAGAGGTTCAGTTTCCCCAAGGGGAGATTCCACCACAGGCTGTTTTCTCTCCCAGTTCCTTCCTAGTGTTCCAGAGACTGGAAGATGCTGATCATTTAAATAATATAATTAATCATTATAATGTCTCATAGTGAATTTCTAAGATACAAGTATAACTAAATATAGTTCCCAACATATAGATTAATTCATAAATTTATTGTTGCCTTTGCTAGTAACCTTCTTTCCCTTACTAAAAATATTATCTTAAAAGCTACCACTTATAGCCCTGGCTGGTGTGGCTCAGTGGATTGAGCGACAGGCTGCAAGCCAAAGGATCGCCAGTTTGATTCCCAGTCAGGGCACATGCTCAAGTGCAGGCCAGCTCTCTAGTAGGGGACGCATGATAAGGCAACCACACACTCTTGTTTCCCTCTCTTTCTCCCTCCCTTCCTCTCTCTCTAAAAATAAATAAATGTCTTTAAAAAAAATTTTTAATTAAAAAAAGAAGTTACCATTTATAGAATTCCACTATGAAATTCTAGATATCATGCTTGGTGTTTTACATATATTATTAATAATCCTATCACAACTGTGTATGGAATAAATTAGATTCATCATTTACTGAATAAAAATCAGAGGCAAAAAGGAGTTAAGTAATAACTTCCCCAAGATTCTAGAGCTAGAGAGTACTAAAACAGGAATTCAAAACTGGGTCTGTCTCATCCCTAAACTCCACCTCTTTCCACTCTGTAGGTACTTTCTCATCAAGTCACATCTACTAGATATCAAGTCTCTGAGAATATTACATTTCATTTCTCTAATAAAGACTAGGATAATATTTATTATTACAATTCAGGTCTCTCAATCAGACTTAATATGCATTTACCACTTTAATTAAAAATCCACCAAAGAAACAAAGTGAAGGGTTTGCAGTAATACTAATTCATCTCAAAAAAAAAAATAGTAATATGTGCTTCTTTAATTTAATGAATATATCATGATAATAGAGATTTTTGCTAATTTTACACATGTCTACACCACAGCACATTTGAATAGAATAAGAACAAGGCATCTGACCAAGCTGTTAGATCCTGAGGTCAGAAGCCACATCTTATTTATCTCTATATCCCCAAAGCCAATAGGTGGTAGATGCCCAACACCTGGTTGTTGATGAAGGACAGAAGCAATAATTACTCACTCTGAAAATAAAATTTTAAGGTACTTAAAACATTTTGAACAGCAAAAAAAAAAAAAATTCCATGTTTCAAAAATAAATAAATAAGAGGTAATTTTGGTCTGCAGGTAAACTTCCTACCTCTCGATCCTTGAGTTTCATGGCGAGCACCAGCTGATGCCTGTGGTTAGTGAGAGCCTCCCGATAATTTCCTTTGGAGAAGAATGCAGAGCCTAGATTCCCATGAGCTCGGCATTCTCCTGTCTGGTCACCTAATTGGGTTTAAAAAAAGATAAAACTTCTCTAAGTTATAGAATTATTTTACTACATATTGGCCATCTTAATTTAAGAGCCACAGACTTACTAGCTAAGATTCCATTTGCCTTCTCTTAGAAGAGTATTTTCTTCTTCTGTAATATTCTATGTGGGAGGTTATGGTCCTAGGACTTAAATCTCTGGCTAACAACTATTAATGTTGTCATACAACTGCAGTCAGGGACATAAGTGTCCTGGAAATGAGAGGTTAAAAACCTTGACACAAACCAGATGCTCTTTGAGTCACTTCATTGCTCTGCTAATGATTTTTGGTCCTGAATAACCATCAGCTTGTTGGTTCAGTCATTTGATGCCAAACCTACTATCATATATTGCTTCTTTACAAGTATGCTAATGGTTCACCATATCCCTCCCCTTACTGCAATCCTGCAACTCCTTGGAAAATCACAGTAACAATAATCATAATTATAAGCCGCACTTACTTTACGAATGAGGAAACGGCAGCACAGAGAGCTTAGGCAACTTGCTGAAGATCACACTTACACAGCAGCCTGTCTCCACAGTCCACACTCTTAACCACTGCACTATACTGTCCCCTCCAACAAAATGATGATGTGCTCTAATGCAGTCAAAAAATTAAGACAAAAGATTCACCCAAAACTACTATCATTTGGGATATTACATCTGTAAGCCCAAATTTCTGAGGAGGGCAATGAACATGTTAATTGACATCTCTTGGCCTTTTGGGAACCTTGGTACCCTGTTATATGAAAAGCCCTAAAGACCTGAATACTCTGAAACAGAGTATATTCTAGAGATACACTCACTTTTCGTTGCACATGGTATTCCCATCTATGCCAGGCTTATCAGCTCTCTTTATTTCCTTTCTGTATTGAATTAAAGGAGAGAAGCATAACTCTACCTAAGGTCTTGGCTACATCCAAGTCCTGTTGCATGTATCCAGTGCTCTTCTCTGTGTTTCCAAGGGACCAGTAAGCACTGCTCAGGGCAGAAAAAACAGAACCTCTCAGTTTGAGGCTGCAGGTGCCAATCTTCAAAGCAGCTTCTAAGACAACCACAGAGGCCCCATGGTGGCCAGCTGTCAGGAGTTCCTGCCCAACCACAGACACGACCACAAAGGGACTCTTGTCCAGTTTCATTTTCTGAAGCTGCTGATAAGTGGGCTCGAGGGAGTCTGAAGAAAAACAAAAGAAAATACAAAAATGTAGGAGGATACACAAAATAATCTTTTCTAATATGCTCTAGAAACAGATGTCTATCATGCCTTTTCATGGCCTATTTCAAGTACAAACTCTTCAGCCTTTAATCTGGCACCACCCTCCTGGCCACTTACCCACATGACTGTCACACCCTCCTCAATCCCGTCATTTCCTTCTCTTCACTCTCGCATGTAGGTGCCACACTCGCCTCTCTCTTGGTCCTTCCTCGACCCTGACACAACACTTTGCCTGGATGGTTTTCCCTCCTCTCCCCTGCTGCCCTCTCACGCTACTATAAGCACACTCCTCAAAGTCCGCCTCTCCTGTACGGTGTCCCCAGTCCTCCAGCCCACATTAACCTTTGAATCAAAACTGCTGCATTTTTCCAGTTAGTAGTGCAGGTGGACCCTTAACTATTCTAAAATTGTTCAAAGTGTGCTAATTTTAAAAACATTTTCCCAGCTAAATTTGAAAACCACTGTAGGACTGTTTAATATTTTATCATAACTCCATAGCAATTGATGCTAAATAAAAAACTTGCAATAGCTCCATAGGTAAAAGTCCCTAACATATTTGGAGTTCAATGAATGTTTATTAAACCTGAATCTGAATGGCTTGATGAATATACCCTGTACACATTTTCCCCTGGAAGATACAATAAGAGAAGCCCTCCCAACAAAATACCTGTCATCCTCACTGGCCACCTGGTGTCTACTGCTGCTTCTGAGGTCAGCATGACCAAATAAAAAAATACCAACAATTTTTGTTGTAACAAATGAAACCATAAAGAAATCATCTGAGTCCACTGAGGTAAGGTGGAAGACAACATTAATGCTGATATCATTTTATTTTCATGTGATGTTTGCAAAGACCTAGATCAGTGGCCAGAAAGCCAAAGGAAATCCTTTCCATTTGAAGTCAGGTTGAATGTGGATGACCTCTAAGCTCCTTTTCCCCCTCCTCCTTTCTTTAAAGACAACTGTGGAGCTAATGACTATAACCCTATAATGAGGTGGCACTCATAACACATTTGTTGCTAGCTTTCCTGAAAAATTACTTCGCATTCGTTATTCCACTGTGCGCATGTAGAAAACTATAAAAAAGGTTGGTCTTTTTAAATTGTGACTCTCTCAGCCAACAGTACTGCATTAAAATGTAATTTTTACAATTTATGACTTGAAACCTCAACTCTCCATTAAGGAGCTCTTGTCTGAATCAACATTGCCACGTAAACCTCGAAACCTACTGGTGCCTAAAGAACTTTTTCCCCTCAATCAGATCTCTAAACAGAAAAGAAAGAACATTTTTATACCTGGTAAGATGCAAGAAGTACACAGAACCGGTAAATACTAGCTAACCAATAGGGCTAAATACAAGCTCAAGAACCCTGGAATTGCTATAACAGAAAAGAACAACACTATCCTGAAATAACTGTGGGCAGAATTTTGGTGGTACCCACTGATGGGTTTCACAGCCAGCGATGATCACATTAGCATCCCACTGGCCAATTTAGCAGGAGAAAAATAATAGAATTTTAGATCTTAAAAGACTCTGAAAATACCCTTATTTCAGAAATAAAGAATCTGAGCGCCCGAGTGATTCACCCAAGGTCAGAGCGTGGGGCGCTGCCAAGACAAGGGCCCACTGCAGGTCTCTAAGTCCCGGCCCCGTGACACCGTGCCCAGCAAATCCTTAGCTGTTCCCAAAAGAAGCCACTCCTGGCTGGTTTTAAGTAGAAACGAAATACACTGAGTGACTTGGGAAGGGTGGAAAACCAGGCCTTCAGACCCACAGTCAAAATCATGTCACAAAAGCTTCCTGGTGAAGGTGACATAATTGTTGCAACTAAACGCTAGACAGCAAAGTTCCCAGTGCTACCTCTGCCACTACTGAGTGTCACCCTCAGACAGTGGACGTCACCATTGCCACCCACCACCACCCAAACAAGTTCTGTTTGAGCCTTTAGCTCCTGAATCAAAAGTGGTGTCCTAGTTTCAAAGGAGGTGGGGACATTGGGATCTGATGTGTCATAGTGGAAGGCAGGAGGCAGAGTAAAGATGGGGAATTCCCAAAACACAGGCAGAGTGTCCAGACACTGATAGCCCAAAATGACTGATGACCAGCAAAGATACTTTGCTTTCACTGGTGATTTTTTAAATCACAGCAATCATAGCTAAGTTTAAAAACAAAAAAACAGAAAAAAACCCAGCCATTTAATTGAACCTCTAAAACTACCCAATAATGGAAAATCAGATGATTGAGGGAAATTTCCCACAGTGGACTAAGGGAAATACTAGGAATAGTCTCCTCCCCACTCCAAAAAAAGAAAGAATCAATTGTACAAATGTCCACTAAATAAAAATAAAATTGAAGAAACAAGAGGTAAAAAAAAATCAGATTTCCTTTTGCAGTATATATAGGAAAGAAAATATGGATACATTAAAAGATAAATTATAATGCAAACTCACATACAGTACCTGTTACAAGAGTTTGGAAAAGGGAATGGTTATCACGGGTAATCAGAAAGCTTCAGGGAAGCAGAACTTGATTTCTTAAAGAGAGGGTAGGATTTAGACAAGTCATTGCATTTTTTTCTGAGAGTGGAGGGTATTCTAGGTAGAAAGCTTGTCCTAAACAAACGTCTAGGAGAAGATAGGTACATGGATTAATAAGGAATGGTGAACAGGCCAGCTTGAGTAGAACAGAAAATATTTATAGGGAAGAAAGACAATGTAGAAAAATGGAGAAAATACTGAGGTAAGGATAAAAAGATCTGGATTTCAAAGCCATGTAGCCTCAGTCTCTTCTTTTCAAATGTACAGATTGTGATTCTGGTGATGGTTACACAAATATATGCATATGTGTACACATATGTACCTATGCATACACCTATGCATGTATACACATACACACACAAAAAAGTCAATTTCACTTTATGTAAATTTAAAAAATTTTTCAATGTCAAATTTCTCCACTTTGGCTATCATAATGTCTCTCTGGTCCACACTCACTAATCAGAAGCTCTGGTTAGCAGCGATACATGCTTTTGATGAATAAAAGTGGTATGGTACTTTTTTAATGTATAAAAATATACAGGCTGGATTAGGTAATCTCCAAGATTCTTTCCAACTATACTATTCTATGATTCTAATTCCTATTCTAGAGTAAACTTAGGTTGTTAGCAAATACACTGATTTTACAATTTTATCAGGCAATATGCAACAGATGTCTGGAAGCCTACAGCTATTAAGATGTTCTTCTTTCTAGAAACAATACATAACATATGAAATAGCCAATGTCAAATGAACTCCATAAAAAGGCAAAAGACCTGTGCAACATTTATTGAACACCCATAATGTTCTTTCAAAATGCAAAGGCTTTAATTATTTAAGATGAACAAAATCACATTTCCTGACACTTAAAGAGCTTTTAGGAATGTAGCAGACACTGGTAATAAACAAATAATCACACTCTGCTAAAAGATATACAGCAGTTCCTCAAATAACGTCATTTTGTTCAATGTCATTTCATTGTAGCACTGATGAGATTCTGTAGGAACTTAAGTTTTATTTATCTTAATTAGCCTACAGTAAAATTGGTTACATTATGTATCATTTTGCTTAAAGTCTCAGAACCTAGTGATGGTGTTAAGTGAAGACTTACTGTACTATATATCATCAGTTCTGAGATACACATTTATTTGCATTTTAACATCTCTGAATTTGGGGTGTAATATCTCTGAACTTGATGGTGCCTTACAATGATTTGTCATTTCTATGTCCTAATGGGCCTAAAAGAGCTCTTTCAGTTTATACAGAAATAAAAAGTTAAGTGATAGAATTGTGTCATCATTTAATCATCAGCATTTTTTCTTAGTAATACATAAAATAATGGTACCACCTTCAATCCAGGTTTCTTAGCCTGGGGACCTCAAAGGGAAAAGGTGCTAACTCTACCTGGGTGGGTCTGAGAATGCAATTTCTTTCCAAAGGAAATGACGTCTTAATAGTAAATGGAGATATGAGGAGCCAGTGTTTTCCAAAAACTGGAGATGAGAATGAAAGAGAGGTAAGCTATCTTATACTAAGGAGATTGGCCTCCATCCTCTAGACAATGGGGAAAATGCAAAATTATGAGTAAGAGAATGACAGATAAGACCTGCATTTTAGAAAGTTCATTCTGGAAGGACAGCAAAGCACAGACAGGTTTTAAAAAGCCAGAAAATCTAGTTAGAGGAAAAGTTCTCTATCTGCAATGACAAAATAGATGGAAAACAAGGGAGAAATTTCAGACATATTTAGAATTGTAAAAAAGTTATACAATTTAAGAAAAAAATGTATTTAATAGACACAATGTCTTATTCCAAATAAATGATACATAGGACGGTCTCCTATAGATCACCTTCAAGATAACTAACATTTGTATAGACTTCAGTCTGTCTAAGGCACTATAAAACATTCTGGAACCTTTCAATCATCCTTATAATATTCCCCTACCATTTTGACTAAAAAGGCTTCAACTTTCCTAAAAAAAAAACAAAACTGGTGAGCCCATGACCAGTTATTCTTGGATACATCACTAAAATATATTACGGAACTGTAAACCCAGAAGACTGGGAGAAACAACCCTGGAATGAATCTCTAAAACAGGGACAGAAAGAGAGGACAGCAACTATTGATATGGTAAGAGGTAAGCAAAGTATTATGAGGGCTAAGTACTCCCCCCCAAAAATAAAATTTACAGATAAGGTTGATAAAGTCACATAATTTTAGTTTTTACCTTTCCTAAGCTAATTCCCTAAAGAGGAAACTAAGTTAAAAGCCATTGGGCTTGTCACAAAAAGACAAGTATTGTACGATTCCACTTATATGAGATACCTGGAGTAGTAGAATTCAGAGAGAGAGGAAGAGCACAGTATTTGCCAGGAATGGGGGAGAGGAGTGGGGAGTTACGGGTTAACGGGTACACAGTGTCAGTCTGGGAAGAAGAAAACGTTCTGGAGATGGAGAGTTGTGATGGGTGCACAATGCTGTAAATGTACTTAATGCCACGGAATTTTATAACTAAAAACTGTTAAAATGATCAATTTTACATGTATGTTACGTATATTTTACAGCAATTTAAAAAACCTTAGTTCATACTAAAAGCAAACCTTAGCCCTCCTCCAAAAAAAAAAATTGAAAATAAAAACTGACATGTTTCGCACTTTGTCTAAGCCACTTCACATTTTTCTGGGTTTGTGTATTTACTTATATTTTACTTCTTTCAAAAAGGATTCCAAGGTCTTCTCTGGAAGTAAGGTAGAAAACACAGAAGTCAGAGTGAGTGGGAAGTAAGGGTAAGACAATGAAACTCGGCACACAGACAGGCAGACCATAAGCCCCGACACGCTTCCTAAAAGATGGCCAGGACACTGGGCTCCATGCTTCAGAGGATAAAGCAAAAGTATAAATGATCACTTTAAAAATTCCCAGACCTTTCAGATAAAAATACAGCAACACTCATGAGAAGCTTGGCTTTTCCTGAAGCTGAGGCCTGGGAGGAAGTTCTCTAGTCAGTGCTCAGAAAAAGGACCACGCGTGCTGTGTAGTGCTCCTCCCACACCCACGGCACCGCACCTGCCGTAACTGTAAGCGCAGGGCTAGTGCTGCCGCTCCCGTTGCGCCCCGGTGAGAAGGAAGGCACGCACTGCCCAGGGGAAGGCGTCCTACAAGTTGCCGGCCTTTGCGTTCTAGTGTTGGGTTCACAAAGCAACATGAGGAGGCAGATACTGTCACTGCCCTTTTACAGGCAAAGACTGGAGTGCAGAGAAAGTGAGCAGCCTGGCTCCTCAATGGGATAGCAAGCGACAGAGCTGATATTTTGATTCAAGACTTTGGGGGGCGGGGGGTGGCAGTCTATGCTTTTTAACATACTATTTCAGAGAGAGGCCTACTGTGAAGAGTAACCGCCACCTCAGGGAGCTCACCAAGGGCAGACAATCCGGTAAATAAAAGGTGAGCCCCAGTTTGACCCTGAGAAAAAGCTTGCACAGTTAAAAGCCATTTGCCACCAGCACTTCATAAAAACAGTTTCCCTGGATCCTCCGGAGCTAGTAGAAACACCATGACAGGTGATAGTCCATAAATGTAATAGTCTTTGGATTACCGAAGTAACAGGAGAGAAAATATACACAAGAGAACCCTCAGCAAGAGGCAGCCCCGGCGTCTTTAGAAGAACAAAGAAAGGTAAACTCAATCTCACTTTGTAATTATATTATTAAATCCGTGGTTGGCAGTAGTACCATGCTACACCATCCAAATCTGCATAAACATTTACAAGATACAATGAACTGAAATTGCTGCGAGGCTATCTAAAAATAAGAAATGGAAAATAGTAACAGGATAACTTGAAAAGTCATAAAAAAAGAATATTTTATATTTATACTTATTTTTACATTTTTGTTAATGATTTAAAGGAAATTCATTATATATAATGTTGTAAATATAACCACAGGAGAAATAGTTTAACTGATACCTGGTTAGTGAGTATGAGTGAAACCATAAAGATAAAGAAAAACAGGTTGATTTCAGTTAGCAATATAGGCAGCAACAATACTTTTAAAAATCAAGTAATTTTCAGTGTGGACAAACGTAACATACTTATTTGGGAACAAGAGTATATTACTATAGATTGGCCCTACCTTTTTAAAAAAAGGAAATCTTGACACCCCCAAAAAGGCCAAACCACAGGAGAGCTGTGCACACCACGGGAGCTGTGCACGCTCACACAAGCCCCTGGCCTAGGGAGCTTTCTCTGCTGCATTTAAGAATTACAAAACGAAAACGACTGACACCACAGACCAGACCTACAGGTAAAGGGACCCGGCTGCACTACTATGCAACAATGGCAGAAACTTAGAAAGCTGCAAGAAGCTAAACTAAAATGGGTAAAAAATGGGCAGCAAATAATGATAGAGTCTGTAAATTACAATCATATGACAAAAAGAGAGGGAGGTCATCAAGATGTGAGATGATGCATAGAACAACACGGTGAAAAGCAACAGTGTCTCCATAAAATGTTAATAAGAAAAGCCCACCTGGAGTAAATACAGTGGTAAAGGCAATGCTAAAAATAAATGAGATAAATTAAATTGCCTTAAGGAAAGAAAATAAAATATTGAAGCGCTCCAGGCACCTGTAAGATGCAGCTTTCTCCAGGGTCGGCCTTAGGTCACTCAGTGTAAGCTGAGAAAGAACATGGCACAGAAAACCCTAAGGGTGACAGCAGCATTAGGCTATTTCTCACAGTGCAGGGAAGATTTCCTTACATTTATCTAAGCAAATTGCTTCAAAGGCAAAACAGTAAGTATGATTCTGCTGATCTCAACATGTTCGCTCCAATATTCTAAGGCAGCAACAGAAACACTTCAAAATAAAGAAGTGATATCTTCATGAGCTAAATAAAAAATATTCCATGTAGAGAACTTGTGGACAGGTCTATGGAGAGAATGAGAAACTATTAGAGAAACGGAGAGGGGAGACAGATTGATTTTTTTTGTCCATACCCACCCCACCCCCAACTCCTCAGCCCTGGAGCTGGAAAGCGCATCTGCTCTAAGTCAGAGTCTATTAACAGCAGGTCCCCCAGTGGGAGAAGCCATTAGGTTCCTGCAGCAAAGACTCAGCTTTGTATGGGGTTATAAAATCACATCACAAGGTTTCCTTACCCACTTGTTTTCTAAAACATGAAATCTTTGACTTTCAGGAAAATATTTTTTAAAGCCATGAATCTCCTGGAGACCATATGAGTACCATTTAGTTCATTCAACTTTTACTTAGCATACATTTTGAGTCAAATACTGTACTAGCCAGTATATTAAAACAATCTAATGCTGCAAACATTTTAAAAACTAGATAAAATGTCTAATGATACTGCTATCAAAAAGTTTAGGTTAATTCAAAATCATCCCTTTCCAGAGACAAAAACAGAGTTCTGCTTGACACAATCTAATTAGTATGAAAGAATATTAGCTTTCCACTATGTGTCATAAATCTACCTTAGTGTCTCCTTCATTTTGCAAAAACGGCAATTGGTGTATACTTTCAGCCCAATCTTCCCAAGAGCTCAATCCTCAAAAATCAATGTTCCTCAAAGTGAAGCCAATCTGTTTTGGGCATTAGAACTTCTCTACCCTCTGCAGTACTATGTTCAATCCATTGTTTTTCCAGAATACCAATCGGTATAAAGTAGAATCATAGGAGAAAACCATTTAAACTAGTGTCTGTTTGTTTCTCTTTCCTTTTAATTCAACCTAATCTTGTAATGCTCTTCTGAAAAATGTTACACACACAGCCTACAGTTACATCTATTTCCTTTTATGAAATATTAGCATGTCTAACTAATATCTTCCCTTATTATTTCTAGATGGCATATTGGTCCAATCAAGCAAATCAATTTACTACTAGAGGTATTACGATTTAGAGGTACAGAATCTTAGAACTACAAAAACAATGAGGAATCTTCAGATAACTCTAAAATCCAGAGATGCCAATTCATTTACCCACAGTCACATATTATAGTTAGTTACTACAACAGTCCAAAATATAATCTAGGTCCACAAACTTCTAGGCGAGTAGCCTTACACCAACCTATTCTGGCTCACTGTCAGCTGCTGACTGTGATTTTTGATCTTCCTTTGTCTAAAATATATAATATCTTTTAGGGCTACTAAAATAGAAACTTACTCCTGTGGAGATGAACACAGAACTTTGAGAAAAATCCAAATTTAACCAAGTTCCAAGGACAAAATTGTTAGTATCTAAAAATGTTCTTTTATTTCTTCTTCATGCTCTGAAATTTCTTTCCAGTAGATAGCTCTAGAGAAACATAAAATATCTACCCTATTACTTATTTTCTGAAACTAAATTCCGAGAAACGCTGTGAGAGAGAAATGGAAACTACTACTGACTTTAGAAAAACAAAATAGCCATTGCTTTCAACAGTGCATAAAAATCATAGTGTAACTTTTCTATTTATTAAAGATATCCTAAATTTTAAAAATAAATAAAATATACAGTCTTAGCAAATTTGATAACCCATCAGTTCTCAATACTTGAGTCTAAAGTCTTCCAAGGTCAGAAATGTTCTACTTTAAATTAGTGTCAGACCAAATACTTTTATCATATTTACCTCTCATGGGAGATTTCATGGCAGCTTCTACCATCCCCACCAGAAGCTGGAGACTCTTGGGGTCCTGAGCCAGTCCAGATGCAAAGGCTGCCAGGGCATCGGCATGACGTCCGAGATACTGGAGGGCAACACCCTGTCGGAAGTATGCCTGAAAATAAAGAAAATATAGCGCACGTTTTACTTCTACACTATGTTCCTACAAGGCTGATGATCATTCTTTATTAGGACAACAGGTCAGCAGAATTAAGATTGAAATGGTCTTAATTCGAAAACCTAGTAAATACTTTGTAATCAAATCTAATTTCTTCCCATATCATAAAATGTAAGCATACTTCTATTCAGGCAAATTATATTTTAAACCTTCATTCTTTTCAATTCTAGAACACTTATAAATTTTATCACATTCTTTGGCGTTTATTCACATAATTGCTTTTATTATTCTTTGATGATTTAAAAATATTTCTTATCCCACCTTTAATAGCATAAACACTTCAAGGACAGGATTTTAAAGATTTCTTTATATCTCACCAAAGTATGTGATACAGTGCAAGATAAATAAGAGATACTCAAATTCCACTTATTTTATATTTTCCCTCTCATATAATTAATGAAAAAAATCAATGTGATTATTATTAAGATAATTTTAATAATGAGTAACATAACATGGCAGTATTTAATATAGTATTTCAGACATAATATTAAAAAGCTGTTATCTAAAATATGTGTGCTTTTCTTAGAAAAAACATCGTTGTCATTTTCTTTAATTGGATTAGTTTCAAAACGAGTATCAGTTGTTGATTATAGCAGAACATCCTTCCAGCTAACTGCAGAAAGGGCCAGAAAATTAACAAAATATTTACAGTTTAGAACAGTCTTAAGGAAATGCATTTTGGTTCCAAGCACACAGAGTAGAAACATGGAAATGAATGACGTGCTGCTAGCACATAACCAGGAAAGGACCCTGCACCTGATTAACTCACATACAAAAGTGACATATTAATGCATTCACTCTTTATATAACATCTCCTTCTAAAATACTTAGCTTCCTAGTTATCTTGAACATTCTTACAATACTACATATTTACGACACGAATTTAACTTTTCAGTCTCATACTTTGAGTCATTGTATGTTGTGTTCATGGGATCTAAACGAAGTTTCAAACAACTCCTAAAACTACTACTCACTAAATACTTTTATAATTTTACATACACACAGAATAAGAGAGAGCACCTTTAATGTTTACAAACATACTTACTTATTTCATTTTTACAACTACCCTTTGAGGTAATTTAAGATAGGTAGTACTATTCAGTGTTTCTATTAAGAAACAATCCATACACAGAACGAATACTCATAGATTTATAATAATGTAATGGCTATTCAGACTTCTATTAGTGTAAACTAGAAGCAGCTGTTAAAACTCAGACCTCCAGTAAGACAATAACCTATAAATGTACTTTCATTACTAATTCATAAGATCACTTCCTTTCACAGGACTCAGCCACTGTTTTAATCTTTAATGTATTTTATAGACATTTTTCACTATCCTTTTCACATTTTAGGAGATTTCTAAAATCCAAAAGGCAATATATATATATGCCACACTACAACTAAAAATAACTATAGTTAACCTAATTTTAGAAATGCTAAATTAAAAGAATTTAAATTTACTTATGTAAAATTTAAATTCATGTCAAATACCTGCAAACTGTAATTATAATTTACATAGAAAAAAAGATGTCTTTAGTTATTGATTTCAGGTATATATTTTTAAAAATACAAAAATTTATGTGGTAATCATTTCACAATATATGTAAGTCAAATCATTATACTATATAACAAACTTATTCAATGCTGTATGTCAATGATATCTCAAGGAAACTCAAATAACACAAAAATATTAGTTGCAATGGATTTTGATAATTTCTTATATATTTAAAGCAAAACTTTATCATTCATTACTTCACTGAGAGAATAACTGATTTCCCTGTGTGCCAAATGAAATTACTGAAAAGTATGACTTATAGACTTACTAAGTAGGTAAAGTGTGTTGTTGAATGCCAGGTACAGTGCCGAGCTCACACGGCAGTTAAAGAAGAGTGTGCATGTCTTGTTTTCTTAGGACACTCAGTAATTAGGTGAGACAAGGTGACTGCCTGGACCATTTTGCCCACAGTCTTGGCTTCCTTTCTTCAGAAGAAAATTTTGAAGAGGTACAAAAGGCTCAGAGGTCTCCCTTGGCCCTCCTTCATTTCCTTCCACAATCACCAACTCAACTTTATAAGGTTTTTCTCAGTTAAAAACTTAGAGTGATATTCCTGTGAAGACAGCGTAGTAAATCAAGCTCTGACAAACCCCTCTCTGTTCCTAACTCAGAGTGTGGCTCTCCCAACTTTGTTCCATGCAATATTCATTGCACATGTAAATACTGTTAAATAAAAATTAATTATTGATACTTCTTTGAAAGGTAAGCCACTATGAAGTTCAAGTGGATAATAATAAAATCTAGATTGTGTGTTACTGTGATAGAATAAAAAGAATTCAGCACAGTGCCTGATGGAGTAAGCACTCAATACAATGAGCTATTTTCATTATTAGTTAATAAGAAAAGCATCTGAATAAGGACACATAATTACAAACTAACAGAATGTAACTAGTCCAACATAGATTCTATTATTCAATATAATATTATTCAACTCTTATTACTGCTTCATTCACTCCTCCCCTTGTTCCATAAAAGACTGTTGGCAACTGGGAAACTCACTGCCGTTAGGCTACCAGACAAAATCTGAACCACCTGATGAAAAGAAATTGGCACTATTAGGTCTTGGGAGATGCAGCAGCCACCCACAGGATCCTCTGCAAGCCTCTTCCAAAGCAAAGGTCAAAATGTGCTGAAATCCACAGCTGTTTGCCATAGCTTCAAGAAAATTGATGTAATCTGCTACAGCCTATCTGCTTTACCCTATTGATTCCTGCTATTAATTTTTCTCTTACTCAGAATCCGAAGTCTCAGAGGGAGCTGCATCATCTTGGAAAGGGGAAATTTCTGATCACTCAGGACTGAACAGCGGCAATACATGTGCAGCCAAGGGAAGGCGGGGCCTATGATGCAACACTGAAGACCTGGGGCCCAGCCCGCCTCAGAAAATATATTCCTCTGCCTAAGCACCCCCTACACACACACATTCTGGTCGCTGGTTACGTCACAGATAGAGAAGGGAGGGCAACGAGAATTGACTGTTGAGAGCACCTACACTCTGAGAACAGTGCTTTTAACCTGAAGCTTTAGCCAAGGACAGAAACTCACAGGGAGCTAGTTACTACACTGGACTAAAGGTGGGATGCCTAGTTTTTCAAGTGTTGCAATCATTTGTTTATTTTTTTGTTGTTCACCACAAAGAACCCTCAGTAATTACTCCAAGCATGCTACTAAATCATCTCACAAATACATGGGTTACAAGAATAAGTTCCTTCCTTCCTTCCTTCCATTAATATTCCCTAAAAATCTATGGCACCAGGCACTGTGATGTGTACCACAAATAGAAAGTAACAAAGACAGGACTTGTACCTTCAATGTGATCACAGTTTAGAGGGGAAGGGTATAAAAAGCTATAAATGTCTTGACTACTACCTGCAGAACTGTTTACTAGTTGTAAGGTTTTATAATACTTCAGCGGGAATAAAAACGTAACTAATCACTGAAGTATTTTTGCCCTGTTGTTAAAACTGTTAGTATTTATTCTTTACTAAGCAGTCATTCTTCTCACCTCAGAGAATTTGCCACAGACCAAATGTTTGTGTCTTTCCAAAATTAATGTGTTGAAACCTACTCATCAATTTAATGGTATTTAGAGGTGGGGCTTTTAGGGGTGATTGGATCAGAACAGTGCAGGCCTCATGAATGGGACTAGAGCCCATATAAAAGAGACTGTGGAGACCCCCCTCTCCCCTTTTACCATGTAAGGGTACCGCAAGAAGAGAGCTATCTATTAACAAGGAAGCGGGCCCTCACCAGACACCAAATATGCTGTCACCCTGACCTTGGACTTCCCAGTCTCCAGGACTGTGGGAAATAAATGTTTGTTGTTTAAGTCACCCAGCCTATGATATTTTATTAAGCAGTCCAAAAAGACTAAGAAAGAGTTAAAGTAAAAACCCTCAAAGACTCAACATGAGAAAGAGTAACCTGTTCGCCCTTCGAGTACCACTGGAAACAATGGAAGGCCTTTAAGTCTTCGCTGCCAACACCCCACTCCCCATCCGCGGCTCCACAACACCCCTAAACCCCGTGGTCTGACGTCTTGCTCTCCCACGGCTCAAGCGACTTATGAGGTGAACTACTATGGTCAGAGGTACATGCATATATTTATAGCACAATATAGAACAAGTAAGTCTGTGTGTGTGTGTGTGTGTATATATATATATATATAAATAATATGTAATAATACTTAAAAGGATTCATTTACATGTATAATACATCATCTATTACTTAGTACAACCATTCACAAATATTATACCTTCAGCTTAATCTATACTTTCAAATGTTAGATTTTAATGTTCTTGATCTGTCTTCCACTGTTTGAGTTTCAACGTTTTTACATCTTCTGAAGAATAAATATCTGTCACTATAAATGGTGGTATACCTACCTGCTAGCCAATCATATTACCTGCTACCACATCACCGCCATCTTTTTAAACAATATTTATAAATTACATAACTATTCTACTGAATTTCCCTTATTTCATTTAAAAATGCTAAATGGGGAAAAGAGAAATGCTGATACTAGTTTTTAAAAAGAAGCAGCATTAATCTATAATTTAACAGAACTGGGTCAAAAAATGAAAATGATTAGCCCTCACTGGTATGGCTCAATTGGTTGGGCATCCTGCAAAGTGAAAAGTCATCCCCCTGGCTGGTGTAGCTCAGTGGGCTGAACATTGGCCTCCGAACCAAAGGGTCGCTGGTTTGATTCCCCACTCAGGGCACATACCTGGGTTGCGGGCCAAGTCCCCAGTACGGGGCACACGAGAGGCAACCACACACTGATGTTTCTCTCCCTCTCTTCCTCTCTCCCTTCCCCTCTGTCTAAAAATAAAATAAATTAAGAAAAAAAGGAAAAGTTGTCGGTTCCATTCCTGGTTAAAGCACGTGCCTGGATTGCAGGTTCAGTGCCCAGTTGGGGCACATATGAGAGGCAACCAATCAATGTTCTCCCTCACATTGATGTTTCTCTCCCTCTCTTTCTCCTTCCCTTGCCTTCTCTCTAAAAATAAATTAATAAAATCTTTTTTAAAAATTAAAATGATTACAGAGTGCCAGAAGCACAAAACCTTTTAATACCCCTGGATATACACAGAACAACTAACTATACTCAGTCATGATAGAAAAGAATAAAATGAGAGGATATATAAAAAATAATTCTCAAAAGGAAAGGCACAATTTGAGGTTTTATTTTTTGGTTCTCTAGAAATTAACACTCCCCATTCATTGAACATGTCAATCTTTGTTTAATATTTTCATATTTGATATTTTATATATTTTACTTTCATATACTTTTTAAGGAATGCATTCATTGTATCGTAAAATAAAGAACTGCTTGTAGTGCTTAAAACAGATATGCATAATGTGAGCAAAATATAAATATACACATCTTACTTCTATAAAATATATTATATACAGCAAATTATAAAATTATGCCACACACACACAAAAAAAAGGTGACATGGGTCCCGTGACTTAAAAATGTGACATAAAAATGAAGGCATAGGCCCATGCCCTCAATAAGTTTTTACCATTTTGCATCAAATAGACACCTGTATGGATACATACATGCAAATTATTGTTGCTATGGTTTTTATATGTATGTTTCATTTAGAACAAGGGAGAAATTAATAGCACATTCTTCAATGACAGAACTGTTCCCTAATAATGATTGTCTCTAGATGGCCACATGGGGACACTGAGCACTTGAAATGTGAATAGTGTGACTAAAAAACTAAATTTTAATTTTAATTTCATTTAAAATACTTTAAGTGTGGCTAGTACTCACTGAATTAAACAGTGGCTAGTGGATAGTAGTCACTGGAATAGACAGTGCCGTTCTAGAAACCGAGCTTCCTCTAACAACAAACCTCCAAAGACAAATCTAAATTGGGGAGAGAAAGGGGGATATACTAAACAAGTGAAATAACTACTACAAAAGCTCTGAACTAAGGCTATGTGACTTACTCCCAAGGCAGACGTGGTGAAAGAGAAAGGATTCATATGGCTGACACTGAAATCCTATCCCAGTTACACTTTAGCTGTGTACCAAACGGTAACCAAATAAAAAACGGAGGTTCAGATACCTGTTACCACAAAAGCCAAACTCATGAGGCAGATTCTGGTACGAAAGGAAAGAGGTTTTATTCGGGTACTGCATAACCTGGGAGAATGTCAAACTCGCGTCTCAAAGCCCGTCTCATCTTTCTGTCATGGAAAAAGTCCAACCGTCTTTGGCAAAGCCAAGACAAAAGCCAGTATCAAGAGTTCCTGCTCCATTTTAAAGTACAGTCCTTTGGAACAGCCTTAGTCCCCATCCAGGTATCTCAGCTTGTTCCCAGCTGCTGTCCATTTCAGGCTCCCTCCTGGAGCCTGCATGTGGAAACTGCATGGCCATGGGCCATGCGACTGCCGCGGCCTCATGGCCACATGCTCCCAGGAGAGAAAGCATGTTAATGCACTGGAGTGAGAGAGGCTCTCTCCTGGAGGCCACGGGTCACGTGGCCCATGGAGAGAGTTGGCGAGCACATCTGTTCTCCAGGTCACAATCAAGAATGCTTCTTTATTGCCCCGGGATTATATTAGTTTGGGTGAGGGACAGACAAGGTGCTTTCTCAAAATGAACAATCAATTTCCCAGGCTTTTGCATGCTTTGGGTGGGCCTACCTCCCAGCCAACCCCTTCTTTCCCCAGGCTAGATGGACAGACCTCTTTGGTCCAGAACCTTCCCTTACACCATTTTGACTTCTATGGCATATGTGTCTGCCTTCCCCTGGTCCCACCCCCAATCCAGTTGGGGGTGGGGGGACACTGGCTTTTATTCTACCCAATTACTTTGCTAGTTTTTCACACACTGCATGTAGAACCTCCCCCTGCTGCCCCAACTGACTGTTTTACGGTAACAAAACTTCATATTCTATTTTCACTTACAGACAGGATAACACTGATGACCTCAAAGCATTACAACAATAGTTGCTAATTGATATCACATATTAAACATAAAACAGAGTGGGTATTTTTTTTTTAATTGAACAGAGGTGAATTTCTCACTAAGTGTTACTATCAATTTGGCATTTACTATTTAATCAGATGGCTCATCTGTAGCACCAGCTGCAGGTTAGAAATCACCCGTAGTAAAGTGGGTGAGAGGCTGACAAAACTCAAGCCCAAAACAAAAATTAATGATCACAATGATCACCTTGAGTCATTAAGGAAATAGCTAAAACTTAGATTTGGCATCTTCTATTCCAAAAAACTATAAAGAAGGTAATATATTTGAGGGAAATTTTTAAATTAAAAATGGAACTGCCTTATGACCCAGCAATTCCACTTCTGGGGATTTATCTGAAGAAACCCAAAACACTAATTCAAAAAATATATGCAACCCTATGTTATCTGCAGTATGATTTACAATAGCCAAGCTATGGAAGCAACCCAAGTGCCCATCAACAGTCAAGTGGATAAAAAAAGCTATGGTACACTTACAAAATAAAATATTACTCGACCAAAAAAAAAAAATGAAATCTTACCATTTGGAACAACATGGATGGACCTAGAAAGTATTATGCTAAGTGAAATAAGTCAGTTAGAAAAAAACAAATACCATATGGTTTCAATTATCTGTGAATCTAAATAACAATAAACAAACAAATAAAACAGAAACACCCACAGATATGGAGAATAGACTGATGATTGCCAGAAGGGCGGGGTGTTGGGAAACTGGGTGAGAAAGGTGAAGGGATTGAAAAGTACATATTGGTAATTACAGAATAGTCATGGGTATGTAAAGTATAGCATAGGAAATATAGTTAATAATATTGCAGTAACTATGTGTGGTGCCAGGTGGGTGCTGGAAATATCATGGGGAACACTTTGTACAATATATGGTTGTCTAATCACTATGCTGTGTCCATCTGAAGCTAATAAAAAATAATATTGAGTCTGGCAGGGTAACTCAGTTAGAGTATTGTCCTGATACACCAAGGTTGTGGGTTCAATCCCCAGTCAGGGCACATACAAGAATCAACCAATGAATGCATAAACAAGTGGAACAACAAATTGATGTTTCTTTCTTTCTACATACCTACCCTACCCACCTATCTATTGCCCCCTTCCTCTCTCTCTCTAAAATCAATAAATAAAAATGTAAAAACATAATATTGAATGCAAATATAATTGAAAACAATTTTTAAAATGTGGGGTTTTTTGGTATATTTTATTGCATATGCTATTACAGTTGTCCCATTTTTTCTCCCCTTCATCCCCTACAAAAAGATTTATTTTAAATTGTTTTTTAAGATGTTTACAGTTTTGGTGGTTGCTTGTATAGGCTTTAATTATCTAAATTCATTATTTGGGAAAAACATCATATGCAAGTTAAATAAGGTTCTTTGGCCTAAATGGAAAAGAAGACCAAAAATATATTTTTCAAAACATTAAACAGTCTTTCCTCTCTGAGTTTATCCTAATAATGATAATTAGGATTACTACAAATACTGATAATTAGGATTACTACAAAATGTTCTGAGGCTCAAGTCTGACACCTATTTTAGAATTAACAAGAGCCTGGTCTTAGCATACCTGTCCTGCCACTATAAATTATCAGAAGTTTGTGCATATATGTAGGTGTTTTATTTTCCAAAACCTTTTATAGCTATCATTTGTTGAAGGCGATCTCTGCCCAACAGTGTGGTAGGTGCTTTCCACAGTTAATCAATAATCCTCACAATATTCTGCAAGAAGTTTTTATGACAACTATTGCAAAAAAGAGGTGATTATAAAACCTGCCCTGAATCATACAGCTCTAAAAAGAGACAAACCTGCTGCCAAACTCCTTCCACTATTCTACAGTACCTCTTTGATTAAAAACAAAAACAAAAAACTAATAGTATGTAATTAACCTCTAAATCAAGCCTTTTGTCTGGGAATTCTTGTACTTGCAAAATTCAACCTATGGAGGCAGAAATGAAGGAAAATCAGAAATGACACAGAAAATTTATGAACATGAATATTTAATCTCTATTCCATTAGCAACCGTTGATTGTAGAACAATTTTTAATGAATTGGATGGAAGGAAAATTCATTTCATTAACCTTTCATAAAAATGTATTATTATTGAACCAAACAGGCCACTGTACTTGCAACTCAGTTCGATGTTAATTAGATTACAGGCATGAGGCTTTAAATCAAAGAGAAACAAAAGGAGCCATCAGCAAGCTTTTCAGCCAATGCTTGTTTGTTTGCTGGCTAAAATGGATTTTTACCTGCAATACAATTTGCTATGCTTCTTTTATTTTGTGACACTTTCAAGTGAATTTTCTCTTGCTTCTATTTGCTGACACTTTACATTAAAAATAAAAATAAAACTTGAGAATCAGCAAAGAACACATTCTTCATGTAGCAATGTGTTTTACCTGCTCAGCTGGGAGTAATCATTCCTATCTCTGCAGAAAACTACACTTCTGTTTTTCAGTAGTCTGTCTTATTGTATGCTGAAAGCACATGCAAGAGATTGGAGGCTATTTTAGAAAACACCATTATTTAGTTTGCAACCCAGAGTCAGAGGCCCAAATGGCCTCAACATAATGTTCTAACCAAATCTGCAGCTGTGAACTGCTTCTCTCCCCAGCACTGGCTTTTGGTACATTTGATATCAATTTCTAAAGGACATGTGCTCCAATCCTGACTGTTTCAGGTCACATCAGCTATTTCTTTTCCTGAAATGACTTTTAAATTAATGTATCAAAAAAGTGTTATGGCAAAGTATTTTTAAAAGAAATTATAAATTTGATAAGAAGTTGAAGAAAAGATTAAATGAAAACTAGGAGTTAAATAATCAGGGTGTCATTTCCTGGCGCCAGAGGGATTCCCAATGGTAAGGGATACGTCAGATTATAAAATGCATGGACCATAATCTGGAATTTCTCTTCTAAATTAAAAAAAAAAAACAATGAAAGAAGTCTGAAGTCCCCTAGATCAATGGGTCTGATGTTTCCATGCCTTATGCCTTCATTCTATGGGTGTGGCAAAGGAGTAAAAAATTGTGCCAAGATAGAAACCAGGGGAAATTTCCTGAACATTCTCCAAGAAATCATCTGGCTTCAGCATGAGTTTGGTGCCCCTACCCTAGCAATCCTCCCCCCATCCTGGAACACAGAACATATGTGCCTTCATGCTATACCGTAAAACAGTCAGTCCTTGGAGCACCAGGGGAGTCTCTGCCCATTGGTCAAGATGGTAGATGGGGGAGGTTCTTACCCCAAGTGCGCCAAAAGCTAGAAATATGAGTGGATAGGGCCCAAACATGCACAGAAAGCTAGAAAGTTAATTGGATAGGAAAAAAGCCATCTCCCTCTATCTCTATAAGAACCTTGGGCCTGAGCAGGAAGATTGAGATGGTCTTTGAGACAGAGTCCCATTCTCCCAGGTTGTGTGGCACCTAAATAAACCTCTTCCTTTTTGCACCAGCACCTGCCCCATGAGTTTGGCTTTTGTGGTGGCAGGCAGTCAAACTTCTGGTTTTATTTGGTTACATTCACAGACATAGCCTAGTCCTAGGAAATATGGTAAGACTAGAAGCAAGATGGAAAAAAAATAAAGGTGAACAGAAAGAATGGTGGATTCAGAAAAATACTGAAGCCAATAGGATGGGAATTAAAGGACTCTGAATTCTCATTATCGGAGAACAACAATTGGCATCTCACCTCCCATAATGTAAATACACCCAAACCACATCATATTAATGGGAACCCACTCCCTCTAGAAGCAACCTATCAGAAATTATTGCTGCTAAGTGCTAGATATTGGGATAAAGGAGTTCTCCATAAGGCTTCCTTGAGCAGATAAAATTCCACCATCAGTGACTCACTCCTTGATCTTTCTGATCAACTCTTGCTCTTCTCATCAAATTATAATTCAAATGTGGGGGGGGTCTGTAAGGGCAAAGCCATATAGTAATATACATATCTACGGAAATGTCAAATTTATTTGAAGTTTCTGAGAGAGAATATGTTTAATTAATAAACTTTATTTTTAGGGTAATTCTAGATTCACAGCAAAACTGAGTGAAAAGTGGACAGAATTCACATATAACCATTGCTCTGACATATGTACAACCTCCCCCACTATCAACATCCTGTACCACAATGGTGCCTTTTCACAATCAATGGAGAATTATTTTTACATGAAAAATTATAAAAGAAAATGAAGAGTTCACACAACTTTTGAAAGAAAGAAAGAGAAAGAGAGAGAAAGAAAGAAAGGAAGGAAGGAAGAAAGAAAGAAGGGAGGGAGGGAAGGAAGGAAGGAAGGAAGGGAGGAAGGAAGGAAGGAAGGAAGGAAGGAAGGGAGGAAGGAAGGAAGGAAGGAAGGAAGGAAGGGAGGAAGGAAGGAAGGAAGGGAGGGAGGAAAAAAGAAAGAAAGAAAATATTTTTAAATGCCCATCACCACTCTGCCTATAGCCCTGATCCTTGGAACAGTCCGTCTCTCCTGACTTTAGGTATTTGGGCAAGCAAAGCTTAAGAAGTACTGCTTAAACCCTTGCTACCTTTACCTTTGTCGACTGCTTCAATCGCTCGCTAGCCATAAGAGTCTCCATAAAAAACTATATATTGGGGAGATGGACATGAACAGGGCAGCATGAGTAAGTGGTGATAGCAGGAACCCAAAAACACTTGCACAAATATTTCACATGTTTTTCTAAATGATAAGCTTCACAGCCTACTTCTTTCCCCTTCCTGTGTTATGTTATCTTTCTACATTGGCACATGTGTGGTAGGGTGCCACATATTACAATGAAAATTAAGAAAAGAAAAATGTCTGCTTCTCGATACTTACAAACAAGCTCAAAAATACAACAATATACTCTGTAAGTTTTCCAAAGAGAAAGCGTTCTGTTTCTAAGCAAGATGGAGTAAGCATCCCACCTTCTAGAAACTACACCCTGGAAAGACTTCATGAAACAGCTCTCTGAGGACTCTGAACAGTAAATGATAGCAGATGAACTGAGCAAGGAGACCAGAATTCAAAGTAGTACCAAACCAGCAAGGGGTTTCCTGTTTTATTTTGCTTATCCTTCCCATCTGGTATTGCCCAGCTTAAGAGTCAAAGGCAGCTCAAAATGAAAAAGTGTACGTACTGTGTCCAAACATAAAGCACTCCAAGAAAAGGCCTCCTCTTTTGGTCAGAGAAACAAGAAAGAGGAACCCTACGGGTCAGAAAGAGTAAGGAAAATCCTGTTTCCATTCTTCCCCGCCCCATCCCCTTGGCAAGTTAGCAGCGGCGGTGGCTGCCAGGCAGGCATCCAAAATTCCGAGGAAGCGGGGTACATCTTTCTGATCACAGAAGCTATGATCCCAAGAGTGCAGGATGAGACTACCATGTAATTCTCAGACTGACCATTGAGTGACACATACAAAAGATCCTAGCAGAACTACAAAGGCTCTGAAAACTTCATTGACTTTGGAACCAAAGTCCACAAAATGTTGCTTGGTACTTACAGCCTAAACCTAACCAGGTAAATTGTTTATTAAAACAAACAAACACGCACACAAACAAACAAAATACTACATTTTTCTTAAAATGTAAACAAGGTACAAAGAATAGTATCAAAATATCCAGGATATAAACAAAATTATGTAGCCTATGAAGAACCAGAAAAATCTCAGCTCACAGGGAAATAAGGCAACCAACAAATACCAGCTCTGAGATGAAACAGAAGTAAAAGTTTTCAAAGGTTTTAAAGTTACTGCTATATCCACATTACAAGAAGTAAGGCAAACACTCTTACAACAAATGGAAAGACAGACATTCTCAGGAAAGGAATAAAAGATAGAAGGACAAACCAAATTTTAAAATTTAAACATAAAAATACAAGAACTGAAGTAAAATTTTAAGGAATAGGTTCAAGAGTAGAATTGAAATGATAGATAAGTGAATCAGTGAATTCAAATATAGATTAATAAAAATTATCCAATCTTAACAACACAGAGAAAAATAACTGAAAAACAAAAATGAACAGGTGCATGAGTATGTTGGGTAATAACAAAAAGTTTAACATTTATGTCATTGCCATCCCAGTAGGAGACGATAAAGAGTATGGAACAAAACAACAACAAAATCCAAAACTTTGAACAAATAATGGCTGAAAAATCTCCACCTTTTGTCAAAAGCATAAGCAGACATGTAAACCTACAGATTCAAGAAGATCAGCAAACCCCAAACAGGATTAACCCAAAGAAACAACAAAATCAAATTACTGAAAACAAAAGACAAAGAAAAACATCTTGAAAGCAGCCCAAGAAAACTGTCATGTTCCATATAGGGAAACAATTCAAATGATTACAGATTTCTCATCACAAACCATGAGGCCAGAAAGCAATGGAAAGACATGTGCTGAAAGAAAGGAACTGTAAACCGTGAATTCTGAAATCCTTCGGGAAAATACACTGCGAAATAATGCTGAAAGAAAGACATTATCAGATGAAGAAAAGCTAAAAGAGAATATGTTACTAATAAACCTACTCTAAAAGGCATACAAAGAAAGTTCTTCAGAGACAATAGAAATAACACTACAGGGAGAAGTGGTAGTGCAGTAAGTCTATATAAATAGATAGATGGCAAACAAATTGGAACGGAAGGAATAAAGACATTCCTATAAGCAGCCAATATGATTACCAACATGAACAATCCTAAGGAAAACACGAAAAGCTCTCAGGACTAATCAGTGAATATAGCAAGGTCAATAGACACAAGATTAACAGCAAAAACCAATCGTATTTTATAACAACAAAGAACAACTAGAAACTGAACTTTTAAAAGCAATGCTATTAACAATAGCTCCATAATTTAAAATATTTATATCAAATTCAACAAAATATGTGTGAAATGAGTATGCTGAAAACTACAAAATACTCATAAATCATTGAAGACCTACATATGTGGAGAAACATACCACATCCGTGAATTGAAAGACTAAATGTATGAAAACATCAGCACTCCCCAAATTGAACAAATACAAATAGATTTAATGCAATTCCAATCAAAATCAAATAAGATTCTTTGTACATATAGAGAGCTGAGTCTAAAAATTTATACAGAAAGGCACTACATTGGGAAAGAATGGCATGAGATGACATTCACTCCCATAACAACTTTGGAAAGTAGGTATCGTTATACCTACTTTTAAAATGAGGAACCTGAGTTCAGAGAAGCAAAGAAAGTTGCATGCCTACTGGGAAAAAAATCAATCAGGGTGGACTGATGCCAAAATCAATGCTCTTTTCACCTACATCATGCTGCCTCCCTGCTTTCTTCCTGGTGCTCCATGTCTCACTCCCAAAGAGTCTCCTTTCTCAGTAAGGTAGATTAAATAGATAGATCAATAGATAAACAGATGGATTTTTTTAAAGAAAAATAACTAAATCACAAAAACATAATAAATAGGACTTGATGACAACAAATGCAATTGGTATATATGTTCTTTCTTGGCTGGTGTAACTCCAGGATCTTATGTAGGGGCTAATAACCCCGTGATGCCAGGGCTTTCTCTCAGTCAGGAGCTAATCTAGCTTTGCGCTATGAGACATGAAAAGAAAATGGCTTTTATTTTATAGATAGGAGAAACTGAGGTCAAGAGAGGTTAAAGTTCACAATGTCTGCCTCTGAGCCCATTATAGTTGTCCTAAACAGAGAGTTCTTTTTTGTACATAGTAATCACAGAGACTTTAATCCTGAAAAGGTCTATGCCAGGGACTCAGGTTTCCCATTTTCTTTCTTTGTTTTTGTTTTCCTAAGTAGTTATTTATGTGACTGTCCTCCTAACTAAATGGACCAATCTGGGCATAAACCATTTTCTCATTTTCTCTGCTTATAGGAAGGAATGGTTTATTTCAGCACTGCAGATAACATCTTGAGGTCTCAGGAGAATGACAAATTGAAACAGTCTCTTTCTTGCCTAACGTTTCTTAACCAAGAGTCAAGTGATGATGTTAAAGAACAAATCTCTCTTCTCCTGACAATTTGCACTTATTTTCTTAATAGCCCTGCTAAGACTCAATGAATTTCCGTTTGTTCAGAGCCTACTTAGTGCCTGCCAACAGGCGCAGGGGCTTCCATTCATCAGTGTAACAGTCCTATTGGTGATACATTCTTATGAAATTATGGCAGCAATTCCAAAAACAAAAACAAAACAAAAACAAAAACCCAGCAGAGATAGGGCAAATGAATTTCCTTTCAAAAAAGCCATCAGAATAGTATAGCAGTTCCTACATACCTAGAAATTTTACAAATTATTTTGATTGAGAAATGGGCATAGATTTTATTCAGGTATAATATTAATGTGTTAAAAATTACCTATTCACTGGGATTATCTATATTTTACAAAATCATAGTTGGAAAACAAGCACAACCAAGAAATCAGGCTGCATAACGCTATCAAAAAAATTATGTCTTGGTAATCATGCATAAACAGTAACATTCACAGACAACTGGTACCTCGGTTGGCTAAACAGTTCCAAATTAATGCTCTTCTTTGACCTGTTGGGGTCTCTTACACCACATAATTCTGGTATGCTACTTGACAGGCATTTTTGTACAGGAATGATGTGATTCTACACTCTCTTCCAAAGCTCACAAATTGTTAACATTGTTCCCTTCCTCATTTAAAGCTCCCTTTCTGTAAAACTTTTATAATTTTAGTCTGACTTTTTAAAAATTGAAACATTTTCTAGTATTATTTGTGGACAAATTTTAAATTGCTGAATCAAAATGACTTCATATTTTTAACTAAATTCATCCTTGGCATCTTTTCTGTAACTGTTTCACCTGTCATCCAGAATGGATTCTTGAATGGAGTATACAGATGTTGTATTTTAAAGCTGTACACCTGAAATTCACCTGTTACCCCAATAAATTTAATTTTAAAAATGTGTTTGTCATCTAATATGTATAAAAACATTCAGTACTACAGGAATATATAAGAAAAGATAATTAATCTCAGATTTTAGAAAGCATGTAATCAACTTGGAGGTTGTATATATATATATAAAAACTGCACATTAAATAAAGAAATGTTCCAAAGCAATATATAAACAAGTACATGTAAAAATTGAATATGGGTCTTCCCCAACTTACACAGGAGTTGGTTTATAAAAGTTCATTTTCAAAATCAATTGCTAGAACATTTTAAGCATTTTTTTCTATGAAAAGAAATTCTACTGTAAAGGGTGGTTATATTATCCACCAGTTCACAATAACCTAGTTCGTACATAACGTCACTGGTTTACAGGACTACCAATATTATGGAAAAGAAATGGACCTGATATATCTGTTGGCATGTGACAAGCACTTAATGAATGTTATTTACACTTAATAATCCTACAAGGTAAATTCCTTTGTCTTCCTTTAAAGATAGGGATCCTGAGCCTGCTCAAGGTTAAATAACTTGCCCAAGGTAATAGCTTGTAAGTGACAGAACAGAGATTCAAATCCAGAGCTATCTGGCTCTGAAACCAGGTCTTCACTCCTATAACACGCAGCTTCCCTTTAAAACAGTGTTCATAAGGGAGCACTTTCTCTGTGTTCCAAATGGGAACGTCAGGAATAAGCTTCACAGCCTAAAAGCTCCTGCAGTGCAGACAATGCCTTCTCATCTGTGTAGAGCCAGTGTGGTGTTGACACAGAGTAGATACCAGTGATTATTGAATGAATGAACAAACAAATAAACAAAATTAACAGAAAATGAGTTCTTCAAAGGCAGGAATCATTTTTTATTCATATCTATGCACTGTAACCTACCATAGATATATAATCTATCTATAAATATTTACTAACTAAAGAACTCCACACCACTAGCACACCTTCTCTCATTCTGCTTTTCCTAAATGTTTAATCCTGACCACTTTCAAATTCATTCCTTGATCTCAGTGTCTTTTAAAGTCTCAGCTCTCTCCTCCATCCTTTCCTTAGACACTGAAGCCCAGAGAGCCTAAATCCTTGTTTACATCTTTCATATGGCTCAGCATGCTCCCCGACCAGGACGGATATGAATTTAACCTAGAAAGCTTTACCCATAATGCTCTTGGATATCTGAGTTTGAAAAAGATGCACTGCCCCTTGGGGAGAAATTATTCAAGCTAATATCAATGAAGTGGATTTATCCTGTCCAGAGGAAATGCAAATGAACTTGGTTACATCAACTTTCTGAAACCATACTTCTAAACCAAATTAAGAAATCCATTTCACATTGTTTGAAAGGAATGTTGGCTGACACTTGCAAATGAGTATTCTACAAAGAAGTAGCTCTAATTCTGCAGCTTACCATTTCAAATGGTTTTGGAAATGAATATTCAGATTCCATATCAATTTTTAATGCAATGGATAAAATCCCAAATGCTTAAAAACTAGATTCCACTTCATAATCTGTCATTTTTTTTCTACCTTCTTTCAGGATACATTAATTTTTTAGTAAGTTCCTTTTAACTAGTTCCTAAGATACATTTTTAACCGTTACAAGTTCAAAAACAATGCATAAAGCCCCTAATTTAATTGATATCTTATGTAAAGAATCCTTCATAGATGGACCTGGAGGGCATCATGCTAAGTGAAATAAGCCAGTCAGAGAAAGACAAGTACCACAGGATTTCACTAATATGTGGAATCTAATAAATAAAAAAAAAACTAACAAATAAAATAGAAACAGACTCATAGATAGCGAACAGGTTGACAGCTGTCAGAGGGGAGGAGGATTGCAGGGCTGAGTGAAAAAGGTGAAGGGATTAAACAAACAAACAAAATTTCACAGACAACAGGGTACAATGATTACCAGAGGCAAAGAGGGGTGGAGAGAAGAAGAGGGCATAGGTGGAATAAATGGCGATGGAAGGAGACTTGACTTGGGGTGGTGAACACACAATTCAATATATGGCTGATGTTTTATAGAATTGTACACCTCAAACCTATATAATTATATTAACCAATGTCACCCCAATAAATTCAATAAGAAGAAGAGATTAAAAAAAGAATCCTTGTTAATTATAAAACTGTGACTATAATTAAATAAAAATATAGAAGTGATAGAAATATAGACTTTGAAATTATCACATTAAAAGTCCTTGAAAAAAGACAAATCATTTTCTTAAGCTCTAAGGTGACTACTTTTAATGTCCCATAGCAATCATGTCGATTATTTTCAAAATTATTCTGAATATTATTAATGCCAAATGTTAAACTACCAAATTATGTAATATTGATAAGTGCTCTCTGAAGACATGGCTAAGCAATCACAGTGTATACACTTTGTGAAACAAGAGAACCAGCTGTATTTTCAAGAAGGGACAACAATATCTTCATTCCCTTCAGCACAATTGGCTCAGAGTAATGAAACAGAAATACTTGTTTTTAAAACACACTTTATATCCACATTTAAATGCCTAATTAATCCTAATAATTAAATGCAACCACTAACCACTTTCTTTACAAGATCTCTATTTTATTTCCATAAACTCTGGAATTTAATGGAAATCATTGTGTCATTATGGTCAGAGTAATAAATGCCTATTGGTCAATAAGCTCTGAACCTTAACAGGCAGTTAGCTAATTCAGTTGGAAATAAGACCAATAGTTCTAATGGCCTCTAATTTCACTGCAAGAGACCAGCCTTATGAACTATAGCTGGTTTTCATGAGCTCGTCTTATAGCAAAGAACAGTACCGGCAATTTAAATATAAAAAACATGCATTTGAAATTCAAGTGCTTACACGGATTTTGCCAGAGGAATCACAGATCAGAATAGGTCCTTCCTAAAGAAATATTTAAGTACAATAAGCAGGGCCAAGGCAAACAAAACTAGTAGAATTTTGTATTATAAAATCTCAATTTTGTCTATTTGAAAATCATTCAAATTTCAGTTTACTTATTTCAAACAATCTAAATATCTTTTTAAGTAGACAAAAGTAACAACTGTAAAAACACCTTGTAATAAATACAAAAAAGGGAGGCTTAGAAAGTTGATCTCTTCGTGCCATTTCATTCATTTACCCTCCCCTGAGAGTGAAGTCTCTAGATTTCAATATAAATAGATATAACTTATTATACAGATATCAGTATACTTGAAATCAAAATAGTCTGGAGACATCAGTATCCATCCACACTCAAAACCTGATCCTTTCAGCTGTTCATCTCACATAGCAACAGCAGAGAAAGCATTTCAAGTGATGAGGTAAGAATGTCCCTTTGCCCTAGGATGCTAGGGGATAACTTCTATATGAAAATGAACTAGGTTATGTTTTTTGTTCTGCCAATATTTTTGTGCCTCCATCCACACTTTTATAGGAACTATATCTCTTAAATTACATATTTTGGCTCCTTATTCTGAATGACATTTAATTTAAAAAGCATCTACATTCCAAATTTTAAAATCCTTATATTTATTCACCTCTTATTTTGTTACTTATGGTGAATGAAGTTTAACTTCTCTGGCATAATTCTGTACCAAATTTTTGACAAACCTAAAGAAAATAAGCCACTATATTTTCCAGCCTCTAGTTCAATTTTCACATTTCCTGAAAAGCTTTTAGACTAGTTTAATCTTCCTGATGGAACAGTAATTTAGACAGTAATAATATATGTTAGTGAACTAGAACACTGGACGGAAAGCTGGGGCTGGTCCTAGACTTGTTACTGACAACGGGAAAGCTGGGGCTGGTCCTAGACTTGTTACTGACAATCTGCTAATTTCAATTTCTTTCTCTATCTGGGACTCGATTCCATCATTTCTAAAGGGAAGGTTAAGGTTAAGGTTAAGTGATCACTAAAGGTTCTTTACAACTGTGACATCCTAAAATCCTATGCTATGAAATGTGATCTTCTTCCATTATTTATAGAGTGGCTAACTGCCCAGGCATCCCAAATTTCTCAGTGCTTCTACACTCCCTGTCGTTTGGAGCCTTGTGATTACCACACTGGGTTTCATTCCAGTGTCTCCTTTTTAAACATCTTTTTCCTAAAAAGAAAACCCAGCAAGAGTTTTGGATAAGAAATCTGCCACCACTATCCCCAACAAAGCAGGGCAAGCTTTTCCTTTTAACAAAAACACTTGCAGTTGGCAAGAAGGGTGTGAGCCAGTCTTTCTTTCCATGTGATAATGAACCACCTATTGCCAAATGGAACTCTTTTCTTAATTCCAGACCAGAAAACACTATTTTCTGATGAAGTAAAACGACAAAGTACTAATTAGAAGGAACCTAATCTGAAGTCACAATTCTCATTAATTGGAAGTTACTACTGTAATTATTAACAAGTCACATTATCATTAGACCAAAGAAAATGTCAAAATTGATTTATGCATTCAGGAGTCTGTCATAAACCGGGCCTACATTCAAGGTCCTCGGTAAAATGACCAGAATAGAGAAAACAACATTGTACAGGTTAATGAGTGCTCTGAAAATATCACATTTTTTATTGCTCAGATGCCTTTTTTCTGCATTAAAAACACCCTGAAATACTGAATTACACTAGATGACTATTAAGAGAAAATGTTTTATTTTAAAATCTCCAAAGAGTGCAACATATAGCATCTTCTAGAAGCCTAAAACAATCCCTGATACTAATGTCCTGAGGGTCCTAAGATGCATCTATCTCTAAGGTCAAAAGAGTATTGTCTTTGTTCAACTGGCTAATTAAGATGAATCGAAGATAAATGCAAACAAGAGTTGCGGGCATTTGGACACCAATACATCAAAACAATAGAAGAGGGGGAAAAAGCTGCTCAATTAATTCCAAAGTCATAACGACAGAGGTAAATTTCATGTGTCTTTTAGAATTTATCAGATTTCTTGATTCTTAATGGTTTTTGAAATTTTGAGCTAGCTCAACTTATATCATAAAAACATTTTAATGTTAGCAAATTTTGGCCTGTATTTGTACCCTGGACATACTTAAAAACTCTGTAATGAAAAGTAATCTCTCTTTGGTTTACATGCATTAAATTTCCTACTTGCTGCATATGATCTGGGTTAGAGAACTATGTTCTCAGAACATAATGAACATGTTAATTCAATATTGAAATAAAAAGGTAATATTACTTAAAATTCTTTTACAGTTAAGTTTGCAATTTGGACTTTTAAGTTCTTTATGCTAATACATTATTAATCAAATAACATATTTCTCAACTAAAAAGCAGACCAAATAAGTTTAAAATGTTTCTTTCAAAGAGATTTAAAATATACTTATTTTAAAGATTTATATTATTCTAATTAAAGAATATATGTTCATTTTAGAAAATTTAAGAAAAATATTAAAGCACAACAATTTAAAGTAAGCTAATCCTTTACTTCCATTACCCAGAGATCATCGCTTTCTTTTTTTAACTGTTTTAAAATGTATTCTTTTACCTTTATTGTATTTTTTTACATTACCTCTTAGTCCCCTTATACCCCACCCCACCCCCAGCAGTCACCACACTGTTGTCCCTGTCCATGAGTCGTTTTTCCCTTTTTGCTCAAACCCTCCACCCCCTAAGATCCCTGCCCCCACTAGACGTCCTCCTGCTCTCCATCTATGAGTCTGTCCCCATTTTCCTTGTTAGTTCGGCTTGTTCATTAGATTCCACATATGAGTGAAATCATATGTATTTGTCTTTCATTTTAGCTTAGGTATTACCAATATTTTTCTATTCAGACATATATTTATTACACTTGGATTTTCTCTAACTTTTTATTTTGGTTTAAATTGGTTTAAAATTTGTTTCTATAATCTTCATAGATAACAGTAGACAAAGCAAGATGAAGTTTATTTCAAGACATTTATGATTTTATATATGTATGATAAACACAAAAAAGTGTATATCATTACATACATGTGCATATATGTAAAATCATGTGTTAAGAACTCATATGTATCTAATCAAATTATATTTCAAAGACGAAGTCAAACCATAATTTTATCAAATAAATGTATCCATGCAGCATGTCTAATTTGTAGAGCAAACTATTGATCATACAATGGAGACTAACCAGATAAGAGAAACTAGACAAACTTAGAGTATTTTTTAAATAAATGTGAGATATTAACATACACATACTCAGACCTAGTCTAAAATTTTTATTAGACCCATGAGAGGAAATTCCAAACACCTTTTAATTTACATCAGCCTCTGCTACTAGAGAACCAAGCTATTCTAGGAAGGAAGGAAGGAAGGAAGGAAGGAAGGAAGGAAGGAAGGAAGGAAGGAAGGAAGGAAGGAAAGGAGGGAGGGAGGGAGGGAGGGAGGGAGGGAGGGAGGGAGAGGATGGATGGAAGATTTCCCACTATGACAACTTCTACCTGGTAGCAGAAGGGAACATAAGTATCCGCAGGTACACATAATGGAAAAGTACAGAACCTTAGGAATGACATATATAAAGTATCTCCAAAATGTGTCATCCACAAATGTGTTTAAATGCAGAATAAAATATAATACAATAGAGATTAGACGGAAAAACCTGGACGGGAAAATTACATGTGACTTTAAAAGCTCCTGATATAAAAGAATAACAGTGTTCTCAGTCTAATTCAAGAATTCCAAAGGATTACTTTCATGGAACACAGGTAAGTCCTTTTGGGGAGATTTGTAGACTATGGCACTAGAGATGAATATAATCTAATTTGGAACATGTGCAAACATCTACAAACATCTATTGGAGCCTGTTCTGTTTGCAACAACATTTTCACTGAGTTTTATGTATTCTGCACACCAATACAGCTGCTCTATAGCTTTCAAATGCTGTATATAAAACTAGCTCCTGCCTATTTAAAAAATTACATAAGCAGTGAAAATTTGGATTAACCCAGTGTTCTGGCATTTTTAATTTCCTTGGGAGCATAAAGGAAGGATAAAGAAAATGAATTTTAACCTCAGCATTAAATATACCTGATTGTTTATATATGAACATAACCACATATGTATATATGCACTGTTACTCTTTAGCAATATTATAAAATTCAATAGAAACAAATAGCAGTTACTATTTTAAAACAGCCTTAGTCATTCTACTAGTCATTTGGCATCTGGTCTACGCCTGTGAAAGAATGTATCCCAACCGATGGTCCAGCAGTATAGTGCGGTGTGTCACAACACAGCAAGAAAATTAGGCAACATTCAAAACAAGTGGTTTCAAACTGTGTCTTGAAGAAGGTCCACTGACCACAGAGAATATGGAAACGTATACTCCCTGAAGCAACATTACCAATAAACAAACAGCAAAATCAAACAGGCTTTCTTTAAAATAATCTCAGCTCAAAATTTTTTCAGCTTTCTTCCTGATCCAAAGAACATAGTATCAAGATCTTTTTGAAATATGTTTCAGAATTAACACATGACAAATAACCTTGTTGCTAGTATTGAACCACGATACCACCCACCAAACCTAAGAATCTAAAAGCATTAAAGAAATTGTAGGAATGAATCTCTAACATGCTGAAAGTCTGGAATATTCAAAGGAAATATAACAAAAAAAGAAAAATTCTCTGATTGATATTATGAGTGATGAGGATTATTACAATTAACAACTTAAAGGAGTTCCATTTCAAACTAAATTATAGTCACCCTAATTCTATAATCTGCATGAAATAAGATATAGCCCACCAATGGGACAGGGAAGTTTCCCAAGGGGTGAGAAAATGAGTCTCCCTGACCTTAACTGGGAGATGGAAAACAGGGTTTTCCTCTCCTTTCATGTTCACAGTTGCTGGTAAGTCTCTGACACATCACAGGTTGAACTATTCTACGAATAAGGAGTGAAAGAGGCGGGAGAAGCAAGGTGAGTAATAAGATGGACAGAACTGTACATATAGGACACTGTGTAAACGAATGCTGTCAGCCGCCCTGGAACACAGGAATTGCTAATTCATTTTTTCCAACAAGGAGGGAGCCTCTGAGAAGCTGAACAGCTTGCCTTCCATCCCACATATTCCTTAAGCAATTCGGCTGGGATTCAAATTTATATCTAACTTTTGAAGTTCCTACTCTTTACATTGTAGCATGCTGCCTCCCTGACTCAAGTTCTGTTCAGCACAGTTTAGTCATAATACCTTTCTGTATCAAAATAAGTAACTTTAACCAGCTGGTCTTAATATCATAGGAACTGAAATTAAAAAGAAAAGCCCGCAACAGCCACAAATATTTGGAACCACAAAGGAATATGTCATGTTACAGCCAATAAAGTGCTGGGCAACAGAACTTCCAAAGCTAGACCCCCAAAATAAAAACTCACAGGAAGGTAAAAATACTGCCAAAGTGCTAATAATCGCTCCCTAAAACTCCTTGTATAGCACATGGGATTACTGAGTCCTGAAGGCCAGAACCGTCTCCTTTCCTAGCCCTCTTGTTCTCCCGTTTCCCTCAGCCTGGCTCTTCTCAGGATGCTAAGGACACTGAGTTAGCTGAGGTGCCTGCAATGACCTTTTATGGTTCTGCCTGAGCCTACTCAACAGAGCCCAAGGCAAAGCAACTTTGAGAGTTTGGCAGAGAAACTCATTTTTAGTTGTTTTTATTTTTAAGAGAAAACATCATCACAAAAACATTATTGCTCCAGTTACATAAACAAGAAAAACTTCTTATGAAGCTCACTCCTTTGTTTCAAAGACTATTACTGAATAGAAATCAGAAATTAAAACTCAGAAAGGCATATTTATTGGTTTTTCGAAAACAACAAAGAATCATAAAACTATAGTGCTTGAGGGGATCTTAAAAGTTACTGGTCCATCATCTTCACTTCAAACAAAATTATGTTAAAATGTTTAAAATAATTGGGAATTTATTCCATGTTAAAACATTTTCTCATTTAAAAAATCAGCATTTATAGGAAAGAAATTATTTCATATAACTAACCTGAATCACTCATTCTGCCTTATAAATCTTAAATTCTTATTAAACCTTCAGGGTGAGAGTCAGTGCTAGAGATGGTTTGTGTGGATGAAAGGAAAATAAACATTAAATGTCAGGTACTATCCTGGATGCTTTTCATATATATCATGATTTAATTTCTACAACAATCTGTGATATAGGTACTATTAGCCCATTTTACTAAACGGAAATTTAGATTCAGAGGGATAAATAAGTTTTCCAAGGCCATAAGATAACAGGTGGCAGATTTGGAACATGACCCCCAGGCCTAACTCTCCACAGGTCAGTTCACAGTTCATCATTCTTTACACCAGACATCATCAGTATTGTCAAAATGGGTTACCAAGGCTTTGCGCCGCCTTCATTCTAACATGTCAGACTGAAGGAGGCCAGCGATTCGAATAGCTGGGATGAAACTGTACTGGCCAACAGCCCTCCTTTGAAACACTGGGTCTCTTTTGTGCTCACTGGTAACTTCTAAACGCCAGGAGGGTGGACGCCAGCTCCAAACTCTCACCAGAGTTTGAGAACAGGGGACCCAAGCTGGCTAACAATGAGGTACAAAACACCAGGGAAAGATCCAAAAGCCACCACCTGTTAGGGCAGCCGGCTGACAATGGTCCTTGCAAGTGACAACGAGTGAGACTTGTGGAAATAAATCCCCTGAAGTACCCAGGAAAACTGCCTAACAGCCATTCTTGGTACACAATTGTTAGATGGTCAACTTCTATAACATACAAGACTTTTTACATGTAGACAATACAGACAATTTAGAGGAAGAAGTGCAAGGAGAAAGAACAGGGTGAAATTAAGATGTGCAATCCATTGTTATAGGAATGTAGGTAGGAGCTGGGAGCAGCACTAGATGGTCACACTGCTCAGCATGGCAACAACAAAATAATTTAAATAAAAAGGACAACAAACAAACAAAACAAAAAATTTAGAAGTCAAGAAACAAGCAAGAAAAAAAATTCAATGAGGTAATCGGTAAAAACAAACTAAAGATTTTAAAGGAAAAGATCTTGAAAGTCACTGCCCTTTTCTCCATAGTACATGCTCTTCCAGTTCTTTCTACTTAAAGCTCTTCTTCATTTACGGTACTCTGCATTCAATTTCAAATTTCATGTCCTGTGTTTTCGTTACCAGAGTTTCACCACAGGTAGCTCGAGATGCAATGATCAATACATTACAAAGTAACAATGCACATGCAAAAAGTGCCTAAAGCCCATCATCGAATTTACTCCTAATCCACTCAAAGCAGGTGAGGCCCACGGAGAAGGGTGGCAGGAAGGACAGTACTTATGCCATCTCACCCATCTTAGGAGAGAGACTTAAGGCAATGAGGTTTTGACACCATCCTTGAGAGCTATCGGGTTGGTATCAACCAATCAAAGCTAAGAGCAGGCTTGCCAATGGAGTATGAAGCAAGCAGGAAAGAACAGGCACATGCCTTTTGGCTGCTCCAAGTTAGTCTAGAACCTGTACCTTGATTTCCAGTGGTCCACCTACTGCTAGAAGACTCTCTTAGGTAAAATTTATAGACCAAAACAACCATCACTCTCTTAGACACTGGGAACAATGGCAGAACTCATAAATGTGGTCTCAGGTTGTCAAAAAAAAAAAAGAAAGCAACAGATGCACCTCCAGCCCTTGCCCACATGCACTGTGGCCCTTAAGTCTTCTAACGTGCCTCCTATCACAGAAGGGTAGAGCATAGCTGACGGACTAAGGTAAAGAGATGATATTCAGGACTCGCCGGGGCTCCCCATAGAGCACTAGGTGCTGGTCTCATCCAGCAGGCCTCCAGAGGTTGTCTGAGCTGAGATAAAGCACCCAGACTTCCTAAAGTCCTTCAAATTAGCTCTCACCTGAGAGGGGGCAAGGTTTCCCTGAAGCCTGGTGGAACCAGACCGAATTCCGCATGTTTGAATCAGAACAGGACAGGCCTCCGCAGGATGTGGATACACCCAATTGTTTGGGGGCTGCCTTCCAAACATGTAGAGCCTTCATTCATGATCAAATGCTACTTAAGAGTTTAGGCTACTGCTAACCAATCGATGGCTTCTGATCCCATACTCCCTGTTCAAGTGAACACAAAGAAATGAAATGTCAGGCTCTTTAAACATGCCAACTGGAAATCAAAGTGAAATACTGAAGGAGAAGTGACAGCTCACTGTTTCTCTCTAGTATACATTCCCTGATGTTAACTCTTAAAAGAATAATCCTAGCCCTTTCCTGTTTGACATTTCCTCCCTAGCTCAAGCTAAAGTGGGCCCTGTGCATAATCACTGATGAACTCAATGCCCACAAGATCACCTCAAGTGACACACACTGTGCCCTGACACAAACACAAAATCAATAATCTGCTGCTCTGTGTCACACAGAAATCCTGACTGCTGTCAGCAGGCAGGAGGAGGAGGCTTGGGGGTTGCAGTAGAGACAATCAGAGCCCTTGGAAAAGCAGGGCAGAAAGTAATGAAACCTCCCCAAGTTCATTAGTTACACACACACACACACACACACACACTCACTCACAAAATGAAAAGGCCATGTAGCCAGAGGTCATATTTTTTCAGCCTGCTAAATTGAAATGACTGAAAACCTCTGTAATTACATAAGAACAGATGAAATTGTTATCTTAACTACATTGTAAATGCACTTTAAATGTCATAAGTTTTGATGCAATTTAATATTTTACATGGACAATGCTCAGTATAGTCACTGATCTTCTACCAAGCAGATGGGGACATAATCCATGCCCATTACAAAGACTGAAAAACGCCCACCCATCTGCCTGAGCAGCACAAAAGGGTTCTGCAGAGAAAGCAAAGAGCAGAGCCTCTCCGACTGAAGTCATAGGAAAGAACACTGTGAAGTAGCCAAAAAGCCCACGTTTCCATTTAGTTTCTACCATTCAGTTACTCTGTGACCTTCGGCAAGTCACAACATCTCTGTGCCTCAGCTTCCTCTTCGTGAAACAGAGATAAGTAATCCCTGAGGTACATTTGTCACAAGTTACTGGGAGGATAAACTGAGACCAAATATGTAAAAATTTTCTGTAAACAATCAGAAACAAATGTAAGCAATTGTTATAATTTATACCATTATGTATTTGGGGTAAAATATGAAAACAAATCATTTCTTACTATAACCCAGAAAATATTTAAATTAACTCTCCACTAACCAGTTAAAAAAAAAAAAAAAGTATGGGTAGGGGGAATGAATGACATGATCCCAGCACATTACTATCAATCCCTCAGAGGACCCAATAATTATAAAAAGTTAACCCAGCATTATGTTACAATGAAGATGAGACCGTAATGTCATCTTCACGTACAATACCAGCCTTTCTGTTCAGGATGTACCTAGGAAATAGAAAAGAGTACATAAATGTACTTCTTTTCATAGCTAGCTCATTAGCGGAGAGAGACATAAACACTGGAGAAACACAGGCCCATTACCTCTCACCTTGCTTTGTCCCTTCCCACACATCTTGTATATAAAACAGCAGCTACAGAAGGCCGTAAGAGCAGGGCTGAAGCAGCAAGTTTAAACATTAACTGCATTCCAGGTAACATACATAGCTATATTAACTTATTTTCCTATTATAAATCCTGAGAATCTAGTACATTTACTAGCAATTTTAGGAACTGAAGTGTATTGTTGTGTGTGATTAATGTTATAAGAAAATCTGGATCTTTATTTTGATTTCTAGTCTTTTTAAAGTACTAATAATATTTCATTATCTGTTCCTAAAAAAGAAAAAAAGGTTTTTTCATGGTTTAATTTGTTTTATTCAAACTATATAAAAAATTGTTTTGGGGTTTATCAAAGAATGGAAAGTTTTAGTTTCGATGGGATATTTTTTGAGATCTGGGTTAGGTTAAACCAGAAGATATTTCACACTTTGAGCTGTACAGAGCTCTATGGATAGAGCTGCATTTCCATTATCAATTATCAGCCTTTTTGTAATCACAGGCTCTACCAGACTGCTAAAGGGGTTTCTCTCCCTCCCTCCCTCCCTCCCTCTCTCTCTCTCTCTCTCTCTCTCTCTCTCTCTCTCTCTCACACACACACACACACACACACACATGAGAATCCCTGAGTTAGTGGAAAGCCATTACAACCACGCAATCAAAACCAAAGAGGGCCAGAGTTAATGCAATGACCGCAGAGAAACAGAATGATTCAAAATGTATTTAGGAGAAATACATTTTGCTCTACTTTAGATCTTAAAGCACCATTCCATGCACATTTAGAAAACAGATCATTTTTTATAGTAAATAAAGTTTAAGAATTACTGTTATAAGTCCTCAAGAGATAGTGCTCCAGAGCTGTCAGGAAGGGACCAGCAATGCCGCACATAGAGAGCGTCTCCTGACAACCTGTGTTCTACAAACAGGAGGGCTCAGTTCCGTAACAAACAGACCCCAATTTTATATGTGTAGAGAAAGGGTTGTTTAGCCCACCTAAAAAGAAGAACACCAGCAAAACAAAAGGGACATGGTGCCTTAGCACAGCGTCTTCCATCGTCTCCGCCCTGGGCTCGTCCGATCTGAAGAATTCCATACAAGCTTTGAGAGGTGAAAAGCCTTTGTGAATAATTGAAGACAAAATAATGAAACCCTAGAATGTCAGAGACATAATATAGTTTTGTAGAATTCATCATGGAGCTTTTAAATTCCCAAATACTACATGCTGAATAATTTATTCCTGTGTCAATATGGGGCCAGCAGATGTTCTTTCAGAGCCAGTATTAACCCTCCTCAAGCTGAAGAGCAGGAAAACAGGCTCTGCCTGAGATGGAGGAAGGCACTTAGTTTAAGTGAGATTATCTTGGTATTTATGAGAAAATTAAAGCAGCTTTGGAAGTCAAGGAAAAACACACTACTTAGTCGGCAATCTTTTATCAAAGTCTGCTTATAAAGATAAGAAGCTGAATTTCCTGGAAAAACACAAATGGTTGATAAAGGGGGGAGCTGATAAACACTGCTCTCTCCTTTCAGAGAGTCCCTGAGGGCTTTTCACCGATTCTGACTAAGAATATCTTTTAGTGATTTATTGATATTTACCTCCCTCTTTGGATCACTAATTCCTGATGCAATTTTGATCTCTTTGCTGTGTTTCAGTTTCTGGGTATTCTCTCCTCTATGGCTCACCCCCTAAATCACTCACTTTAATTAAAACAGGTTATATAGCTAATTTAAAAATAGAAAAAGGTCAGTTTAAAAACTGAACAGGCAGACTTTTAAAAGAATCAAATAAAAATTCTAGAAATAAAAGAAGAGGGGACCTCATCTGGGGCAGGGGGCCTTACACAGGTAGTCTAAGCAACACACAGCTGATAATTAGTGACTAGAAAGAGCAACACAGGCAGGTCACCCGACATGCAGAAAAGGCAGGAAATAAAGACAGGAAAGGGGGCTGAGACGAGGAAGACGGAAGACGATAGTTCCAAATACGTCTAACAAGAGTTCCAGGACACACAGGAAAATGAACTATAGAACTAAAAAATTATAAGTTAGAAGGCACCTTATTTCACAAATGGGAAAATCACAGCCCAGAATCATCTTCAATCACACAGCCTGTCAGAGGCAAAGATGGCGGAACACAGCCCATCAGCTGCCAGCTCTTCCATTATCAAGCATCGACCCAAGGAGAGGTAACTGGCGATGGGAGAAGACTTGACTTGGAGTGGTAAACATACAACACAATTAATATACAGATGATGGATTACAGAACTGTATACCTGAAACCTATATAATTTTATTAACCAATGTCACCCCAATAAATTCAATTTAAAAAATTTTAAAAAAACAATACAGTGGATTGAACACATTAAAAAAATGCATTAGCCTTAATTTTTTAAAGCTATCTTACTATCTGAGTATTTAAATGTGGATGACATTGTGCTAAAATCCTTGTATGTCATTACATTTAATTTTCAAATCAACCCTATTATTTTCACTTCACAGATAAGGAAACCCAGGCTCAAAGAGAAATAATTTGACCAAAGTCATACAAGTAGTGAGTAACAAAGCCAGTATCCAAGCAAAGGTGTGTCTGCCTTCAAAAGCCATCCTCTTAATCACTATATGACTCTATAGTGATATAGCTTTAAAATAATAAGGTATCCCTAAAACATTACACACAAAGATCAATTTCACTGCATCACAGTCTCATTGTACACATGGAGCATGAGTTTTAAAAAGTATTATAAATCAACTCAGTATATTTTTTGCTATTGTATACATTGGCAAGTATAGGAAGCCTTGAGGATTGTATTTTTTGGAGTACTAATAATTTTTTTTCAATCTAGTGTTTTTAAAATTAAAATGAATGGCCCTGGCTGCTGCAGCTCAGTGGATTGAGAGCCAGTCTGAGAACCAAAGGGTCACCGGTTCGATTTCCAGTCAGGGCACATGCCTGGGTTGCAGGCCAGGTCCCCCAGTTGGGGGGTGGGGGGCGGGGTGGCGGTAACAGGCACACGAGAGGCAACCACACGTTGATGTTTCTCTCCTTCTCTTCCTCCCTCCCTTCCTGTCTCTCTAAAAATACATAAAATCTTTTAAAAAATTAAAATGAATGAATGTATTAAATACAGACAGAATAAAAACCCATCCTAAAATTCGTATGAATTTCAAAAAACCCAAATAGCCTAAACAATCTTGAAAGAGAAGGACATAGTTCAAGGGCTCATACTTCCCAATTCAAACCTTACTACAGTGCTACAGTAATCAAAATAGTGATGTACTGGCATAAAAACAGACATATAAATTAATGGAACAGAATGGAGAGCCTAGGAATACACCCTCCCGTGTGTGGCCAAATGACTTTTTACAAGGGTGCCAAGACCTTTCGATGGGGAAAGGATAGACTTTTCAAAATAGTGCTGGGAAAACTGAATATCCACATGCAAAGGAATGAAGTTGGACCCTTACCTTATGCCATATACAAAAATTAATTCAAAATAGATCAAAGACCTCAACATAAGAGCTAAAAGTATAAAATTCTTAAAAGAAAACAGAGGGGGAAGATTTTCGTGACATTGAATGTAATGTTTTCATAGATATGATACCAAAAGCACAGGCAAAAATGAGAAAAAAATAGACAAATTGGATATCATCGAAACTAAATGCTTTTATGTAACAAAGGTCAATATCAAGAGAGTAAAAAGACAACCCAGAGAATTGAAGAAAATATTTGCAAATCATACGTGTGATAACAGATTCATATCCAGAATACATAAGGAATTCCTATAATCAACAACAAAACAGACAAGCCAGTATAAACATGGGCCAAGAACTTGAACAGGTATTTCTGCAAGACATAAAAATGGCCCTGGCTGGTGTAACTCAGTGGATTGAGCGTCAACCTGAGGACCTAAGGGTCGCCAGTTCGATTCCCCAGTCAGGGCACATGCCTGGGTTGCAGGCCAGGTCTCTGGTAGGGGGCTCGTGAGAGGCAACCATGCATTGATGTTTCTCTCCCTCTCTTTCTCCCTCCCTTCCTTCTGTCTAAAAATAAAAAATAAATAAGATATTTAAAAAATAATAAAATTAAAAATTAAAAATAAAAAGGACATAAAAATGGCCAGCAGGCACATGAGAAGATGCTTGATGTCATTAGTTAGGAAAATCAAAACCACAATGAAATACCACTTCACACTTATTATAAGCTATTATCGAAACATGGAAAAAGAAAAACAAGTGTTAGCAAATATCGGGGAAATTGGCACTGCGGTGCATCACAGGTAGGGCTATAAAATGGTGCAGCCACTTTGGAAAACAGCTGGTCAGTTCTTCAAAAAGTTAGACATAGAGTTACCCTATGAGCCAACAAATCCACTTCTAGGTATATGAGTACACCCCACAAAAATGGAAAGTGGGGACTCAAACAGGTGCTTGTATGCCAATGTTCACGGCAGTATTATTCACATTACCAACAGGTAGAAACAACCCAAATGTCCATCAACAGACAAATGGATAAACAAAATGCAGTATATACATACAATGGAATATTATTCAGTCATACAAAGAATACAGTTCTGATATATTCTACAATAGGGTTGAATCTTGAAAACATTATGCTAAGTGAATTAGCCAGACATAAAAGGGAAAATAACGTATGCTCTCACCTATATAATGTTATGAAGGCAAATTCATAAAGACAGAAAGTAGAATAGAGGTTGCCAGGGGTTGGGAGAAGGAGGAATAGGGAGTTAGTATTTAATGGGTACAAAGTTTCTGTTTGGGGTGATGAAAAAGTTCTGCAGCTGGAGAGTGGTAATGTGTCTGCACAATTGTGAATGTACTTAATGCCACTTAAACGTGGTTTAAATGCTAAATTTTATGATATGTATATTTTATCCCCAGTAAATAAACAGAAGTGGTATGTGACTCACAATACACTTTTTTCTAATGCTATTAATATAAACTAACATATCTCAAACATCTGTAAGAAGAAAGAATACTACTACTTTATCAAGCATGGGTGTAAATATTTAAAAACAGAATCTTTAAATAAGCTCAGAAAATATGCATTTGAAGAAAAAACTAATAATGCTAACATTCACGAACCACTCACAATGTCCTAGCCACATTCTCAAGTAAACTTTATCACAACACTATGCTATGGATTATTATTACCCCAACTTTACAGATAAGAAAAGGGAGAGATATGGAAGTTAAAATCTATTTGCCTTTATTTAAATAAATGCTAGAGAGGAAACTATTTTTTAAAAATAAATTGGAGATATTTTCTTTACAAAAGTATCCCCCCCCCACCTTTGGTAAAGGAATTATCACTGAACACTTTCTTTCAATGGAAATTTCATCCAACATAATTAAAAACTTTAAATTGATTTTGCACATAATTTTTGTAACCATCCCTGCTTCATCAAGAAAGGTATATCCACATGACACTAAATATTTTTAAAAAGAGGAATGAGGAAGGAAACTAGTATTTTTCAAGTATCTAATCATGTACTAGACACTGTACTAAGCACTTTACATATCTTATTTCATTGAATCCCCTCCACACTCTGTGAGGTAGGGATTATTATTCTCATTTTATAGATGAACAAAAACACAGTAATCCAAAATACTTCTGTCCACTACAGTAGTCCTTTATCTGCAGGGATATGTTCCAAAACCCCCAGTGGATGCCTGAAACTACATGCTGAACCTATATACTCATATACTATGTTTTTCCTATACATACAGACATATGATAAAAATTATTTCATAAATGAGGTTAACAATAACTAATAATAAAACAATTATAACAATATACTCTTATAAAATGTATGAGAATATGGTCTCTCTCTCAAAATATATGTTAACTGATCTGATAACTGAGATAGTGACCAAGTTACTAACAGGCAGGTAGCATACACGACCTGGATGCTCTAGACAAAGGAATGATTCATGTCTTGGACTGGCAGAGTGAGAGATATAATCACACCACTCAGAATGGCATGCAATTTGAAACTTATGAATTGTTCATTTCTGGAATTTTCCATTGAATATTTTCAGACCATGGTTGACCAGAGGTAACTGAAACCATGGAAATTGAAACCACAGATAAGGGGGGACTACTGTACTTTCAAATTTTGTTAAATATTCTATTCAAGCAGGAGCTGATTAATTTCAATTCCCCAGGGAGTAAAAGAATAGTAATCACTGCCAAAAGTTATGCCAGGCACCTAAAGGAGCCAATATGACAAGTGCCCCCAGCATGCTGCATAGCTGAGTATTCAAAACCCCAACAGATCTCGCACCCAGACACGTTGTGCAGAGCAGAAAATCGCCCTGCGGTACTCCTGAAGAAGGGATTGTGCAGCCTTCTGCGCCAGCACCAGTCCATGACAGCTGAAAAGGCACCAAATGTGATGGCCCTGAGCCACATTAAGGGGACTTACACTGTCCTCCTCCTATTTGGGTATAAAGAGTAGAATCTAACGTACCTTCTGTTGCTTTGGAGATGAAAATATTTGAATCTCAGTTCAAGAATATACAGAAAAATGACATGATAAATTATCAGTAAACATACTGGAAATTATATTTAATTTCTCCCTTTTGCCTATCTTATTAACACTTCTATATGCTCAGCTCTCTTTAAATTAAAAATAGTAAGGAACCCTTCCCTCTATTTTATCTCCTACTGCAGTTACTCCTCGCAGCCAGCCTTCGGACGAGTTTGCTTCCGCTGCCACGCACACCTGCACCTTTCACTCAGCGCTCCACTCGCTCCCTTCCAGCTACTCCCGACTCCGCCCCTGCCAGGCTGCTCTTGTCAGAGTCACCGTTACCTACTCCTTGGTGGCCCTGAAGGGGCCCTGGGCAAGCCGGGGGCTCTCAGGGTAGAATCTGAACATTAGTATACTTGGACCTAGTTATATATTTTGTGGGGCAGCCACATAATTTCTAAAGGCCAGTGCAAAATGAAAATATGGGTCCTCTTGTTTAACAACAGGGAAGAGACGGTCCATGGTCTCACTCTAAAAAAGTTACGGGGTTTTTTAGTTTGATGCTTAATATTGTACTCCCTAGGGCATGAGGGTGCTCGTGGGGCAATGCACATTCTCACAGGCCCCCCCACACCGTGACCTGGTGTACAAGAGACACACCGAATCCACTTCCGTGCCCACACCCAAGCCTCTGCCAGGGGTAGAGGGTGGCAGCAGTCTCTGGACAGTGGTAGTGGCGTGGGCAGCTCAGAATTCATCCCATGGAGATAAGAAGTGGCAAAAGGTTGGATCATAATGGTCCCATGCCCCCCCAGCACACACTCCATTGCCCCATCCAACTTCATTTACAAAACACAAAGTGAAAGATACAATTATTCAGAATTTCAAGACAGTGACAACACAGCCTTAAATTCCAAGCACAGGACCTCCTTCTGAGTACGAGACATTATGTAACTGCACTGACTATACTACAGAATAACCATAATACCACCTTACATCTGCATAAAACATCATAGTTCACAAAAGAGTTCTCGTTTCATTTATAGTCTCACAATAAACCTATAAATAGAGATGAATAGGTATCCTCATTTTACAGATGAAAAAGTTGGCTCAGAAGGTAAAATTAGAGCCACCCCTCCTGACTCCAAGTGCAGGGCACTTTCCAGTGCAACATGCTTCCTAAGCAAAGGGCAGATGAGAGGGGCCAGAACAGTGACCATTTCTCTACGTGAGCCACTGGTTTAGTTATTAGGTAGAAATTATTTATGTCATTTCCAGTAATTTTTTTTAATTTAATTGATTTTTTTACATCCTAGAATTCAATAGCTTTATATAAACATGTAGACTAAAAAAAAGGAAAAGAAAAGGTAACTGGTATAAAGCTAGTTTTTATTTTCCCCTGTGTTCTCCCATCCAGCATGCATGCACCTTGACTCACCATTCTGTTACCACCCCCACCCCCACCCCCACCCCCACCCCAAACTGCCAGCAATCAGTCACAAGGGACTCAGCCAGGGGGTTAGACCATGCTACCCTGCATTACAATATACTTTCATTACAGGAGAGCTTGGTCCTTGATTTGGCTGGAGGTAAGTTCATCAAAATGCCACATAAATACTTATAATAGGATGATAAGGAGAAACCAAAATCAAGGAGGGAGCTATTTTCTTCATCCTGACGCTTCTTACTCTCCTTCCACATACTTTATACAATTCTTTCAGTCTTTCCAGTTAGTGAAATTATTGCCAAGCTTCCTCTTGTTAACATAAAGTACTTTGAGAATTAAACTCTCAACTCATTTGTTTCCTAATTCAGTTACTCAAAATTCTCCCCTCAAAGCAAGAATAGAGCTTTTTTTTTTTTTTTGGTTGAACTAATATGCATTTGTTACAACCATTCGCAGTGTCAACCCTTCACACTGGCTGATCACCCAGAAAATATCCAAGCAAAAAGAAGTGCAACTGAATGTTAGATCCAAATAGCACAATCTCTCAGCTCACTAGAGCAGAATCTCTCTCTAATACACTGGTCACAGGCTATATTACTAGCTCTTTTTATCCTATTTCTAGGTAGAAATGCTATAATTTAAACTGACAGCATTACGTGTCATGAAGTCTGTGGGTTTACAATTTCTAAATGTCAATTTGAACTTCTGACTAGTTCCGTAGAGCACCACTGTTGGTTTCTAAATGAAGCAACTTGTCAGCTCTGCATACATAAAAGCAGTTAATCAGCAATTTGCAGTGCGACACAAGAAGAATCAGCTGGTATGCTGAGACTGGGCCCACAAAGCACCTCCAGTCAGGGGAGAGAGTCTTGTCCTAATCCCCATATATCACAAAATTCATTCTCCTACACAGTAGATGAAACATTTTAAGCCAAGGAACTTATTGTTTTGAAGTAATTGTCTGCTCCAGCTTGACCTACCAACATTCCCGCTAGCTAGAATGGAGGAGTTTCAGGCAGTGGATGAGCGAGGACCACTGTGTCCCCTCATCTTCCTCACCTGTAGCTTCCCTACAGTTCCCAGTGGGTTCCTGTCGTTATTGACTCCATCCTTGTTTACTATTCTGCTCTCCCTCTTCCTACATGGCCTTTACAGCTCCTGTCTTCACCTCTCTAAGTAAAATAGCACAGGGTCTCACCTGAGAAGTACCCTGGTTCCCCTAACCTAGAAAATTAGTCAGCTGCATAACAAAATCAGTTCCTAAGATCACAATAATAATAATTCTAATAATCAGATTGTTTGATAAGAGCACCCCACTGCAAGAGTAAAAAACAGTGGTATAATTTTATCTGCTAACAGGTTTGAGCCTATGGACTGAATCCTAGAATACAGATTGTTATGATAAAAATTGAATAATAAGCAAAGGAAAGAAGTCTAAAAGACTTAAAAAAAAATCCTCTTCCATTATTCCCAGTGGCTATCTTAGGTGTCATGGCAGGATAATATCAGGAAAAAATGGTTTGCTTGACTATGATCATGTACCTCATCATTTAAACAACCTTTGTCCTTGATAACTTCTCAAATCAGATTTTGAATTGATCAAGCAAATTTGGTTTAGTGATTGTGTTAGGGAAAGAGCTGCCCAGCCAGAATCCAATAATCTATTTTTCCTCATATAATTCACATTTTACTAGAGTTAGAGATTAAGTGCTTCTGTATATGCTAGAGAGTTTTTCTTAGTGCCTAAGACATTTGTGGGGGACATTCTTCCTGGATCCAGTCACATTCACCTGCCTGTCAAGTAATATATAGTATATGGGCAGATCCTAAGAAACAACCCAGTTCATGATAAGCCCACGTGCCAAATGCCAACCGTCATGCAGATGCACTTCGGTAACTAGAAAAACTATGTTTATAAATCACAACAGACTAGCATAGTGGGTGCTATTCAGCTCAGAGGGAAACTGTGAGACAATGGAGTGGCCTCTTATCAATGTCAAGATGCCACGTCTCTTCATAAGACCGTCTGGCCCCCAGGATGTGACACTGACAGGGCCAGGGCAGAGAGGTATGACCTGGGTGTGCTCAGGTTGCCCCTGTTTCAAGCAATGCACAGGATACAGAGATACGACAAACCTTCCCATTTGCAAAAGAGGAAGTCAAGGCCCAGAAGTCATTTGCCCAGGATGACATGGAACTAGCAGAGTCAGGTCTACTTCTAGAACACCTGATCCTTAATCCAAAGCATTTACCTTTCTTCTCCTTCTTCCTTCCTTTCTTTCTCCCTCCCTCCCTCCCCCCTTTCTCATTCTTTCCCTCCGTCCTTCTTCCTCCATCAGCACTATCATCACAAAGCATACAATATCTTTCTTCAAACAAAGCCTTAACCAGACGCACAATATATAGAACAGACTGAAAAGGGCCTGCTTAGACACAAAGAACAGAGGCAGAGTGTATGTGCCAGAACCCCACCAGCTTCACCGAGTTGGTGGCCTCCTCTGGGATCCTGGGCAGAACACTGTGAACAAAGTGCCTGAGACCATGCAAACTTCTCACTTGATAGCTTGCAATGAAGCTAGCTCCCAACACTAATTAGGATCATAATATTTTTACATAAAATTACTATTTTCTGAACACTGGTAAAATATACATTGGGATAGCATTTTCTTTTAAATATATTTTCTTGTTCTGTTAAGCATTTTTTAAAAAGACTTTTTTAAGAGCAGTTTTAGGATGACTGCAAAATTGAGAGGAAGGCAGAGATTTCCCATATACTCCCACACATGCATAGCTTCCCCCATTATCAACATCGCCCACCAGAGTGGTACACTTGTTGCAACTGATGAGCCTACGACGACACATCATTATCACCCAAAGTCCATAGTTTACATCAGGGTTAATTTATTCTTGGTATTATATATTACATGGGTTTGGACAAGTGCATAATGACATGCATTCACCACAATAATATCACACACAGTAACTTTACCGCCCTAAAATCCTCTTATACAAATCCTCTTATACAAAAATACAGGTACTATACAGGTGTAGTACCTGTATTTTTGTTTGTTTTAAAACAAAGTCCAACATTCTCAAATCTGGGTACAAGGGTACCCTTCTCATGAAGACAGGGATATTAAATCTGAAACTCAAAAACATTAATCTTCTTTCAACACCATCAGTGCACATGTCCAACTCTGAGGTGACCAATTTATTTAGGTGATATTCAAAATTAGAAAATAAGGTCATGAAATGATTGACAACTATGAAACGTAAGTGTCATTCCTAACAGCTTAGCGACCAGGAGAAAGGTACATAAACCTGAAAACAGAGAAGCAAGCTTTGGGAAACTATTTGTAACAGAAAACATACATGAGAACATACATGCAAACACAAGACATCCCTCTTATCCCCTTGGGTGACTCTTTTTTATTTGCGCTAATGGGTTCAGGGACTCCGCTTAGAGGCTGTTTCTGCAGATGCTGGAAGAACACAAATCTTACTCTTTGGTGAAATTCATTCTCATAAGCAAGAAAAAATTAAAATCTATGTATGAATATTAACACACATACACATGTGTATTTGCCTGTGTATTACTTCTAATCCCCTTGTCCCTTCAATTTGTACTTATTAGTCTAATAGAAATACTGCCAAACATTACTGAGCAACACAATGTAAAAATAGTACCAACATTAGATCCTACAAACATTCCTAATTAAATTCCTTTCATCAGGATTAAGAATTTTTAAAAACTATGTATAAAAAGGCAGTTTAGCCTTTAATGCCTGTCATTCACAAGTGGCTTAAAAGCATTAACACAAACTATGGCACATATTAATCATATATTTATTAAACACCAACTTGCACATGATTATGTGCTAAATACTGTGTAAAACTGAACCCAAAAGGAAAGCATGTCCCACGATTCAGCAGCTGTTAGTTCAACAACTTCTTTCCTCTTCTTTTACATGAATATTTGTTGGAAATATCATTTTCAACACATCTTTCTTGATTAAAGTCTTTAGTTTACTAACTGCATTTAACCATGTAAAGAAACAATACCAAATTTCAACCAAGAAGACTGTGCAGTTATTAAAGAAACCCATGGACAAATAAATATGCAGCCCTACCTAAGATTTCTAACAGCCTATATGACATTCTGCCCACAAAGGCAAACCGAATCTAAATACAACGTATTTTTTTCTCAACAACTTTTTCTCTTAAAATAGTCACTTCTAATTTCCTCTCAATCACCCAATCTTCTATCATTTTCTTACACAATGGGCTCTAGCCACTATGATACAAATATGAGTTAGTCACAACCCTCGTCCCTGTCTTCTTAGGAGCTCACAGTGTGTTATGAAAGGCAGATATGAAGATAATCACAATAGAAAGTAAAAAGTACTCAACAGAGGTCTGTCTACAGTGTTTGGTGACACAAGGGAAAGAGCAGTTAGCATAGGCAATGGGTGGTTTCTCAGAGGTAGCATTTGGATGGACTTAAACAACTTGATGCTCCACTGGAGAAAGGATATCTAAGGCAGAGGGAAGATCCTGTAAAAAAAAGCCCAGAGGCCTGAAAGCTAACGACACAGCTAGGGAACCGAGAGCAATTCCACACAGTAAAACCGAGGAAGATGGGAAGAGACCAATTACAGTAGGATACCAACCAGGAGAGTTAAATTGGGACCAGATTATTAAAGGCCTCATTTATTTTCCAAAGCATTTGGTCTTTATCTGTTCTCCTTTATTTCTACAGTGTTGAACAACACAACAGGAAAGCAGAAGAGCACAATAAGAAAATTTCACTGTTTTTAGGCAAAGGCACAAAGGCAATGCAGTGAAGAAAGGGTAACCTTTAAAGTAAAGGGTGCTGGAACAACTGAATATCTTCATGCCGCCCCCCACCAAAAAAAAAAAAAAGAATTTGGATCCATACCTCACACCATATACAAAAATCTACTAATAATCGACCATAGGCTAAAACATAAAACCTAAAACTATAAAATGTCTAGATGAAATTATAAGCAAGGATTTCCTACATGTGACGCCAAAAGTGCAATCTATAAAATAGCAAATTGAAAAAAAATTAACTTAAAATTAAAAACCGCTGCTCCTCAAAAGACAATCAGAATTTTAAAAAGAAATAAGCCAGAGACTGAAAGAAAATCTTTGTAAAGTATGTATCTGATAAAGAATTTACACTTAGGGTAAAAGAGCTCTGTAAAAATCCACAATAAAAAAACAAACCAATGAAAACAATAATAAAACACATTTATTTTATTTTATTAAGAGAGGAAGGGAGAAAGAAAGGGAGAGAAACATCAATGAGAGAGAAACATCGATCATCAGTTGCCTCTTCCATGTGCCCCATCCAGGGACAGAACTGTAACCCAGGCACGTGCCCTGATTGGGAATCGAATGGGTGACCTTTTGCTTTGCAAAACGATGCCCAGCCAACTGAGCCACACCAGCCAGTTCTATGTAATCAGTTTTAACAAGTACTATAATTAGATTAGTAACACATCACTCAAAAGAAAAGATCAGGAGCTAAAATAGAAAAAATCCTTTCTTTATTACAGTTCAAGTACTGCATCTCAGAGCTGGTCATGTTGTAAAAATTAACTCACAGGTTCTTCAAAGATTCATGCTTAATTTAAAATATCTCTCATCACCTTTAAAAGAAAATGTCAACATGACCAGCAGGTCTCCTTTTCTTGAGTGTAATATAAAGATTTACAGAAATAAACAAAATCTACAGAACAAGCTAATTTTGGCTTTTAGCATTTATATAGAATGCCACCTTCTTAAAGTTACAAGGTATAGTGAAAATTATTTGTAAAAAGTTTAAAGGATAGATGCTAAAATATACACTTAAGATTAACAGGAATGTATAGTAAACATGAGATGAAATCATAGATGTACTTCATTTTACATTAAAACTTAATTCTATCTGTAAATCAAAATGTATCCTTTCTGTGCTGATTATTTTGTTTGCTGCCCCTCTCCAACCCCATCCCTTATCCAACCTGCTTCGTCAGTTCCCTCTATATACCAGGAGGTCAACCTCTCTAGACAACTATGGCTCCCTTAGCCCCTTGGCTTCGGTTGAGCTCAGCAAAAGGGAGGCACTGGCGAAAAAGAGATCAGAATGCAAGAGGAGAGAGGTATCAGAGTATTTATTCCTGCTCTCTCTCCCCCAGCCCCACAGCTCCCTCTCCGCCTCGCTGCAGTTGTTTCAGTGCCTTCATTCCTCTGCAGCTACAGCTTCTGTTACACAGCTCTTCAACAATGCCACCTCTTATCAGGCTTCAATAACACTGTTACACACTCTTTTTCTCCTTGCCTAGAGGAGGTGGTGACAGCTTCCCAGGGATGCTAGTTCAGATATATCACTATCCTTTTTCAATTTCCTTAATCCTGCCCAAACCACTGTAAATAGTACCCTCATTAATTTCTCTTCAGTTAAACCCTGACTCTCTACCTGCTACATTTCTTTACAGCGAGATAAACCTGTTCTGAAGAATATATGAACATTCACACAAATCCCAATCTAACATTTGCCACTATCTGAACCTTCATTGTGATTCCAATGATCATACATACCAGCCTGTATTATCACAACCTTTACAATTATGAATTTATCCAAAGGTTTCCCTGAAAAAAATCAAGTCTTATCTCAGAAGATACATAATCACCTATCGAATTAAATAATTTGATAGAAAACATATATGTGAAACTTGAAGATGTTGAATCCAAAGGACATTCAAACTAGCACCCATGTATAAATACTGCATCTAACAAGTGTAAGGACCATTTATGAAAGAAAAGACACAGATACATAGGAACTCAGCTCATCAGGGCCCTAATCATTCTATTTTGTATCCTCACCTCTTCTCCACCAAAATCAAAATAAAATACAATGGATATTTCTAAGATCCATGATACCTTGTAAGTTATTCACTGTACTTCTGTTTAGTGGTAATAAATAGAAAGAATGAAGAACACCGAAAAGTAAAAGATGCTTATCTGGGCTTTTTGGGTTTCAGATTACCTCCTGTTAGATATTATGTTCAGACACTGAGAGCCCCAAGGAGCTCCACAAATACAAATCATGTCCAGTAGCAGCCCAAGCAAACCAACCAGGAAGAAAATTCTGTTGTAATTAGATAATGTGTTCTAAAGTAAATAAAATTGATATTTTGCTTATATTACCCATTACCTTCATTACTAAAGATCATTGAGAAATTAATGCAATATATTGATTAATCTTCCAATTAAACCCAGAACATATCAAGTCTAGCCCCATTTTATAGGGGGAAAAAAATCTTTTTTTGATGGGGAAAATGATCCAATCATTTGAACAAACAAAAAGCAAATATGTGAAATGTTCTTTACCTAATAATTTTTAAAATTATAGAATGTCATAGCTAAAAGGAATCTTGGAGACCATGTAATTAAACTCTCTTATTTTATAAATGAGGAACTTAATACCCAAGGTTTAAGTAATTAGTTCAAAATTACTAGCTAGCTGGTCTGAACTCTATCAGGACTAAATCTTGGGGGTAAGTACATGTATGGTTGCAAGAACTAGGACTACTTGAAGGGTTGTGATTAAATTAGGGGGAGGAATCAAGCTTATCAGCTAAAATTGCTGGATGCTGAATGACCATTATAGCCTTCTGCAATGACAAAACCGGCCCGGGGGATTTATGTGCTTTTCTAATACTGGTGAGGGAACCATGTCGACCTCTAGAAGGATGTCTCAGTGTCCAGAATCCCAACAGTGAATAAAAATTCAGACGCATCACCGCTTGGCATTTTTCTTATCTCTGAGAGGAAGGAGAAAGAGGCTTTTGCTTAGACTCAAAATGAGAACTACATCATAACCATTATTACATACTGGCAGCCACTCTTATTGAATGTTTCCGTGTCCTACGTTGTAACTCTATGAATGTGCAGAGTATGTGTGTATGTGCACATGTGCATATGTGAGCGTGGGCCCGCACATACAAGAGAGGGGTGGAGAGAGAAAAAGAAGGAAAGAGAAAGCAGGCTGGAAGAGGAGATAAGCAGAGAGGCTGGTTGTCAGACAGCAGACAGAAAAGGGGGGAGGCAGAGAAGGAGAAAGAGAGAAGCAGAGAAAGAGATTTTTTAAAAGGCAGAGATACACAGAAAAGGTAAGTCAGAAACAGTGAGAGACAAAAGCTGAGGACAGAGAAAGAGATGGAGAGGCACTTAGATCAAGAAAGACAGAACCACAGAGAGAAGGAGGAGGGTAAGACAGAGAAGCAATACCGTAAACCCGTGTTATCTCTCCAATGTTGTCCTTGGCCCAGAAACATTAGCACCACCTGAGAATTGGTTAGGAGGCAGAAACTCAGGTCCTGTCCCAGATCCACCGAATCAGAATCTGTGTTTGTAAGAATACCCCCAGGTGATTCAGGCACTCCTACAGTTAACTCTATTTACTCGGATTCATTTTAACTGTCATTAAAGCAGTAAAACGCTCGCTCCTATTTGCAAAGGTCAAGGTTCCTAACTTAGAAACCCAGGGTAGACTTCAGTCTCAGGCCAGGTAGCATGCACGCAGACATGCAGATTCAATCCAACCACCCCCTGCGACCAGTGTTTTCCACAGGTGGCTCACGTCTAAGGAGTTAATAGTACAACCACTTGCTTCCATTAAATTTTTTGTTCAAGAGTTCAGAAAAAGAGTTCAGAAAACAGAAAACCCTCAAAACGGACAAAGAATAGATTTAATCAGGTAACTCTGAATCGATCATTCTTGTAAAATTAGTAAACAGCTGCTACTAAAAACATCTAATTTCCTTTTTCAAAAAATTAAGATGTAGTACCCATCCTATGATAACACATTTATTTAAGATATTGCTGCATTTCAGATACAGAGTAAATATATAGTAATTTCACTACAGAATGTTTTTATTAAACAGCCAAGCACGTAATTACAGGATTTTCAGTGTAAAATTACTGCCACTTTGAAACTCCAGCATTTCACTCACCCACATGGCAATGTTTTTCTCTCCCTACCATCCCAGCCATATTCCCTGAACTCTCTTCCAGCTGCCACTTTCTCTCCCCACATCCGTATTGTTCAGTTTGTCCTATTTACCCTTTTTTTAAAGGAGGAAAGTAAGTATAAGACACTGATGTTTATTTTTCCCAAGATTATGCCCTTTGTTCGACGTGCTGGGTAGAACCAATAACTGTTCCTAACAGAAGGGCCAGGAGGGGGACTCTTGGGCGCGATGGTCAGCTTTTCCTTCTCCGTCTCCTTTCTTTTTCCTCTCAGTCAGTCTCAGGGACCCCTTGCCACTGCCAACATGTCCTAGTAGCAAACACCTAAAATGTAGAAAGCAGCAAGATCTGTGCTACAGGGAGCAAACCCTGAAGTCAGGAGAACAGAGACAGAGACCACACACTGACTGATCAAGTGACACTGCGCAAGCCATTTCCAAAATGAGGAACACCTCCATCTGTAAAAGGTGAGTTAGTAAACAGTCTGTTTCTAGTTAAAGTTTACATTTACCTGAACCCCTCTTTCTTCTAATATATAGCAAAAGGCTGAGGGGTGAAGAATACCACAGAGCTGGGAAGAAGACCACAAAGAGCAGGTAAAAGAGGGAGGATGAGAACACTAGCCGTTAGTGAGCTCACCCCCAAAGACACCTTTATGCTTTGTACGCACCTTCACCTTATTTACTGGATCCTTTCATTTATTCAAATAACAAATACATATCAAGCACCTAATAAATGCCAGGTATGTGCCAGATGATCAGCATACAAAAAAAATTAAAATATAAGGCAAGTTTTATTCCTATTTTACAGTTTTAAAAAAAGAACCTTGGAGTTTGACTTTCATTTTAAACCTCTTCAGATACTTCCATGAAGCCCTCCCTTCGTATGGTACACAAAGGGTTAATTGCTTAAAGGCATCTAATGTTTTTTAAAAGATGAGAAAATAGAGAGGACCCCACATGCTCAGGCTGCTTTACTTACATAGTAACACTTAGCATCCTAGGGCATTACAGGGCTAGTGACAGAATCCTTCCCTTGGAGATCAGAGGATGAACACTAGAGTCCGTAGATGCCAATCGCATCCTCCGAAATCCTACTGTTTAACATCTGTACTCGCTAGATATTTTAATTATGAGAGCAAGGACCACCAAATATAGATTTATTAGCTAAAATAATATATAGCTAATAGGCACAGAAATAAATAAGACTATTACCAAATAGCAAGACGAAGCTTACAGGATGATTTAACCAATACTAGCTTCTGAAAACGAGAGCAATCCTCTGCCTAAATCTGTAAGCAGTATAAATTAAAAAATAAAAATAAAAAACAAATTGGTCAAAATAGGCTCCTTAAAAGAGTATGGCTATTTTAATACAAGGGAAGTAAATTGGGAAAAAATCAATTGCCTGCGAATAGGCCGTGATGATTAACATATAATTAACAGCCCCAGAGAAAACTTTCTCCCCATAAGGATACAAAAATGTAGGCAAGAACTAGGAAATAAAAGTTGAAGGTGCTTTTGATTTTTCTGATTTTTGTTTTTTGTTTCTCTTTCCTGATAGCAACATGTAGGAACACAGACATTTTTCAAAATAAAAAACTATTTTTCAAAAGTAACAACAGAAAATTTCCATTATCTGAAACATCCTGCCTCTCTTCTTTGCTTTAAATTCCATAGAAGTTATTTTGAGCTCATTGCTTTGATAAGATATAGCCATAAGCAATTATATTTAGTCAAAGACATTTGATCTGTAAGTGGAATCTACTAAAGCAATTAGTATAACTTCCATGAAATTAGCAAATAATAGCTCTATTTGATGTGATTCTAGAGAAGCTTTATCCTAAAAGTTCAGTAAATTTATCTACACAGAAGATATTTGCTTTCAAAAGCAAAATCTCTCAAGAGGATAGTTACACATCTACATTTTAAAGAAAGAATTACCATTTAACGATATACTACCCAAATGTGTATTAATTACTCAATAAGCACTCTTATTTGGGGGGAGTAAACAGCAAGAGAAAAATTATTTTTCTTTTCACAGATATCATGTAAAAAAAAATCTCTATATTGAATATTGGCCACTAAGCAAAATAAAAAAAGACACTTTGTGATCCTTACCTGAAAGAATATAAAGCCCATTGTTAATGACACAGTACGTAAATCCAGGCACAAGTGAAATGTTTCACTAGGAAGCCACATAAACAGTACAAAGAACACTTAAACAGTTCTCTCATCACTATCTAGTTGTGGTTCTGCCATTTACAAGCTGTTTAGCTCTAAGTACAATGCTTATCTTTTCTGAGTCTGAGGTTCTTCATTTGAAAATAGAAACAGCTCTGGCAGGTGTAGCTCAGTAGATTGAGGCTGCAAACCCAAGGATCGCAGGTTCGATTCCCCAGGCAGGGCACATGCCTGGGTTGCAGGCCAGGACCCCAGTAGGGGGCACGCGAGAGGCAACCACACATTGATGCTTCTCTCCCTCTCTTTCTCACTCCCTTCCCCTCTGTCTTAAAAATAAATAAATAAATAAATAAAAACCATATAAGAAAGTAGAAACAAAGATTCAAGCACTATAAGGTAAAGCATGTGAATATATTCTGTAAACTATAAGGTGATACAAATATTACTAAGTTGTATATTACAAATAAAAGACCACTAAAAGGAAACCAAGGCCTAGAAAGTTGGAGTTAAATATGGTCACTTCAGTTTTAGATCTCTGGTGTGAACTTTAGTACTAGTAAAGCTAAATCCTAATTATGTGACGGGCACTGTGCTAAGTTCATGTATATATACATGAACTTAGTTAATTCTCACAACAGCCATATGAAGTATGTGGAGTTGCCTCATTTTACGAATGAGGCAATTGAGAATAATTAAACTGTAGATTAATAAAAGGGGAAGCAAGGATTTCAATCTGTTTGACTGTACCTACTGTACTCCTAATAGCTATACTATTCTGACTTTGAAAAAAACAAAAATGTGGGTTTCACGTTACTACCTTCTATATTGATTAGAGTATTAAGAATAATGCTTTAGGACTGGTAAAAAGACAGGAAAAAAAAAGAAAGAAAAGAAAGAAAGAAGACAGGATGGATGGGAAGGGAGAAAAAAACACTTCCACTAATAGCTCTTGCTTTTTAATGCTTAACAGATCAGAGAAAGTGCACCAGAATAAAAGGAACTGGCTCATGTTCCTAGTTTCCCAGACTGGTTCGAGACATTCTCCCCCCCTTTTTGGTGCCAATAATAATAACAACTAACATCTACTGAGCACTAGTATGTGCCAGGAACTATACCAAGTGCTTTATGCCTATTACCTTATTTAATTCTCACAAATCCATAATAATCTTCATTTTATAGATGAGTAAACTAGGATACAGGGGGATTAAATAACTTGCACAAATTCTGCCTCCAGGCAAGATGGAGTAACAGGGAAAAGACTTATTTACCTAACTACTTCAACAACTAAAAAACTGGTGGGAAATACACAAGGAATAACAGTTTCAGACACTGAACAAGAGAGAGGAGAATAAGTCCTATGACTGCCCAAGCTCACTGCACAGTTTTAGGCTGCAACTCTGGGAAAGGGAACCCAACAAGAGCCCAGCAGTCTCCCTTAGTTGAGAAGACAGAGTAGGGAGTTCAAAGAGGCCATGGTGGATAGAATTCACAGGGCAGAATACTGGAGAGGAGAGAGCTTCACTGAGAGAAAACTGCAGATATCTTCAGAGGGTCCTCCTACACCAAGTATTCATCTGAGTATGATCAGTGCGTTCATACGGGAAAACTATGCAAGGCTGGGGAAAAGAACTACCAGAAAGAAGTGGGTAGAACACTCTCCAGAGCTCACACAGAGCCATGAATGAATAGCCTTCTCACCGGCCAGAATGAAAAATCCTCCACAGCACATGAAGTACTCAGAAGAGCGCTGCCTCAACAGCGAGGCGGAAGTAGCCTAGTTGAAAGGCTGCTCTGGCCCCACTTAACGAACGCTAACAGCACGCCTCAAAAGGGTCACTCCATTTCCAAGCAACTTAACGGCACCTAAGCTCCACGTCAAAGTTTAAAAGTACTCTGTGAATATGAGAATACCTAGCACCCAACAAAGTACGATTTACCATATCTGGCCACTAATCCACAATTCTCAGGCAAGCAAATAAGCAGGACAATACAATCCATAATGTGAAAAATAATAAATCAATAGAAAACCAGTGATGACACAGATTGGCGGAAAAGAACAATAAGAGTTGTTATAATAATATTCTATATGTTCAAGAAAATAAAGGAAAACATGATCATGTGAAGGGGAGACCTGGAAGATTTTTTTTAAAAGATACAAATCAGAGGTATAGCGACAAAAACATAATGTCTGCAATAATAAAATGCAGAAAATGGGATTAACAGCAAATTAGAAACCACAGAAATGTTAGTGAATTTGAAGACATACCAACTGAAACAAATGAACATAAAAGTGTTCCAACAGAACACCAGCAGGCTACATGAACAGCCTCAAGCAGACTAATGGACGTGTAAATCGGAGTCTCCAAAGGCGAGGAGGGAGAGGAGAGGGCAGGAAAACAGCTGGGGAAATGAGAACGGAAAATTTTCCAGGTTTAAGAAAAATTACAAAAAGGCTCATCATGATCAATTTCCTTTAAACACATTAATAAAGAAAAAATCTTAAAAGCAGCCAGAGAAAATAAAGACTTTACACAGGAACAAAGCTAAGAATGACAGCAAACTTCTCACTGGAAACAATACAAGAGAGACAAGTGGCGCAACATCTTTAAATCTCTGAAAGAAATCTTCTGACTTAATGAAAATATCTTTCAAACATCATATCAAAAAACAGACATTCTCAGACATAAAAGCTGGCATGGAAAACAGTATGGTGGTTCCTCAAAAAATTAAAAATAGAATTAACATATCATCTAGCAATTCCACTTCTGGGTAACAAAAAGAACTGAAAGCACAGACTTGAACGGGTATTTGTACACCTATGTCCATAGCAACATTGTTCATAATAGCTAAAAGGTAAAAGTAACCCATGTTTCTATCAACAGGTGAATGGATAAACAAAAGGTGGTATACACATACAATGGAATATTATTCTGTCTCAAGGGGAAGGGAAACTTTGATACACATGTTCATGCTACAAAAAATATGAACCTTAAGAACATTATGCTAAGAGAATAAACCTGTCACAAAAAGACAACTACAACATGATTGCACTTATAGGAGGTACCTGTTTGTCAAATTCAGAGACAGGAAGTGGAATGGTGGTTGGCAGGGAACAGGGGGAGGCAGGAATGGGGAGTTGTTGTTTAATGGGTATAGAGTTTCAGTTTTGCAAGATGAAAAGAGTTCTGCAGATTGGTTGCACAATAACGTGAATGCACTTAACACTACAGAACTGTACACTTAAGACGGTAAATTTTGTTACGTGTATTTTATCACAATCAAAAATAAATAAAATTTTTTTAAATTTTTAATCTGAAAGAATTTATCATCAGCAGACTTGCACCACAAAATAATGTTAAAGGAACCCTGACTGGTGTGGCTCAGTTGGTTGGGAGCCATTCTGCAAAGCAGAGAGTCACCAGTTCAATTCTCGGTCTGGGCACATGCCTGTTGCAGATTCAGTCCACAGTTAGGGTACGTACAAAAGGTAGCCAATCAATATTTCTCTCTCCAATCAATGTTTATCTTCCTCTCTCTCTCCCTCCCTTCCCCTTTCTAAAAATAAATAAGTGAAATCTTTTTTAAAAAATATTAAAGACTGACAAAGACAAAGAAGACAAATTCCATATTAGAGGCAACTTTAGGAGATATCCAAATTAAGTGCAGTGTAGGATCGTGGGTTGGATACTAGAGCAAAACAAGGATATTAGTGAAAAAACTATGAAATTTGTATAGGCTATAATTAATTAACAGCACTGTATCTGTGTTGATTTATTAGTTTTGATCATTATACTATGCTTATTTAAGTGTTAACATTAAAGAAAGCTATGTAATAAGCCCTGGCCAGGTGGCTCAGTTGGTTAGAGCACTGTCACGTACAACAAAAGGTTGCAGGTTCAATTTGCGAGCAAGGCACATACCTAAGTTTGGAGTTTGATCCCTGGCCAGGCACAGACAGGAGGCAACCAATGACTGTTTCTCTCTCATGCTGATGGATGTGTGTGTGTGTGTGTGTGTGTCTCTCTCTCTCCCTCCCTCTAAAAATCAATAAACATATCCTCAGATGAGGATTAAAAAAAGAAAAAAAGAAAGCTATGTGAAGGATAAATAGGAACTCTCTTTTCTATTTTTGGAACTTTTCTGTAAGTTTAAAATTATTTCAAAATAAAGTTATTTTGGAAGAAGAAAGCATTGTTAGCATGTCACTTCCAACAAGAGTGGAAAGTGCCACTGTTAATAACAGTGAGTCAAGTACAAAGTAAACACATTTTCGATCTAACTTAGAGGAGAGAAAAGCAATTTTTTTTCTCTTTGTTTTATACAGGAGTATACGGGAGAATACTGTCATAAACACTGCCAGAATGGCATAAAAATCATGACCTACATAGAAAAATAAAAAATGCCTCCTTTCCAAAGTTGTGACTCATATGACAGACAATAAAACAAATCTCTAAACTAACCCAACAAACGTGGGAATCTATATACATAAGAACTACAGGAGGGGCTAAGAATAAGAAACATGCTACATGAAATCCTATCACTTACAAGCAGTCCCTCTGCTAAAGAGTAATAACTTATTACTTATGTTTCCTTAAGAAAAAAAAAACATGTTTTCTCCTCTACTGTTCTTGTCCATAAGATCCATGTTTTTAATGCTCAACGGTCTTACCCACTTTAATCTGGAGAGGCAGTTTTATGGAATAGAAAAAGCATGAAACTAAAACTAATATTGTTGATTAGCTACTCTGTATCAGGTACTGTTCTAAATACTTCACCCATGGACTATGTGATAACCTATTTAATCCTCACAACAAGTCTAAGAGGAATGTACTCTTTTACCCACTTTCACAAATGAGCGCTCCCATCCCGGCTTTCCCCATGTGTCACTGGGAAAGTTTACATGACTCACTACTTCTCTGGGTCCTTGGAAATCAACACCTGTTACATGTCTTTGCTAGCATTTGTTCCATGCCTACCTTACCTGTCCCACAGAGCAGGACAGTATTCACCTTGGGATTAGACACATACATGCACTAGATTTGCAGTTGTTGGAAGAGAGAATATTAGGTGAGAAGGCTGAACTAACTAGAAAAACAAACCACTAAAAGTTTCTTATAGCTCTATCATTAAACTCACCAAAAAACAAAACAAAACAAAACAAAACACCAAAGCATCAGAAGACCCAGTGGAATGGCTAGGAATGAGAAATTTGGGGTCTGGCCCCAGCTCCAACAATGACTGGCTATGTGGGCTTAGGCAACTCACAAACCTCTAAGATTCAAAACCAGCGCAATCGAAATTATAATATATGCCCTTCTTGATTCAACAGATTTTTGTGTGGAATGAATGGGCCTATCTTAAAGGCTTATTGAAAATCTAAAAGAGATAAAATATGTAAAGCTCATGGTACAAGGTCAGTGCCCACTGATACCAGTTCTCTTCCAAAAATAAGAATCAAAGATGGAGCTGCCTTATTAGGCGACGGTGCCTTCCTGTCTGCTGCACTTTGGTAACCTGGCATTTTCATTCTGATGATATTTTTTTGTGGTATCCTACAAATGTTGGTATAGAGAGTGATTCATCATGTAAACTAAAATCACTGCTTGCAAATAAATGCAAACTGCAAATTATAGGGAGAACAGAGGTTTAAAATGTACTTAAAAATAATAAAAACTCAAGTGAAGTCACTTAATCCAATATTTTATTGGAAATTGGACCACCTCCAATTCTTTTAAGGGTACCACAGTTTGGTAACCAGATGTTAATATTATTCTTCTGCCAAAGAAAACTGCAAGATTTAAAAACTATTTTAAAGACTATTTTTTCCTTAAAAATTATATTCAATTTATATTTCAAAACACGTATTTCTCAGATACCTCAGTATATTAGGTTAAAAACTAAGTATCCCTTCAATCTCCATGTTACTCCAAGATATATGTGATGTGCCCTGGCAGAAGGCACTGAAAGAAAAAGTATCTACTCTTCATTATGTGGCTAAAGAATAAAAAGGACACCAGTAGGTAGGCTGCCCAACATTCAGACTTACAGTCGAAAGGTAAGCATCCTGGAAGCAGGGCAGACCCAACAACAGAACTTAATTATTCCACTGTAACTAGCAACACGAACCTTGTTAAGGGATGCACGCAGTAGTCATGAAGGACATGACTGCTGGTATGATCCAGGCTATGAAAAGAAATAATGCAACCCATCCTCCAAAACAACCAAATGTCAAATTTAAGTAAATTCTCTGCACCTTCCCTCAAGGAATATGAATATACTATTCCACAACATTATAGTAGCAACGATGACCACTACACCAAGGCATTTTGTTACTCTCTATTAGACTTGGCGAGAGCTTTGAGCTGCACTCTCCAAATCATTAGCTGTGTATTTCCTGGACCCCCGAAGTTGTTTCTGACATAAATGAGGAACAATATGACGTTCACCTTGTGCTGACTCTGAAGAATAGATAACAGAGTAGATTTTATCCTTTGACAGGATTACCTAGGGATCTGACCTTTGGTAAGTGCTCCTACATCAGCTACCCAACACAAGTAAATGAGCAAATGAACAGGTGATCTAGAATGCATGACATTATACAAACACAGTGCAAATACCTTCAACTTAAAAATATTAATTATCAAATGAGGATGAGCGTTAAACTAGACCAAATCTACACCCAAGTGACTATGGTAAATGGTTATATTAGGTAAAGCAGACTTTAAAACAAAGAATACAACCAAAGACAAAGAGGTACATTTCATAATTACAAAAAGACAAATTCGTCGGAAAGACATTATCACCAAAAAGGTAACGTACCTAATAAAAGAATTTCAAAATGCAGGATGCTATCTATTCTGTCACTACTTAACTCTCCCATTTTCTTGAACCCTCTCCACCAAAACTTCTCTAAGAAAGATCACAGTGACCTCTGTGCTGTCAAACCTATTGATCAATTCTTAGTCTCACCGTACTTGACCTATCACTTCCTCACTCTTGAAACACTTTTCTCTTTTGGTTTCAGGGGTTCCATTGTCTTTCCATTCTTCTAAAGTCTATCATCTTTTCAGTTAGGAAGTGCCTTAGAAAAGAGAGTGGACTGAAAAAAGAGTAGTTGGGGTCATTCACTCACTGCCACCCCATCCTGTCTTCCTTTCCTGGTTTCTGATCCTACCTTGGTCTCTATGTCTGTTGCTTTCCTTATGTACCTTCTTCAATGAAAACAACATTGTTGAGTCTGAGACACTTTCCTCTGCCCACAGCAGTGACGTGTTTATCCCAAATTGTCCATATCTCCTCACCTATCTCCATTTATGGTTTGTGATTTAATGACTATAGTTATAACCTACGACTCTCAAATTCATAACTCCATTGAATTCCAAATGTGTGCTCAGATCTCCACTTAGATGTCTAATAGGCATCAAAAACTGAACTCTTATGTCTAACTTCCTTTCCCCAAAATCTCCTTGATCCACATTCTTCCTCTTTCTCAATAAACGGCAACTCCATTATGTCAGTTGCTCAGGCCAAATAACTGAGTTCCATTCTTTTTCTCATACTCCATGTCCAACCCTTCAGCAAATTCAGTTAGTCCAACTTTAAAAAAAAAAAATCCAGCCCTGGTTCGGTGGCTCAGTTGGTTGGAGTGTTGTCTCATGCACCAAAAGATTTTAGGTTTGATCCCTGGTCAGGATACATACCTAGGTTGCAGGCTCGATTCGCAGTGAGGGCGCATATGGGAGGCAACGGATCGATGTTTCTAACATCTATATCTGCCTCTCCGCCCAGGATCAATGAATATATCCTCGAGAGAGGATTAAAAAAAAAAAAAATCAAGAACCCAACCACTTTTCACCACTCTATCACTACCCCCTTGGTCTAAGCCATCATTTTCTCTCGCCTACATTATAACAGGACCTACCAACTGGTCTCATGGGTCTGGCCCTTGTGTCCATGTGGGTTATTCCCCACACCTCAGCTAGGATAATCCTTTTGAACATTAGTTTGAACGTGGAACTTCTTTGTTCAAAACCCTCTGATGTTCTCCCATTAGAGTAAAATCCAAAGCCCTTACCATGGCTTCATGATCTGCCCTCCTCCCAACAACTTCTTTGACCTCATCTTCTACCGTTATGCCCTTCATTCCCTCCGGTCCAGCCAAAGTGTTCTCCTTCCTATGCTGAGTACTAGTACGGTCCCTCCCTTGAGCTTTGACCCTAGATAGCAGCTCCTTCTGCTGGAACTACTCTTTTCTACTCCTTTTTTTCCCCAGGAGCTACATGGCTTTTTCCCTTACTTCCTCCAGGTCTCTGATCATACATCACTCCCTAAGAAATGCCTTTCTATCCTACCAAAGATAAAATTGCATCCTATCCCAATATATTTATGTAATGCCGCTCTCTCATACATTGGAATAAACTGCATGAAAGCAGGGATTTTATTTTGTTTAGTTCTAAAAACCCATTGCTTAAATAAGTAGATGTGCATTAAATATTTAGTGACCAAATGGAAATATTCTCCCAGTTAAATGGGCATCTGCGATACATCCTGTCCCTTATTACCCTCTTCCCATTAGTCTCTAAGTTCTTTCAAATCTCCATACATAACACTTCTTTACTCTTATCTCTCTGTTTCCCATATCACTGGTAGTTCAGCTCCCTGTCATCTATTTTCTGCAACAGGCTAACCATTGCTCTTTCTGCCTCTAATCTCTTGTCTAATGCACTTCCTAAGTGGAAAGATGACAAACTTTAAAAACTGGATAGATAGAGACTTTCCCTGAGCAGTAAATTACCAGCTATGGGATCTTGAACAAATCATTTGAAATTTACAGAGTTTCAGTTTGCTCACTTATAAATAAAGATAAAATCTACTTTAAAAGAATTTATTACTTTATTCTTTTTAAGTTTTAGGTTCACAACAAGATTGATCAGAAGGTACAGAAAGTTCCCACATATTCCCTCCATTCATATAATAACTACTTTTAAGGACTAGTAAGAGGAGTAAATAAAATGAGAATATAAAGCATGTAATGTTAGTAGCAGTGTACACAAGTAGGTACTCAGCTGTTATGAGGGTTTTTTTTTTCCCATTCAAACTCTGATCATGTTTTCCCTGGCTCAAAACTTTAGCAGGCTTCCCATTACACAGAGAGTAAATCAAATTCTTCAGTGTGGTATCCAAAGACTTCCACAGTTTGGCTCCAACCTAGTTTTCCAACTTTATCTTTTGGCGAACACACCCATGCAGTGCCCCCCCCCCCCCCCCCCCCCCCCCCCCCCCCCCCCCCCCCCCCCCCCCCCCCCCCCCCCCCCCCCCCGTGCAAACTTTACTCCGCCCACGTCACAGCTCTCTTCGCTATTCTGATCGCATCCGGCATTCTCTTACATCTACTCTGTGCCCCACATCTGCCAAAACTACTTTCTCAGGCAGTATGTCTGACAAAATCGTGCAATTCTTCTAAGTCCAATTCAAATCCCGTTTTTTACAAGAAGGCATCCACAGTTTTACAAGTTCACATTTCTCTCTCTCCTTCGATTTCGTGTTACTTTGTTCGTGCTTCTTTTCCAACTCTCTACTGATGGACAGGGACCACATCTTATTCAGCAACTAGCACAGTGCTATGCCGTATTTGGCATTCAGGAAACCTGTTAAATTGATCCTACTGACTACACAATCACAAGTTCCTCAATACAAGAGAGAAAACTGAAGATTAATCCTTAAAACATGTATCTTTGAGTGGGTACTGAGTCAGATATAAGCAGTCATTACATATTATGACTCCATAAAGTATTCTACTTTAAGAGATTTTTTTTTTAAATGCCTTGGAGTGAAAGGGAGAAAGGTAGGAAATATGAGTGAGAGAGAACACTAAATATCTAACAGCTACAGAATTTTAAGAACTGTATAACTCCTCAGAAGCATGAAGTTAAATGTTTTTATTTAGCTCCACACGGAAAGTTAGAGGGTTAAAAAAAGAAACTAAAATCAGTGATTCACCTTGTCCTAAACTCTCCCTTCTGAAGAGCTCTTTCCCCATCTCCGAATTCCTAGAGCATTTTGTTATTTCTTACAGTATTTCTTTGAGCCACGTTTAAACCTTTCATCATTTAACTTTATTTCTCACATTCTCAACTAGATGATCAAACCCACGTAGGTGGGGCTCATATTTGTACTTTTACAGTCCATTCTGCTACAAAACATTTCTATAGCACCGTTTAGCTCATGTCACTTAAAACATGGAACTCAGTCCCATGGTTCACAGGTGACTTTTTCTTAGGTAGAAGAGCTAGAATAGTGGAATAGAATTGTAACTTTCAGGAGGAGAAGTAAAATGACTTCTGCTAGGCTGCTACACACTCTTTTCTCTATTTAAGAAAAATGAAAAGTGAATGCCAGCACACAAGGTTAAGAGAGGTGTAATTTCTGGTTCTCGTCTCCGGGTAAGTCTTCCTTCCTTCTGCATTCACCCTAATGGCAACCCCACTGGCTTAGGGCTCCAGTTTCAAGTGCATTATCTCACATTTCCACAAGTCGGTATTTTAAAATTCTTTTTTTAGCCCTGGCTGATATAGCTCAGTGAATTAAGTGCGGGCCTGCAAACCAAAGGGTCACCAGTTCGATTCCCAGTCAGGGCACATGCCTGGGTTGTGGGCCAGGTCCCCAGTAGGGGGCACGCAAGAGGCAACCACACATTGATGTTTCTCTCCCTCTCTTTCTCCTTCTCTTCCCCTCTCTCTCTAAAAATAAATAAATAAAATCTTTTTCTTTAATGCTTTCTCTTATGCATTTTTAATATCTATGGCAACCTCTATTCATGCTGAGTTGCCTGCCTAAGCTGTCCAATCTATTGGTTTTGGGGTTTTGGGTGTCTGTGTGTTTTGTTTTTTGTTTTTTGTTTTTTGGCTCCGTGGTTCAAAGTTGCATGCATTTTGAGTAGTCTACACTTACTCTATTTTCCCATAAGCCCTATTATTTTCAATGTACAATTTTGTAGAACGAATATATGTTATAGTAAAATACCTGATGAGCCGAAGTCACTAGCACAGTGCCTTGAATAGAAGAACACTTAAAGGTTATTGCATTTAATTTTGAAAACAGGAAAAACAGTTTATTTTGCCGTTGTTCCCATGATATTAAATATAAAATCCAAATTCTGGGATTCTTCAAAACCCTCAGCCCTAAATAAGGAGTCGGTCCTCCCCTGCTAAGGTTTCTATGTATCACACCAAAATCACTACTTAAATTAAACAGCTTCTGCTACTACAAGACACAACTTACTGTTAAAAAAATATCTAATTTGCAACAATATCAGAATGACTCTCAAACCCCAATAAGCAATGTGACTCTCTCTCTGCTTGGTGATGCTAAACTTCTGGACAAAATGCATGGAAAAACTGAGACAAACAGGGACAGTTTTCTATTCACTTTCACAGCTGCTTGGGCTACTGCCCAGTCTCCATAATGAGGGTGGTCTCCTGCTTTGTTTTCGTGAAACCTATAACATGTAGAACACATAGCATTTCAATAGTGCAGGCTTCAGGATATTATATTATTCCTGGATGCCCAAATTTTGTCTCTCTCCTCCTCAGAATAGTCAGATACACATTGGAGCTATAACAGTAACTGTGACTCCTACTGAACCAGCTAAATGATCTACTTATTATAAACAAAATCAATAACCAACATACCATTTTAAGAGAAAGGCTCTACACTTTTATCTTTAATTTCAAGTCCCCAGGCAGGGACTTGAGTTTCACTTAAACTTGGAGATCAGAAGTTCATTGTACTATATCCCCAATCAGGCCTGACAATGCTCCTTTAACCCAATTTAGAGATGTCCACGTGTATGTGCATATTTTCATGGTAATAGTAATATGATTTGTTTTTAACACACACAAAAATCTGCCATACATTTTTTTTTAAAAGAACAAATCAATTTTCCTTTCTTCCTCATTCCCTTCCTCCTTCCTTCTTTCTTCTTGAGGGAGGCAGGTATGATGCCAGAAAACATTTTCCTTTATAAAACAGCAACAATCCAAATATTCATTGTTATTGTGTATTTATATAAATCCTGTATAAACAATCTCTATGTCCCTGTAGAACTATTTCTCCCCTGACATATGCTGATAAACCAAAATATTTACATTACAAAATATATCCAAACAAAAGCAACATTTTGAAAAACCATGCACCCAAAGCCTAATCACCACTTGGGTATGAGCAGTGGCTTATCTTGCATCAAAGCAGTCAAAATAAGAAAAATCGCTGAAAAATTTCATACTTCTTAGATCTGAGAAATATTCACAAGTATGGCTAATACAGACAAAGAATAAAGCTCCTTCAAATTATACCTTTAGGTTTTACATCCTAGAATTCTAAAATATCAACTTGAAGGTGCTTTAATGATCAGACATTCCAACCACCTCATGTTCACACAGGAAGGTTAAAGTCCACAATGAGGAAGTGACTGGTCTAAGGCCATGGGGCTATAATGCCAGGCCTCCTGATTCCGGAGCACCACGGAGCCTCTTCTCACAGCTTAAACAAATACATATTTGAAAGCAGACTTGAAATAAATGGAAGCACTGGTAAAAGATCGCTGGTAGGAACTTTTTGCAGTTTTCTGAAATGTATGCGTTAATTTAGCAATTATACCTGCCAATTAACTCTCTATTGTCTTCTTATCAATTGTCCCATATTCATGATGCCAGGATGACATTCCCTGCAACTCAAACAACTCTGGCCGCTTTTCCATCCATTTGGATTTACTCAGCAAATATAAATTACATTAAACATTTATTGAAATAGAATCATTAGGGAGGCAAATTCACTGGAAAAACAACAAATTAAGGGTAATACTTATTAAATACTTAAGTACCAGGCACTATATTAAGTGTTTACATTTATTACCTAATTTAAGCTTTACCAACTCTAGGAGGTGGTATTATTAATATCATCAGTTTATAGAAGAGGACACTGAAGTGCAGAGACTAAAGAATAGCCAGGATTGACTACCAACGGGCAAACTGCAGAGGAAGGAGTCTGTCCCAGGCATTCCAGCTCTAGAGCCGATGCTTTTAACCACTACGCACAGGGCCTCTCTACAAGGAAAGCATGCATTCCATAAGAAAAATTTTTTTGATTAGCTGAAAGTTGAAAGATTAACTAGGCTAAATTTCATTTCATAGAATAATAATGTAGCAATGCATGAAAGTATGAATGATATAAATGAATGTTAAGAAGCAGTACTAGGTATCAAATAAATACTCTAAAAGGAAAACTTGACCTATAGGAAGTAGAATTTTTAAAGACTGCCACATCAAAGAACAAAGTATGTGTGTAATTTGGTGATTAAATGTTCCACAAAGAGGCAAAAGAGATTTCACTAGCTCAAACAAAGCCAAAGCCAAAGGTTACCATCTCCCTTAGAAAATAAGAGATATTCTGCTAGAACCAACTGGTCCTAACCGAACGTGGCCCAGAATGATGCCTGGCAGTAAAAGCAGTCTGTCCCCTGGTTGGCCGTTCACATTTGGCCATGTAGCTCAACTTGTAAAGGCCGTAATTCAGAGTTACCAGTTGGTGGATGCAAGTGTTAAACAAAGCCTACAGCAGCAGCCCACAGCATTTCCTCCTCCCCCCACCCCTTTTTTTAATGAAGCCACAAATTCAGTGGAGTCTGGAGATTTAAATTCTAATCATTTTCCCTTTGCCCTTTAACATTGGTGCTCCCAGGGGAACCTTTACTTCCCAGCATTACTATTCTAGGCCCCTGAATCAATAACCCACAGCTCCAAAAGGCAAGAATGCCAAGTAAATGCTGTTCTCTCTCTCCCTTCCTATCCCAATTAAAGAAAATGAAATCTATAAGGCTGGGGAAGAGCCTCAAACTGACATACTGTAATAATAAAAACCACTCAGAACATCTCAAACCAGACCAAACAAGATGCTGCACTATGCATGCACACAGCAGCTGTGCAAAGTCCCACCGATAGGTTAAGAATGCTTCTCAAAGCAGCTCGCCCAAATCTGACTGTCTTTTTGCCCCTGCTCTCCATTGAAACCCACCAGAAGCACCAAACACTCACCTTGCTCCTCTGTACACAGGGTGAGACCTACTAGTCCACAGCTAAGTCTCTGCACAACCGATGCCACTTTGCACAGAAGAGGCTAGCTATATGGTAAACCAATCCAATATTAAGAATAAAAATAACTTAGAATTTCAATTTAATGGATATTTATTGACTATTTTTTATATGCCAAACATTGAGTCAAGAGTTGGGAACAAAGTAAAAAACCCAGTCCAAATTATACTTACAATAATCTACAGCCTAGTAAGGCAAGGAGATAAGCAAACAAAACTTCCTTACAGTTCTTAAACCTTTCATAACTTTATACAAAGTGTTATAAAACTTTTTCATCCTTTATACCTCACTGATCCTCACAACAGTCCTGAGGTAGAGAAGTTAGTTCTTACACTCCCTGCTTAACAAATGAGAGCACAAACTCAGGGTACAAATCTGCTATGAATAAGAGGTATGAGGAATAACACACCACAAAGCTAGTGCCAAAGAAAGAGTGATTTAATGACACCACAAATACCGTTGCATTGTAATCATACGAGTGAGCACAGTCAAGCAGTCAACAGCTCTAACAGCAAAACAGTGCTGAAAGAGTGACCAAGTACGTGGTTGGTGTGGCTCAGGGGATTGAGTGCCGGTCTGCGAACCACAGGGTCGCCTGCTTGATACCCAGTCAGGGCACACACCTGCGTTGTGGGCCAGGTCCCCAGTAGGGGGCTTGGGAATGGCAACCACACATTGATGTTTCTCTCCGTCTCTTTCTCCCTCCCTTCCCCCTGTCTAAAAATAAATAAATAAATAATCTTTAAAAAAAAAAAAGGAGTGACAAGTAAATATACTAGCCAAGGGTGCTTTTACACACACCAAGACTCAGTGATACTCTAATTATAACTCAACTGAATTGTTACTGGTTTGTTTAGTGCTATTTTCAGATTTTTATCCCCTTCAATTATGTCACCAAAACGCAATTAGAAACTGTGCCACAAACATAAAAAGCTGAGAAACACTGACCTAAGAACACAGAGCAAATAAGTAGTGACATAGAACCAAGTTTTCGATCTCTCATTCAGTGTTCTTCCTACTACAAAGTCTAGTGTCTCGGGCGGCACAAAGGAAACCCAGCTCACATAAATTCCACTTTGGAAAGACTCCCCTAATATCTCAGAGGCCTTTCAATGCAGGACCCCTGAATTTATCCCAAGTCTCGGATAGCCCCTCCAAATCATCTCTAGAGTCCCACACATCCTCAGAATTTGTGAACCTGGGCCGAACACTTTAAACGCACCAGGCTGGATGACCTGAGAGCCCATTTTAGACCCCATCTTCGAGGGGACACCAGGTGCCCCAGGCATGAGACGCCCCAGAAACACAGGTGCTGTAGGCTGCAGTGCAACCTTGGTCCGGCTAGCACACCGGCCCCGATGCTGAGGGCGGTTCTGACGTGTAAAGCATTACTTTTCACTAAGCAGCATGGCCCAAAACTACAAGCCAAGTATGCATATCTGGGGCTCAACCAAGGAAATGCTGCTCTGTTCTAACACTAGAGGAAAAATCTTCTGTATTGAATTAACTGACCTCTAACATAAAATTTTTAAAGAAATTTCTTAAGGTAATTTTGACTATTCCATTTCTCATTTTAGGTACTGACTTTGGAACCTGTTTCCCAAGTAGGGTGCAGCTTCATAATAATATTTTTCTCAGAGCAAACATGGCTTCCCCGGCACTTGAGTATCTCCAGCCTTTTGCCAATATTCCTTCTTCTAATTTCATTTTATAATTTTCTACATCCTGCTTCCCACTCCAATTTAGAAAAATAAAACTGCAATAGCTGGTTCAAATCTGTGATTTTTTAAAGCTTAAAAAAAACAAAACAATTCTTTTTTTTTTTCCTAACTTCAGTGATTTAGCAATGAAAACTCACTGCATTGCTGATGATCCCAATATATGAAGCACTTCAACTCTACCAGGCTTTTTCATTTTCTAGCCAACTGTCTCCTGTCAGTTTTTGTTTGAAATTTCTTAACTCCTGAGGATTTCTGCCAAACTGTCAATACCATGAATTCTGCATAATCTCTGCAAAATTTAAATCCCAGGCTGGCTTCCCCAGCTACCCAGCTCACTTTTTTGAGCTCTTTCCCATATAATCTGTGTATAATCTGAAAATAAAAATGGATATCACCACTCTAAAACTTAACTAGGAGAATAATTTCTCATAATCACACAAACTGATAAATTTATCTTAAAAACTGTCAGTGAAAAGATACAACTTTTTTTATTCTTTATGTTTTACATCATTAAAGTCACTGTATTCAAGCCTTCAAGGCACCTGGTACTTCGTCTTGCCTCGCCTGGCCCCACACCAATAGTCATCTTCATCCACAGCCAAAAGGAGACGCCATTAGATGTTCCTCTTCAATGGCCAATTTTCAAAACAGCCTTCTATAATAATAATAGAAGCACGTGCATTGTAGAAAATTAGAAAATACAGGTGAGCAAAAATATCTTTAAATAAACTTTCACATTGTTATCATCCAAAGATCAGCAGTGTTAATTTAACATTTTGATATATTGATATATCCAATTAAGGAAAGCCCTTTGTCCAATATATGCATATTCAAACACATGTCTTCACCAAAATAACATTATATTTGACATACTCTTCTGAAACCTGACTTTTTAAAAACTTCACCTTTCCATTCCAATAACTTTCCATCTTATCTAATACCCAGACCAAATTCAGATATCCCAGACAGACTGCAGCTGGTCTGTCCAAATTAGTATTAAACTAGAATCATGAGCCATTTTTTACTTTAAGTTATCTCTCCCAAGCCAGATATGACCAGCCTTCTTCCATTTACCAATCTGCATACCTCAAGTCCATGAGCTCAAAAAGTGGCAGGATTCCTCCTCCAAGTCCCAACACAGTTACGTTTTTATACAGCAGTCGTAGTGGTGGTAGCAGCAGAAGCAAGCACAATAATATGACCACCCAGACCGCGGAAACCTTTCCTTATCAGACATACAAAGCCTAATACAAAATAAAAACCTTTTACTTAGCAGCTCATCCTCGATTTGGAAAAAAATAAAATCTTTAAATTAGAGGCCATGTTATTCAGACTGATTGCGATCTAAATGAATTTTTTACTTAATATGTAAATATTAGCTAAAATATTTAAGATAGCCCAGATGGTAAAAGCACTAGTACCGACTCCCCAGGCCACTGATGAATATATTTCTAGTACTACTATTTCAGCCTTCTATATTCTAAATAAGCATGTGTATATAAGAAATCTAACAGAATCCAATTTCTTCAAACCTTACATTAAAAAAATACACATATATATCAATCATAGAAAAGGCAGAACTTTCATTCTTATTTTAAATGAATGTTTCACCTTATATAATTCCTGTTTACATTGAAGTTGAGAAAGAAGACAGAAGCAGTAAGGGCAGGAAAGATAGGGATTTGATAAGAAAGATAACACAGAATAGTTTACAGTCTAAAAAGGAAGTAGAAAGTTAGGTTGGTAGAGGGTCAAATAGAAGGGAAAATTCGAAGGTATATTATAGCCAGTCAAGAAACCAATGAGAGGAAAGCAGATATAGAGCAGCAGAGCTGGCCCTTCCACTGAAGGTACCTCGTTAGATTAGCAAAATCAGGGTTATTGCTCACCAAGTGCTTATTCAAGTTGTATGGACAAAATCCAAAAAAAAAAAACCAAACTTTTAAATGTGCTCAAAAGAAATTCAGAGCAGTCAAATTGAAAACCATATTTGCACTCCTTCATTCATTCCCAAATATTTGGTGCAATCCCCAAAGCACTCTGCTCTAAGCAATAAACATGCATACGTCACACACTCCTAATGTCAAGATAATTATTATCAAATTAATGGTATCTCTTTACTAGCATATTAGTAGGATTTTCAAATAATAAAATGTCCTTAAGACAAGAAGCAGAAGGAGGAGGAGGGGGAGGGGAGGGGGAGAAGAGGAGAGGAGGAAGGGAAAGAATCACTACTACCACAGCTAACTTACCACTTTACCCAGCTCAAATAATATTCTCACTGGGCCACAGTCTGCTAATGAAGTCATCCGTTAAACAAACTATACCACCAACTCCCAGTGGAACACAGACATAACCAACTTATTCACTGATCCATGGTGCCAAGCCTAAATATCAACTTGTTGGAGAAGACCTGTGTATTTAACTCTTAGCTGTTATGTTTCAGACACGGGATTTTTTAAAAATTAAATTTATTGGGGTAGCACTGGTTAATAACATTATATAATTTTCAAGTGTTGACTCTTTTCTTAGATAAAAGCCAATATCCCTCACCTATCTGCTTACTGGTCAACTTCCCTAAACTTGTCCAAATTTAAAGACTAATTTCAGTACTAATTACACTTAAATATGGGCTCCAAAGGACACAGTTATTTATAAGCGTTGATGCACAGCAGACTGAAGTTTTTTGTTTAAAGCCTGAAATAATGGAGTGGGAGGGGTAAACACAGTACCGCCACTTTAAGTGAGCTTGTCATAGGAAGCACTGGGATGGTGGGCTTAGGGGAACATCTGTTTCCAGTAGCGGGGGAGACAGATGAAGGAGAAAAATAAGTTCCTGGTGGCCACGCTGAATAAATGCCTAATGTGGTGACAGGAGACAACAGTGCTTACAAGCACTGTCATTTTTAAAGCACAGAAAATCAGTTCATTAAAAATCCTGTGGTGTCACATGTAAAAATAACAGCTATTAATAATTACCTTTACCTGAAATTACCCCAGAGGGTTAGTTCAATAACTCATCCTGTAATTCATTTTGATCATCACATGTTGTTGGTTTGTGATCTTCAACAACGTGTTGAAAGCTCTGCCTTAGAAGTCTGGTACTACTTCTTTGTGGGCCTGTCTGTAAATTTTTTTTTTTTTACCTCTTAAAAGATACAACTCTAGAAATTGTGCAGCACACCTGGGTCAGATCCAGGTTCAAATCCCAGATCACTACAGGTACTTCCTAATTCTGCAATCACTGGCAAGTTACTGACCCAGTCTTAGACTCAGTTTCTTCCTCTGCAAAACAATCGTTCAAATGCCCTCTCGCAGTGTTGTTAAGACATGAAGTAGGTAATGGTGTCAGTGCAGCGTCCAGCACATAGGAGGCGCTCGGTAAATGGTGGCTGTTATTACCGTTAGTGTTAATAACTTTCTCCAGTTTGTCTATGCCTCTGTTTTAGTTCCACCCACAAAACTAGAGAAGAATTGCAAAAGTTTTATGCCCAGTCATGTCCTTACAACCAAGATTTCAGATGTTCTTTTTATTATAAGTCTAATTATTTTGGGGTCACAGGCTAGTACCAGGTTTATACAACTTCTATATAATCTCCTAGTTTCCAGAAGGTAATTTACCTATATAAGTCATCTACCTCAGTGGTTAAGGGTACTGTGCTTTTATATGTCTTAACTGTACATCAATCTGTTATTAAGCAAACCAAGAGACACACACAAAAGTTTACTGACAGACTCTTGCCAAACTTGCCAGAAGAAACACAGAATGCAATCATTGCTCTTTGCTACTGACCAGTCATCTATTGTCACTGGTGCTAGATCCCCAACATGACTGCTACAAGGCTGACACATGGAAAAACAACTGACTAAAACATTTTGTTCTAGCCACATACCAGCTGGTTATGAACAAAGCTGTTACCCCCTTATGATATCAGTGATACTAAGGTCCAAAGAGGGGTGTAGCAGTGAAGGGCCATGTGCATTCCACAGTGACAGTTCAATTCATTAAGTGGACAATTGCCCTGATCCCTTGTTAAATACAACACCAGATTCTAAAGTCAAAGCATGATTAACATCTGTTTGTGTTACCTCCTGTTTAGGCCATTTGTACAGATAGTATCCTGAGTCAGCCATCCCGATAAAGGCCCATTTTGCTCGTCCTCCAGCCACCATACCCAAGTGCTTCAGAAGAAGCAATAAATCAAGGCATCTTTTGATTCCCAACATACATGTCAGCCAGCCAAAGCTGTCTCTTAACTGTAAATAGCATCCTGTCTCTCAAATGCCCCATTTTTTCTGCTTCGCATGTAACAAGGTGTGAGAGACTAGGAGAGAGCACTTGACAGGTTTTACTTGGCTTCTGGCCATCAGAGGTAGCCAACTTTGTGTGGTTAAAAGCAGTGATGGGTCTCATTTTGTCATGAAAACAATCTCTGCAGCCATTCACAACACAGGTCTAAGAGGTTCAGTTGGAGCTGGAAAGGCAACAGGAAGATAGACACCTTATTTTTAATAAAGAAACATCAGTCCAAAAGGCTGAAGTAACAAGCTTCCATCTTCACGTGACTATGACTTGGCTTTTGATCTCTTGGTTTCTAAAATGACAGGTTCCAGGAGCAAAAGACATGCAACACTAACAAAAAGACATCCTGAATATTAATAAAACAGAGAAAACTAGAATATGTGTACTGTTTTTAAGGCATACACACAAAATGGAAATGCTGTTGGCAGATGTGGGCCACTGTGCCCCTACACACACTTGTGACCCTCGCAGAGGCCTGGCCTGTCAGCCCATCCTGTTCTCTTCCGCTGCTTCTCACTCAGAGCCCGAATCCCGGCGCCTAACCTTTACCTTCCTCCCTTTCTCCAGTCATTCTTTCTGTCCCCTCCCACCCGTTCCTGTTTTTCTTTCACGCTATCTGCCCAGGCGGCCCTATTCTCACTGAGAGCATCATTAGTAGTTGTTCATTTCGTCCCAATGTTCATTTTTTGAAAATGGTCTAGGGAGGGCAGGGTTCTACAGAAGGTGGAGTCTGGGGAAGGAAGGACAATCGTGGTCACCACCGATGGTCAGGAAACTATCAGACAGCAGGGGCAGGATTTGTTTTCAGAGTACCACGGAGCTGTGAATGACAAATGACTGAAGGAAGCAGGGGCTGATCAAATATTTTATTTTCTAATACCTCCTAAATGCATGGCTTTTTTTTTTTTCAGTCTGCCCATTAGTTTACCATTTAATATTGTGTGTGTGTTGTCAAGACAGGAGACTTCAGTGATAGCTCTGAGTGGTGCTCAATTACCGAAGAAGTCTTCGTGCAGGGTTTTCTAGAAGAAGGTTTGATGTAATTGGTATTTGGTCTGCAAGATTTTGTTGATTCTGCTAAGAGAGTCATATATCAGTTTCTGATATAAAATTCAGCATGCAAAAGTTTTTAAATGATCAACTTAATGTTTTTGAAATTTAAAAGTAAAAGCATCCCTATATGCCTAAGAACAGGTTCTGTGTTCATTCTCAAGACTTGGAATACGATTATATAAAATAGATTAAATAGAAAGAAATATGCTCTTTCTATTTCTATTGGTCATTCACTCAACAAATATTACTGAGTGAACAACAATATGTGAGCTATTATACTAGGCTTCATGGGAAACAAGAGTGGTCAGTCACAGAGTCTGCCTTCAAGGAGAGGCATTTATATAATATGTGTATATAAATAGCTACAGCAGGAAGGAAAAATGACCATAAGAAGGATATAGATAAAGCAATCTGGGAGTTCAGAAGCAGAAGAGATCAACTTCAGCTGAGTGACTTGTGGAAAAGGTAGTGATCGAGGACAGTTCAGGCAAAAGGTTACTTCCCCATGTACTAGCATTTCAGGTTCTGCGAGCTTCTCTGGGTGGCTAAATCTCCTGTGGAATTTATACGTACAACATCTGTTGTTATTATTCTCCTAACATTTCTTCAGTTACCTCTTTTATTCACTGAAATGAAAATATTTTTTTAAATAAGGATTTAAACTCTTAAATTACAATAAAGTTGGTAAAGGGACAAGAATACAAGCATAATTCACTCAGCTAAACATGTCCTTTGTGTTTGATAGCAATAATCCCATAACAACTAGAAAACACACTTATTAACGAGACTGGAATTATTTTAATTAGGTATCTCCACATGCACCAACTGTTAGAAATCAGACTGTTTTGAAACAGTTGTTAATGAGTTAACACGGCAAACGTTCTCCTGAATTTCAGGGGGAAATCCTTGATTGAGACAGATGGAGAAGAGCCTGGCCCTGCTGTGTAGCAGAGGAACAGCCCTGTGGGCCTAGAAATGCATTTTCCACTGGGATCCGGCAACACAATCCTAGAGATACCCAGAAAGACAATCAGAAACTTTGGCAACATCTGCTACATTAAAAGTTCAAAACCTGGCACTAGTAAACATCTAATTATGGGAAGAAACGCTTTAGCTCAGAAACAAGTCTAAATTTCAAAGTCTTAGCACCTAATGAGAACATCAGAAGTCAAGGTCTACCCTCAGTCTTCTGGTTAACCCGGGTGAGTTTATGTTCTACCTCTACTACACCGTTCCCTTGGACAAGAAACAGGACTGATAACGGAGTTCCATTATGTGTTTTGCTTCCTCTTGGAAACTAGGTTTATAGTTTACTGTTAATTCATGGAAATACTTAAACCTTTGAAAAGGCTGTTAACGAATTTATGGAAATATACAAAGGGTCAGTTTTGGCCTTCTGCGAAGGTACATGCCCTAGAAATTCTAACCTTTGTTAAAGAGTTATGTATGTGGCCTGCCTGAAGGAAGATAGAGATGTGTTAAAAAGCAACAACTAAAAAGAAACATATTATATGTTTTAGCAACTGAGTAAATACTAATCCTTCTTAGTACTTCATAACAAGTCTTACCTGTTTATTGGGAGCAAATATGTAAAAAATTAATAAATTGGCACACTCGCCCTGGACGAGTGGTTCAGTTGGTTTGAGTGTCATCCCAATATGCCAAGGTTGTGGGTTCAATCCCCGGTCAGGGCACAAAAAAGAATCAACCAATGAATGCATACATAAGTGAAACAACAAATCAATGTTTCTCTCTCTCCCTCTCCCCCAACCCAAATTCTTCTCTCTCTAAAAAGAAAAATAATCAATCAATAAATAAAAAATTTTAATGGCACACCAGTGTAAATTCACTTATTCTAACTTATTTTCTAGTCTAATTAGGAAGGAAAGTAATAGTTTTCTTCCAGCCTGTTTAGTCTTTTCCTATACCTAGGACAAATATACTTCTGGAGAAAGTAGGAGAGAGGAAAACAAACACTAGTATAGCAAATAATAATTTCCAAGGTTTATGGTATTTTGGGCCTGTTATTTCTCCAAGGTTGTAATGAACAAAGGCCTTTCCCCAGCATGCCTATCTGGCATGCCCAGGCTCCTTGAGCTCCAAAGTTTGGGAATATGAAAGATTTATTATGTGTACAAATACATAGTGTTTTATGCAAGGTTTTGCTGTTTGGACAAGACAGAATGATTTCTGTAAGGCTGAGGGTCAATGTAGGTGTGGCTCTGTAGTCAACTGCTTCACTGATTAAATTTTCAGAGTTCTAATCTTATTTCACAAAAACTTTAAGTTGTTACAAGGTATAATAATATCTATAGTCTAAGTACTTCTAAAGTATAATATGCACTCAGATTTATACATATAATGAATATAAGAACTGAATCACACTGGTGCAAGTTTCTTATCTCCTCTAGTTTTCTAGTTCTCACACAGCCAATCATTTCTTTTGGTCTTTGAGGGGACATTCTATTGGACCTGGTATAATGCCAAGTACCACAACCTGAGGAAATGAATTGAATGTCACAGAGCAACATCCTCTCTAAAGGAAGTGAGTTGGGTAGAAAAATTAAGGCCACAGGTTATCAATTAACTCTTAAAATGACAAGAAGCAATATAGTTAATACTGTTCAATAAGAGTATTCCAGAAAAGATGTTTATGAACTCTTAGATTTTGGTTACAACATGGAAGAATTATAATAAACTCAGCTATAGTTTCTGTTTTTCCGGTTGTATAAACACTTTTTAATAGAGTAGACCTAATTAATAAAATGCTAGGAAGTGAACTTCCTTAAAGTTGCAAAGGATTGAAAAATAATAATAAATTAAGGAAGCTCCTAAAAACAGCACTATTGTATGTGGCAAACAAATTTTCAGTCCCGTTTCCCAAGGAATTGTTTTAGTTCCTCAGGAAGAACAAAGAGATTGGATCAGGTGTCTTCTATGGTTCCTTCCACCTAGAAGATTCCATAATTCTCATGGTGATATTTCATTTCATAATACCCATAATCAGCAAACATTTGAGAAGAAGTCCCAACTTTTATTTTAAAAGTTCAGTCTGAAAGCCAATGCTTTCTACATCTGTTCTGCATTTGACCACAGGCCACCAACATGTGCTGGAAATTAACCTACAATTAAAATGAACTTTTCAAGCAAATTCTGAACTATCACCTCAAACTGAAAGAGAGGGTGAATAAGGAGAACTGCTTCTCATGTAGAGCAGAAGGCACAGTTACTGGAAGTCACTTAAGAACCAGGCAACAGAGTATTTCCTGCATAGAATTTCATCAGATCGCGTTTCATTATTCATTTAACTTGGAGCTGAACACTTTCTGAGCTACTGCAGGGTAAAGGAATCAGTTCCAAGCTTCCAGCTGCAATTTATGACTCCTGTCCTTGCTTCCTTGTCCTCCCTGCAATGTTATACAATATCCGCCTTCAAGATGTGGGAGTTTCACTCCACCCTTCTCCTACTGTGAAAAACTGGTGATAATCATTGGAAGAAAAATAACAATTCTTAAATAACATGGTTCTAAACTTAAAAGAGAGGTCACTCTCGTAATCACACCTATTGTTTAACGATTCCTATATTACTGAAGAGTTGGGAAAAGTGCATACATATGTCAGAATCAGAGAAATCCAGTGTAGAGAGGTCATCTAATTCAGCCTCCGACTTGATGCCTAAGTCCCGTCAACAGCAGTCCTACGGCACAAAGTTGAGTACCTCCAGTAACAGAAAACACTGCTTCCAGAGGGAGAGCATCCTATCTTGAAACCATCCTACCTGAAAGTTCTCTCTTAAATGAAACAAATGGGCCACAACATATTCCTGTTATTCCTACCAACTGGTCCTTGCAATATTTTTTTAAAGATATAATTCAAATACCATAAAATTTACTCCTCACACACCTTTTAAGACAATGCAAAACAAGATAATCCTTTAAATATTTGAGGACGTTATTACATGCCTCTTGCTATTACTAAATATATTCATTTCCTTCTGTCATTCCTTATTTGAAATAGTTTAAAAGCTGCCCCTGTCTTCTACTATCTTGACTGCACTGGCTATCCTAAACATACTCCAGTTTATCTACAACCATCTTATGTTACTTACGCTTTATTATAAACATGCTTAATAATGAATAAAAATAAATTTTGACGCTCAAGTGAACATTTAATTGTGAGAAAGAACACAGTCTGCATAAATGAGAGGAGAGGAAATTGTGACATCTAAAGCACAGACCCTAGTAATCAATTATGATGTCTGGGATTCAAAAAGAATGAGTTCATTCAAAAAGAGAGAGTAGCCAAGAGACACGAAAGGAATATGAGGATACCAAAACTGGTATTTAAAAGGATACGATTAGGAAACAATTTAAATTAAGAGTTTAGGATACACTTGTGAGGATAAAAAAGATAAAACGTCTAGAAAGAGAAAAAATAATTTAATGAACGAGCAAATGAAGTGAATATATGGGGTAGAAGTCCTTTTTTTTTAATTTTCTGAGGGAAAAAATTCCTTCTTTAATAATATAAAATTCAGTATACAAGTTTTTCATTAATAATTCTCTCCTTAGGTGGAATTAAAACAAATCAAAACAAAGATAATCTGAACTGTTTCAAAAATAGTAATTTGAGCATGCTATTGGATAAGACTTAATTTTTACTCAATTCCTTTATTTCCAAGTTTGTAAAAAATGTAATGGACTAAATTCTCTTACTTGACAGGTAACTTTTCAAATATTCTAATGAAAATCTGCTCAAAAGATATTTTTTTTCAACATATTCAGCAAAACTCCAAATCAAATTCTTCTAACAGATTTTGGATAAGAGTACTACATTCTTATGATGTGTTCCCCTTAAAATGTTTCTCAAGTCCAGTTGCAATCAATGACCACCACACAGGAGATCCTAGCTATCTGGAGCTGAGGAAAGAAGCTACAGAGTTATTCAGCTCCTAAAGAAGGCACTCCCACTCATAGTTCTGCCGTGTTTATTGTATTTAGTAACCTAAAAGCAAGCTTCTTCCAATAATCCATTCCCAAAACACAGTCTTGGAAAAGAATTTTGGTTCAGAATATCATCCTTGACTTCCAGGCAAGATGGAGGCATTGGTCGATTCTTTATCTCCTCGCACAACCAAAAGAAGGACAACAAATTTAAAAACAAAAAAATGACCAGAACTGCCATAAAATCAAACTGTATGGAAGTCCAACAATCAAGGAGTTAAAGAAGAAATATTCATCCAGGCGGGCAGGAGGGGTCGAGACAGGCAGCCAGGACGGTGAGGACAAGCGGCTAGGCTATGGCTGGCGGACCTGGCAGTCCCACATTTGCATGCGGAGAAACCAGGAGGAACAACTGGGGAGCAAGACAGACCATGCAACCTAGAGTTCCGGCACGGGAAAAGAAAGCCTCAAAACCTCTACCAGCAAAAATCTGTGGCATTTGCAGTGGCGGGAGAAATTGCCAGTCTCACAGGAGAGTTCGTCTGAGCGACTCACAGGGTCCTAGAACATACACAAACCCACCCACCCGGGAATCAGCACCAGAAGGTCCCAATTTGCTTGTGGGTAACAGGGGAAGTCACTGAGAGCCAGCCAAGAGTCAAGCAAGCAGTACTGTTCCCTCTTGGACCCTCCCCTACATACAGCACCACAAGACAGTGATGTGGGTTACCCTGCCCTGACGAATCCTAAGCCTCTGCCCCCACAACACAATAGGCATGCTGAGACAAAAAAATATATATATATATGACCCAAATGAAGGAACAGATCAAAGCTCCAAAAATAGAATTAAGCGATGAAGAGATAGCCAACCTAACAGACAGAGTTCAAAACACTGGTAATCTGGATGCTCACAGAATTGGTGGAGTATTGTCACAAAATGGAGGAAAAAGTAAAGGCTATGCAAAGTATATAGAGTAGCTGAATGGATAAGAAAACATGACCTGCACATATGCTGCCTACAAGAGACCCACCTCAGAACAAAAGACCTATACAGACTGAAAGTAAAGGGTTGGAAAAAAATATTCCAAGTAAATGGACAGGAAAAAATGCCAGGGTAGAAATACTTATATCAGACAAAATTGACTTAAAAACAAAGGCCATAAAAAGAGACAGAGAAGGACACTTCATAATACTCAAGGGAAGTGGCCATCAAGAAGACATAAACATTGTAAACCTATATGCACCCAACATAGGAGCACCCAAATACATAAGGAAAATCCTGGAGGACTTCAAGAGAGATACAGACAGCAACACACTTATAGCAGGGGATTTTAACACCCCACTGTCAACAATGAATAGATCATCCAAACAAAATATCAACACGGATATTGTGGACCTCAATGATGCATTAGATCAAATGGACTCAACTGATATATATAGAACCTTTCATCCCAAAGAAGCAAACTACACATTCTTTTCAAACAAACATGGAAATTTTCAAAGATAGGCCACATGATAAGACACAAAACAAGCCTCAATGAATTTAAGAATACTGAAATCATACCAAGCATTTTCACAGACCACAAGGGCTTAAAACTAGAAACCAACCTCAAGGAAAACACTCATAAATATTGAAACTCATTGAGACTGAATAACACGCTATTAAACAATGAATGGGTCAATAATGGAATCAAGGAAGAAATCAAAACGTTTCTGGAAACACATGAAAATGAATATACAACCGTTCAAAACCTATGGGACACAGCAAAGGCAGCCCTGAGAGGGAAGTCCATAGCAATACAGGCTTACCTGAAAAAGTACATAAACAACCTAACTCTATGTCTATAAGAACTGGAGAAACAACAACAAACAAAGCCCAGAGTGAACAGAAGGAAGGAAATAATCAAGATCAGAGCAGAAATGACATAGACACTAAAAGAACAATTCAAAGGATCAATAAATCCAAGAGCTGGTTCTTTGAAGAGATAAAACAAAATCAACAAGCCTTTAAGCAGACTCATCAAGAAAAAAAGGGAGAAGACACAAATAAACAAAATCAGAAATGAAAGAGGAGAAATTACAACTGATATCACAGAAATACAAAGGACTGTAAGAACTTACTATGAAAAACTATATGCCAAGAAATTGAAAACCTGAGTGAAATGGACAAATTCCTAGAAAAATATAATCTTCCAAAACTGAATTTAGAAGCAGCAAAAAGCCTGAACAGACTGATAACAGCTGGTGAAAATGAAGCAGTAATCAAAAAAAACTCCAGGCACACAAAAGCCCTGGACCAGATGGCTTCACAGGAGAATTTTACAAAACATTTCAGGAAGAGCTAACCCCTGTCTTTCTCAGACTATTCCAAAAAATACAAGAAGAAGGATGACTCCCAAACTCTTTTTATGAGACCAGCATCAACCTAATCCCAAAACCACATAAAGACACAACAAAGAAAGAAAACTACAGGCCAATATTGCTGATAAACATGGACACTGAAATCCTCAACAAAATATTGGCAAACCACATCCAGCAATACATTAAAAAGATCATCCACCATGATCAAGTGGGATTCATCCCAGGGATGCAAGGATGGTATAACATTTGCAAATCAATAAACGTAATACATCACATAAACAAAAGGAAGCACAAATATCACGTGATCATATCAATAGATGCAGAAAAAGCATTTGATAAGGTACAGCACCCATTTATGATAAAAACACTCGGCATAGTGGGAATAAAGGGGGCATACCTCAATATAATAAAGGCTATATGTGAGAAACCTACATCAAATATTATACTGAATGGGCAAAAACTAAAAGCTTTCCCGCTAAGATCGGGAACAAGACAAGGATGTCCGCTTTCACCACTTCTATTCAACATAGTATTAGAAGTCCTCGCCACAGCCATAAGGTCAGAAAAAGAAATAAAAGGCATCCAAATTGGAAAGGAGGAAGTAAAACTGTCACTGTTTGCAGACGACATGATAACGTACATAGAAAACCCAATAGACTCCACCCAGTAGTTTTTAGTAAAAAACTACTCGACCTAATAAGTGAATTTGGCAAAACAGAAGAAAACAAAGTTTATATTCAGAAATCAAAGGCATTTTTGTACACCACCAATGAACTATCAGAATCAGAAATCAGGGGGGAAATCCCATTTACTATAGCAACAAGAAAAATAAAGTACCTAGAAATAAACTTAACCAAGAAGGCAAAAGACCTGTACTCAGAAACTACACAACCCTGAAGAAAGAAATCAAGGAAGACACAAATAAATGGAAGCATATTCCATGTTCATGGATTGGAAGAATTAACATCATCAAAATGTCCATACTACCCAAAGCAATTTATAGATTCAACTCAATCCCCATTAAAATACTAATACATATTTCACAGATATAGAACAAACATTTCAAAAATTTATATGGAATCATAAAAAAACCCGAATAGCTGCAGCAATTTTGATAAAGAAGAACAAAGTAGGAGGGATCACAATACCTGACATCAAACTATATTATAAGGCCACTGTAATCAAAATAGTCTGGTACTGGCATATGAACAGACACATAGATCAATGGAACACAATAGAGAGCCCAGAAATAAACCCATGTTTCTATGGTCAATTAACATTTGACAAAAGGGGCAGAAGCATAAAATGGAGTAAAAATAGCCTCTTTAACAAATGGTGTTGGGAGATCTGGACAGCTACATGCAAAAAAATGAAATTTGACCACTGACTTCCACCACACATAAAAATAAACCGAAGATGGATAAAAGACTTATAAAATGTAAGTTGCAATACCATAAAAATCCTAGAGGAAAACATAGGCAGGAAAATCTCAGATATTGCATGCAGCAATATTTTCACCAAGATGACCCCTAGAGCAAGGGACATGAAGGAAAGAATAAACAAATGGGACTTCATCAAAAATAAGATGCTTCTGCATGGCTAAAGAAACATAAACAAAATGAAAAGGGAACCAACCGTATGGGAAAATATATTTGCCAATGATACATCAGACAAGGGTTTGATCTCCAAAATATTGAAGATCTCACACGGTTCCACTCCAGGAAGACAAACAACCCAATTAAAAAATGGGCAAAGGACCTGGACACCTCTCCAAGGAGGACATACACAGGACCCAGAGACATATGAAAGGATGCTCAGCATCACTAGCCAGAAAGAGATGCAAATTAAAACTACAGTGCGATACCACTTCACACCAGCCAGAATGGCCATCATAAACAAATCAACAAACAACAAGTGCTGACGAGGATGTGGAGAAACGAGAACCCTAGTGCACTGTTGGTGGGAATGCAGACTGGTGCAGCCACTATGGAAAACAGTTTGGAATTTCCTCAAAAACTAAAAATGGAACTGCCTTTTGATCCAGCAGTTCTACTGCTGGGATTGTACCCTAAGAATCCCAACACACCAATTCAAAATCACCTATGTGCCCCAATGTTCATAGCAGCACAATTTACAATAGCCAAGAACTGGAAGCAACCTAAGTGCCCAACAGTAAACGAGTGGATCAAAAAACTGGTACATTTACACAATGGGATATTACGCGGCAGGAAGAAAGAAAGAGCTACTACCCTTCACAACAGCATGGATGGAACTGGAGAGTATTATGCTGAGTGAAATAAGCCTGGTGGTGAAAGACAGATACCATATGATCTCACCTATAAATGGAACCTAATCAACAAAATAAACAAGTAAGCAAAATATAACCAAAAACATTGAAATAAAAAACAACTGATAATAACCAGAGGGGAGGTGGGAGGGGGATTAACAGGGGAAAAGGAGGGGAAGGGTCATCAACAAACATGTTAAAAACATGTTAAAGGACCCAAGGACAAAGCCAAATGCGGGAAGGATTGAGAGTGGGAGGTGGGGATGTGTCGGGCTAGGGAAAGTGGTGGCAGGAAAATGTTGACACCCCCCCCAAAAAAAGGGAGGCTATGAATGGTATAGGAAATTGAGAAGCCAAAGAACTGATATGTACAAACCATAAACATGAACTAAGAGGTTTGGAGAAGACGGGATGCAGTGCAGGGCGGAGGGCATAAAGGGGGGAAAAGTGGGAGAACTGAAATAGCATAACCAATAAAATATACCAAAAAAAAAAAGAAAGAAAAAAGAACATCATCCTTATCCGACTTCAGAACTCAAAGAGGTTCTGCAAATAAAGTGTCCCTCCTGCAAGAGTTCATCAGAAAGCAGTGCTCATAACAGCACCACATTCCTTGATGACTAAGAACTACAACCTTTCCAAAAAGACAGAATTTAATGACGCCTGCATGAAAGTACTAGTTTCACAGCAACAGTTGTAATGCCAGTTTAATGGTGTTTACTGTTGATGATCTCCATTGGTTGCAGAGACAGTGTAAGTAGAGCCTCAAAAAAGAAGAGTTCCAACCACTTTAGGAACTACAACTACTGCTAGGTAGCAGTATATGAGCAGAAACAAATGTTATACCTGAAACATTTGTTTTCCTTACAAGGATATGAAGAACAACCAAAACTAAAGTTCTTTGTTGCCAGTCTGATTCTAGCAACAAAATTATAACACACGAGTCTCCATGATCCTGTTCTCCAAAAGTTCTAAACCCTGCTGGATTTATTTCAAAATAATCAAATATTTTAAACCACTGTAATTTCAGAGGAATAAGAAAAGTACAGTCACATAAAAGTTATGAGGAGAGAACAGTAATAAGGCAAGTTCTACAAGTAGGTTGACAAGTCACTACCCTTATACCCTGTTCTAGTCAGAGGGGAAAGCTGAGACTTTGTAAGTTCCCCAACTATGCCTTGATAAAGGACACCTGAAGATCTGTCACAGAGAAGACAAATGAAGGCTATGCCAGATGGTCAGAATCAACATCTTAGTCCAGCTTCGCTACCCACTGAGTAGAACTATTGCAAAGTGCTTCAGGCAGTTAACAGATCTTCCTGCCACCCCTTCTCCAAAGCTACTCCTTTCCAGTTTGTCTTCTCCCACGCGGCAAGAGAAAGAGAGACAGGAAAGATGGTCATGGTTCTCTACCAAATTTGGAAAAAACTTCTTGTTCACTGGCTCCTAAACGAAACCAAAACTCTTCACTTTGACATACAAAGCCTTCACAATCTCTTCCCTGCCTTGCCCCCTTATAACTTCTCACCGAGCTCATCAAGATCCCCCTCAGTGATCTGCTCCACCTACCAGGTGTGCCAGGTGTTTTCACAGTTCTATGCCAGATATACCCTTCCCCCATCCTCCCTCACCTGACAATATTTCACTGCTTCTTCAGTGCCACCTCAGCTCCGAGTTAAAGTTACTCTGCTGCTCTTCTGTTTATTACGCAGCATTAGCACACACTGGAATTGTCTATGACATCTTCTGTATTAAGAAATGGTGACGCTTGGTGACAGAGCAGGTAGGGAATGAGTCGGGGGGCTGCAAGTAGATAGGAATACAGATTCTCCATTATATATATATTTTTTTTTTAAGATTTTATTTATTTTATTTTTAGACAGAGGGGAAGGAAAGGAGGAAGAGAGGGAGAGAAACATCAATGTGTGGCTGCCTCTCGCGTGCTCCCTACTGGGGACCTGGCTGGCAACCCAGGCATGTGCCCTGACTGGGAATCAAACCGGCAACCCTTTGGTTCACAGGCCAGCGTTCAATCCACTGAGCCACACCAGCCGGTGCTCCATTTAATATATTTTATCTAAACCTCTTGTTGCCAGCTTTTTGAAAACTCATTTCACTTGCTACATTATTTAGATCTCTAATGCCTGGGAGCACATTCAGTTGGGCTTCTATGAAGAATCCAGGCACCAGGGTGCTTCATGACTCTTTTAACATCTGACTAGTTCTAGGCACCTGATGTATTACTGAAAAATGTGAATTGGATTTTATTTTCATGATAAGAAGATAAAAAATTAAAAGCTACAATGAACTCTGGTACTTACACCAGAAGCAGCCTGGAAGGCAGCCATAAGGGTTAAAGAAAATCCATTTTGTTACAGGAAAACTTACTTTAAATATTTAATGCAGGAGTAATACCTTATACTTCAAAATACCTGGATAAAATTATTTAGAATGCTAAAAAAACAAATCTAAGCTTTCAGAAATGTTCAATTAAGATTGAAGGTTCAAAAGAAAACAAAACAGTTTACTTCCCCCCACTATTCCCATGAGCTGTGTTCCATCCATATCACTTATGATGATACTGACAGTAAAATAAGTGAAGGAATGATATTTGCTTTGGGTTGTTCAAAGGCAAAGTATGACAACAGCCAAATGGCTTTAAAACCAATAGAGAGGTAGAAAGCCAAGTTATCATAAAGCTTTAAAGGAGATATTGTAAATAATGAGAAGAATAAACTATTGACTAATTCGAACTCAGAAACAATTCACTATTTAATTCAGTATGAAACCCAGGCACATGTCAAAACTTAGATGAGTTTAACTATTCTTCTTATTTTCACCTATTTCTGCCTGTCAATCATTAATATGTCACATCATTGTCAAATTTTGTGTGCTGTGCAGCGAATCTGAATGGAGCCTTAATTTCTCTACCAAGTAAAATGAGTACACAAGAGAAAAAAGGCTGTATCCTGGCTTGATCTCCTTTGGTTGGAATTCACACCAGGAAATGACCTTTCAGAAACAAACACCCTGCACAGATGCAGCATAGCTCTCTGGAGAGCAACAGTAAATCTGAAGTTGATCGGACTGGAACTGGGGAGTGCCTGCAGGAAGGAATATTGGAAACATCTGGGATGCTAACTGTAACCCTCTAAAATAATGTAAAGTGAGGGAGAGTGTGAGGAGAGCCCAGCGTCTGATGTTCAAAGGAGATGTTTCACGTCAGACTAAGGTGTCTCAGGATTGCGAAGTCGGCTCTGAGTGGAAAACCACAGCGAAGTTTGTGTATGGTAGGAAAAGCATTCCCATTGGAGATAAACCACTGGAGGCACGTGCTTTGGAGATGAAGGGGCCTGAAGACAATCAGGGTGGAACAGGAACAAGCATCGAAAAAGCCAAGGTTGTCTGCCCAAACATTTATATTAGCAGGTGGCGAGGGAGAAGAATCGAAGAGAGAAGGACAAAATAGGGACGTAAGCCAGTCCCTGAGGGAGGAAAAGTGAATATGCAATGATGTAAACACCAAAAGTGGAGCAAAATTCTGATAATTGTCCAAAAATTCACAGTCTGTATAGTTCAAACAATTTCTAGTTTTGTATAGAAACTTCAAGAAATGTCTTCCTTTGAAATAAATGGAGTAGTAAGCAATAATCAGTACAATATTTACAACTTTTAAAAAACATGTAATCAAGTTGCACAGGCTTGATTTACTTTTAATATTTTAATTGCATAATTTGTTGGATTATGGAAAAACCAATGATCTAAAACTGTATTCAACCAAAATATCTGAGTCAGGGTCTCAGAGTCTAAATCACAAGTTTAATTAAAATTGGCCTAATATGAGCACTGCCAGATGGATTGAAAAGAGGCTCTGAGATCACACAGGAAAATGATAAAGGGAAACATGTTGAATGGGAAGCGGGTCTGCGGCATGTGCCAGGGTTGTACTGAGCCTGAGTTTAATTAACACGTTTCTTAAATGACAAGAGAGATGTAAGATAATATCAGATAAATGAAATTCCCTTGAGATAAATAAGAGAAATTTTAACCAGAGAAACAATTATAGAAGGGTGGAGAGTATCCTTTGGAGGCATGCAGATAAGCAATTATAATTTTTATCAGAAAAAATATATATGGTACAGATCTAAAAGAAAAATCTACCATTTTACTGAATCAGAATGAAACATATGTTCATTGTGATTCTTGAACTATGGTGAAATCACATTTAGAAATGAATAAAAAGAAGTTTAAATAGAAATTTACTTATAATAGACCATAGCAACCAAAAGGTAAATATGATCTGAAACTCTCTTTTACAGAAGTGATAATAAGGTATTGCTTCACAGTCTCCCAAATGCTTTCACATATATCATCCCTTGAGACCCCCACAACAGGCCTCTGAGACAGGCAAGGTTCTTATCCAGTTTTACAGATAAGAAGCCTGAGGCTCTGACTAGGTACATAATGTGCCTGTGACCATAAAGTGAGGACACAGCAGAAACGCCCGCAAACCTCGGCTTTCTGGCTTCTCTTCCAATGAAACGAAGGGGTCACAGCACTGGGGGAACAGCTTACGCTGCTACAGTTGTAGCTCTTCCTTCAGTGCTTTATCAGGCACTTCAGCCTCTAAACTGGGCAAAATCCAAATAATGATGCAACTTATTAAAAGGGCCAAAATAATTCCAAATAAATTTTTAAAACACTGCAAATACAAATGTATATATTTTCCACATTTTGCAACCTTCAATAAAAAGTTTAAGAATGTATATATTTACAAGGGCATAGAATTTCTGGAAAAGTCCTTGAGTAAGGAGAGAACTTAAATGCTTTCTTTTAAAGAGTTTCCAACATTTTCGGATTAAAATTTAAATTTTCCTAAATATTCCCCTATCCTTGAAAGAAAGCTCTATTTTTCTTAAATGGCCTGATTTTTCATTATGCAAGTACAAAAAATTCTAAACACATCGGAGAAGCCAATCTCAATGGTTATAAGGAACATATTCAATTGCCTTATTTTCTACCCCTGGTCCATTAATTACATCATGGCAGATCGCAATATTCTATGGACTGATCAGTTATTTTCCTTTACCCTTTAAAAGATTTCCTCTGAGCAAAAATATTTATTAATTGACAAGATATTAGAGGAATATATCATACTGGTACAGTCACAATTTCCTACAGAATTTTGAACAGTCACAGCAGGTACTGCCCCTCCATGTGTCAACCTGAAATGATGCAAATTATTTGAATATCATGTGGTCATTGCATACTGAGTAGAATACTGCCCACTCCATGCCCAAAGAACTTTCACTCTGCTGGAGACACACCAGAGGAATATTTCCAGGCTGTAAAACATAAGTTGTTGTTGTTGTTGTTGTTGTTAATGAAATTCTAGAATATTCTTTTCTTTTGTCCATCAGTCTTACTGCTGCAGTACAACATGACAAGTTAGGTGAGCTCCAGCAACACGGCTTGGCTCAGTTTCATCACTGCAAGGTTTTACGTGACCCCTGCCAATCCTCACGAGTCTTTCGCGAAAGCATAGCACACAGCACTGAAACAAAGGCGGGGGGAGATAGTAACATGCTCTGTGAAGAGAGCTCTGAACAGGCAAACCAAACAGGAAAGCTGCAGCAAAAGGAAAGATTTAGAGCTCCTACGATAAAACTTCATTACATTCATTCAATCAACAAATATGCACTGAATACCTTCTCTATACATAAAGAGCACATTCATAGTAAATGGCACATCCATAGCACAGCCATAATATTAATAACTTTCCATAAAGCAATTTTTCAAAGGAGTTACTTTTAACATAGTCATTTTTTCCCTAGGTTAGACAAAATTCAGAAGTAGACATGTGCTTGCACAATTCCAATGAGAAGTACCTTACGTTAACATGGACCTTAGGAAAAAGAATGAAATCACTGTGCTCTATGATGGAAAGAAATTTTTCAAAGGCAAACATATGGCTGACTTAGATGACTCAGGAATTTACACAACTTAAATTCTATCAACCTACCAAACACTGTGGCAGACATGTTCATATAGTTTTATTACCAAGGCATATGTACATGCATTTTCATTGCATTAGTAAGTTCCAACACCCAAGTCAAGCTTCCTGACAGAAAAATGGCACAACATTTGATTACTCATCTACATAGAAGGCAAAGCTTTGGAAGCCCTACTAGCTTCTAAACCTAAAACCTCAGGCCCTCTCACTGATAGATGAGGACAGTTGGTATGAGTCTTAACCCAGAAATTACTGTGGCTTTGAAAATATCAGCTATCTCTTGCCCTGAAATGTGTTACTCTATGGTTTCTCTAAAATACAGTCAACTTCTTACAGTACTCCCAACACACTAAAATATAGATCTTTTACCTTTTGTCTGACTGTAACTAAGAAAGCCCAGTTTTAAACAGCACTCAAGATAATCTACAATGGAGTCAATCTCTCAAGATTTGAGCAAAGAAGAATTAAGAGGGAAAACCTTGAGAAGACAGTAATTGGGCCACTGGAGTTTCTTCTCACTAATTATCCCAAAGTGGCCATTAGCTACGTAACCAAGGAGGAAAGTGTGTCAGACTTCAGCGAAGCTGTGTCTTCAGCAGCTTATGGAATGCACCCTAAAGCCACTGTGTAATTAACTGCCAGGAAAATGCTGAGCGAGTAGAATAAAGAAGCTGTAACAAATCAAATATACTGCACAGTTCAACCCCCAATGACAGCAGTTGAACTGCTTAGAACTTCAAAATACTCATCAGCATACATTCCCTTTTCAGAATCTCTAGAAAGCAGATTTTTGGTTCAGTGAAGAAGCAGGAATACAGACTATAAAAGAAGGCTTAAAATTACAGAAATTCTCAGCAATATGACTTACTTTAACCGTCCTTCATAATGTTATAGGAACTTAGCTATCAGTGATGCTCAAAGCACGGGCCACAAGGAACCTGCAGGGCTTTTCCAAAAATCTAAGAGCATTATAAACCACTGTGATCAAACACAGAGAAAATGAACCAAAAAAGGGGGGCGCAGGGGCAAGCCCCTTAAAGGAATTTGTTGTGGGGAATCTAAGTGTAATATAACCTTAAGATTTTTTTACTACATCTTTATACATTCAACAAATATTTATTGAGCACCCATGTGTCTATAGCTAACAATAAACTCCAATCCCACTTGAATGCTGAAATTTCAAGGATCAAATAGCTAAGCACAGACTTAAAAATGTCCATTTGTTTTGTTTTGTTTTTATTTAGGAACTTAGAAATGAAAGGAAGGTTTATTTTTAGAGAGCAATGAAAGCTCATGATGGGGGTTATCCTCCAAACCCAGCTGGACAGAATCACAGGGAACTTAAAATCAGAATTTTGAACTATCACAATTTACTGAAGCAGCCTTTTTAGGAGCAGAGTCCAGAAACATCTAATTTATAAGGCTTATAAAACCCTAGGCAAGGGTTAGGAGTCACCACTCTATTGAATATCTGTCTCTCTTAAGAACCTAAGAGCTAAATAACCCCCATTTAACATGAAATCATAACTAAAAATTTTACATAACTAACCAAAGCCACAATTTTTCATTTTATCAACATTTCCCTCTTTCACACTCATTACTTGAAATAAATGAATATAATTATTTTTAAATACTTTCACACCCAAATCCACTTGTTGAAATTCTACCCCTTTTTCATGACAAATTAAAATGTTATTTCTTCCTAGAAGCCTCTTCTAATCCCTCAGCAGGAACTAGTCCCCCCCGCCCACCCCCCGCTGGTGTTGGTGTTGCGTAGCATTGCCATTGGTTACCTGCATTGGTTGCCATGGCAAGAAGTTAACCACTCTTTAATAGCTGGGGCCTCACCTATTGAAATCTCTGAACCTATTCCAGCATCTAATTTCTTGCTTAAAGTAGATGTTCCACACATATTTGTTTAAGTGAACTAAACTTACAAACCACAAGAGAACTTTAGCCCTTTTTTTACTGTCTGGGGAGAATATTAAGAAACACTATTAGTTTAAGACTTGCTGAAAAGAGTTAAACAGCAAATCAACAACCTAAGTGTAAAAAAAAAAAGAAGAACACACACCTAGATATGGTATGTTGGCATTCTGGTTAAACTCATGAGCATGAGCCAATCATGAGCAAATTGGCCATGACAAAAGAAACTGTTTATTTCACTTTAAATAAAACCTGAGTGATGTTCTAAGACTGTATAGTTTCTCTTTGTTTCACTTCTTCCAAATATTATAAATAATCAGATAGCTTAGAATGCTATTTTCCCAGTAGCAGCTCTAAAATGAGACTGAGGCTCAGTGAATTGTCAAGAAAACGAGCTACACATGATTCTAAAAGGAAACTAGCCCAAAATCCATATTACAAGATATAAATGTTTAGATTTATCAGAAGCTGAGCAACCGAGTTACCAATCTTATGAAAGGCTGATTTATAATATTTCAGATTAAGCTAGCTTGATTCTGAAAAGTTACATCTTTGGTTCTTTGGCAGCTGCTACTAATGTTTATACAGCCCTTGCCATCGCCCCAGATGACTGCTGATTGACAGGACTAATAGATTTTGTTTTAATTGTATGAGAAGACAGATGAAAGCTTTTGGCTGGATGACTAACTGTTCATCTTGAGTAATAAACATGCCTACTTCTCTCCCTCCATATTAAAAATCTATTTTTAATTTACTATTAAGTAATAACTAGGGTTGCAGTAAAAAAAAATGAGACTAATTCAAAAGTTCATACGTAACTGAGGAAATAGATTTATTTTTCTAAATTTCATACCAATTACAAATTACTAAATACAACACAAACACCAGGTGAAAGTTAAGTACTTTTCTGGCCGTTTCTCTTCCCTGCAGCTGCAGCGACTCTCATAATCGCGCTTAATAAAGAGAGAGAGCGCACACCTTAGCTCTTTGACCCTCTGGATATTTTTTTCTCCCCAAGCAGTTGAAAGAAAGCAGCTCTCATCCTGCTTTTATAGTCACAAAACTAAGAAACACAACAATTTAAACACAATTTTAGGAACTTCTGGTCAAGATTCCAGGAAACACAGTTCACGTCCTCGCACAACCACATCAGAATTACAACTAAACTAAGAACAACCGTCATTCAGAACTGCCAGAAATCAAGCTGAATGGAAGTCCTACAGCTAGAGAATTACAGAAACTACTTCAAGACTGGTAGGAGGGGCAGAGGGGAGGAGATGCGGAGCTGGTTGGTCCCACGTCCGTGTGTGGCAGATAAAAATCTGGAGGGATATCTCAGGAGAAAAGGGTCCCAGCCCCACACCAGGCCCTCCAGTCCAGGGTTCCAGTGCCAGGAAGAGAAGTCGTCATAACTTCTGGCTGTAAAAATCGGCGTGGATTGAGGCTGTGGAAGACAGAAACTGCTAGACTCCCTGGCAGTTTCTCTTAAAGGGTCCACACACAGACCTACTCAGACTCACTCACTCTGAGAGCTTCAGCATGGGGGCAGCAGATTGAATGGCACCAGAGACATAAGGGAAGGGACTGAATTGCCCAGCATCAGGACAAGGAGGGCAGCTTTCTCCCAGACAGAACTGCTGGCTGAGGCCACCGTTCCTTCTCTGAGCCCTCCCCGAACAGAGCCACAGCAGAAGCAGGTGGTACCATATCTGAGACTCTATCCACCTGGCTCACACTGTTTGCCCCACCCTGGTGATTCCCTGGGGCCCTGACCGACCCAACTTTTGGACCACATTAGCTATTTCCAATAGTATTTCTATACAAATGGCAATGGTTTGTCTTGGCCCATGCTTCAGATTTTCCTAAATTCTCTCAAACAAGCATCATCTGGCTTCAGTGAGCCCCATACTTCTCACTAAGTTGCCCCAGGACCAGCACGAGCAGCATCAGCCTTGGTTCACAGCTTGGCCTTACCTTGGTACCTCCAAGCCCAGAACAAGCAGCAGCTGTCAGCAGACTGCTTTGTAGCTTATGCCATGTGGCCCCAGACAGAACACAAGCAGTTGCTGACCTTGGATGTGCCAACAGCAATCAAGGTTCAATTACAAAAGGAAGGTGTACGCAGTCCACGTATTGGGCACACCTCAAGTATCCAGCTTGGGTAATAGAGGAGGCTGTGTCACTGGACCCTACCAGACACCTACTACATTAGGCCACTCTACCAAGTGTGGGAGATGTCGCGGTTCTACCTAATACACAGAAATAAAACACAGGGAGGCTGCTAATGAGGAGACAAAGAAACAGGGCCCAAATGAAAGAACAGGATAAAATTCTAGAAAAAGAACTAAACAAAATGGAGACAAATAAGCTACTAGATGCAGAGTTCAAAATGATGGTTGTAAGGATGCTCAAGAAACTTAGTGAGAATCTCAACAGCATAAAAAAGATCCAGTCAGAAATGAAGAATGCAGTAATTAAAATAAAGAACAATTTACAGAGAATCCAGTAGAGTGGATGAAGCCGAGAATCAAATCAATGATTTGGAATATAAAGAAGCAATAAACAACCAATCAGAACAGCAAGGAGAAGAAAGAATCTCAAAAAAATGAGGATAGTGTAAGGAGCCTCTGGGACAACTTCAAGTGTTCCAACATTTGCATCAGGGGGGTAGTGGAAGGAAGAGAGAGAGTAAGAAATTGGAAACCAATTCGAAAAAATAATGACAGAAAACTTGCCTAACTTAGTCAAGGAAATAGACATACAAGTCCAGGAAGCACAGAGAATCCCAAACAAGATGAACCCAAAGAGGCTCACATCAAGGCACATCAGAATGAAAATGCCAAAGGTTAAAGCTAAAGAGAGAATCTTAAAAGCAGCAAGAGAAAAGCAGTTAACTACAAGGGAGCCCCCTATAAGACTATCAAAAGATTTCTCGAAAGAAACTTTACTTTGCAGGCTAGAAAGGATTGGCAAGAAATATTTAAAGTGATGAAAACCAAGACCTACAACTACAATTACTCTACCCAGCAAAGCTATCACTTAGAATAGAAGGACATAAAGAACGTCCCAGATAAGAAAAAGCTAAAAAAGTTCATCACCACCAAACCAATATTATAGGAAATGTTAAACAGTCTTCTTTAAGAAAAAGACCAAAAATATAAACAATAAAATGGCAATGGATACGTATCTGTCAACAACTGAATCTACAAAAACGAAATAAACAAGCAGAACAGAAACAGAATCAGAGACACAGAACATTTTGATGTTTGCCAGATGGGAGGGGGTTCAGGGGGATGGGTGAAAAAGGTGAAGGGATTAAGAAATACAAATTAGTAGTTACAGAATGATGTAAAGCACAGCATAGGAAATAGAGTAGCCAAAGAACATATATGCCTGACCCGTGGACATGGACAATGGTGTGAGAATTGCCTGAGGGAGTGGCTGGGGGTGGGGGCTGGGTGGAGGGGGCAAGAGGGGAAAAATTGAGACAACTGTAATAGCATAATCAATAAAATATAATTTAAAAATAAAAATAACACAATTTTACCAAAAATGTATAATGCCACATAGTATCCAAAAGCTATGTATCATATTTATGACTGACCTGATAAAAAGTTCTCTACCATTAAAATGATAAAAGTAAAGAGAGATCTTATTCTGTTACACAACTGCAACCTATAGGAGCTAGTACTATTATGACCAATAACCAAGGAAATAACCAAGTTTTCAGGAAAGAGTCACAATATTTCCTGTTTACCTGACAGAGCGATCTATAAAAATGCTATATGACCTCTTCCATTCTCTCGTCCTGTATCAGCTATAACCACAGGAAAGCAGTGTGGCATATCCTATCCTGTTCCATCCTATATGCACACATTCAAAAGCACACTAACAGATGCTTTGTCTTTCAAAATAAAAAAAATAAAACTTTGACCCCAGAAAACTAATTTGTCTCAGTCTAAGAAAACTCAAGTAATAGAGGGAGGCCTTCAAAAAAGCATTGTTTTGATTCCATTTTAACTGGTAATTTAGTGACTTTTTGAAGAAAATTACAAAAAAACACTATCATATTTCTCTGATGACTAATAAGGTTGGACTGTTTCTTCTATATATTTTAGCAATAATTATTAACTTATAGATGATTATCTGCCTAAAGAAGAAATGTCATTTACATAAGTACTGGTAAAACTATACAACTGTTTAAGGCATTGATCAAAATGCCAATAGTTGCTACTTCAAATCAAGAAGCGGTATGATGAATAACTAGTCAAGGGGAAAAAAAAAGAAATGTGGTCTCGTATAAGCTTTTAATAGATTTGATGAGGACATTATGGTCAACAGTTGTATTTCTCTTGAGAAATTACAATGATTATTTTTAAGAGAAAAGGAGAAAAGTAAATGAACATAAGTATCTCTGTTAAGTCAGCAAAGCACAAAATGTTATACTCAACACAGTAACAGTAATAATATAACGTTCAAAAATATGAAAAGAAAGCTGTTTTACTCTGACTTTATACTTGAATGGCCTCCCAGCTAAATGGCTTTGATGAGCAGTAAAGACCCCATATATAAATGGGCAGATGTATGGATGCCTTTCAGGGGTTAATGGTCAAAAGCCTATTTTGGAAACTCATAACTCAACACCACAAACACTTATCCTCACATCTTTTCACTTGCGATTTAAAACCTCATAGCCCATGGACATGGACTAAGAGGTGTGGGGATGATGGGATGGGGTGCAGGGAGGAAGGGATGAAGTGGGGGGAGGAAATGGGACAACTGTAATAGCATACTCAATAAAATATACCAAAAAAATTTTTAAATAAAAAAATAAAACCTCATATACCTCTAAATTCTTTGTGGTCTGCACCTTTCACCATTCAATAACATTACATAAGTTAAATTTTATCCATGCTTCTATAACAAGCTTACAAGTATTTTTAAAACTCAGAAAGAAAGCCCCTTATTTCATAAAAACTGAAAGTCTAATTTTTATTTTAAAATTCAATGATATATTTTTAAAATGTACTTTAACATTATTAACAATACTATTAATGGATAATGCAAATTGTGATTTTATTGCCAGTCATCTACTTCTGCATTCAAAATAGTGAAAGCATGGTACAGTGTTTTCTAACGAAGAAACTGACATTCCTGAAGTATGTAACTTCATGAAGTATGAAGTCAGTATGTAACTGACATTACATACAATGTATCTGAGATGAAAAACGAATCCAGATTAATAGTCAAAAACTTAAAACTGCTATAGGACCCTGACATTCCTGAAGACCCCTGAATCATTCTAACTCTCACATTTGTAAAAGACACTGCAGCATATAACTTCCCCACAAAATGCACTAAAATATAACTGAAAATTTTAGGAACCCTCTTCAGATCTTCGATGGTTCTATAAATACTGGACTAAAGTAAATTATATGTCATTAAAATAAATCCTGTCATGCAAATAAACTCTAAATTCCATTAGGTTACATCAGTACAGTAGCTCCATCAGCCATATCTGTCTGTGCAAAGCCAGAGCAAGGCTCCCTAGTGCTGATGACGGCCACTCTGTAGCACACCAGCTATCACGGTAAAGAGGAGGATGGGGGACAGTGGACACTGATAGCAAGGAGAAGTCAAATGACACTTAGAGCAACCCAAATGTGTATATGTACAAAGTGGTCCAGCCCTGAGCAGTGTGGTTCAGTTGGCTGGGCATCGTCTCGCAAAGTGAAAGGCCGCCAGCTCGATTCCCGGTCAGGGCACAACCCTGGGTTGCAGGTCCTGTCCTCGGTCAGGGAATATTCAGGAGGCAACCAATTGATGCTTCTCTCCCTCTCTTCCTCCCTTCTCCTCTTTCTAAAAATAAATAAAATCCCTTTTAAAAAATAAAGTGATCTAATATGAGGTTGCAAGGCAGCCCGCTATGTTCACTCATTAGCGAAGCAACTCACAAGTGTGACATGAGCCACTGCGTACTTTGTCAAGATCACAAATTTCTACATCATTCTTTGGGATCACTAGGACAATTTAAGTCTTGAGTGTTACATATAAAATGCCAGGCTCTTTGGTATACCTGGCTTATGTAAAATTAACCTTATGAAATAACTTGGAAAAACACCTAATAAAGTAACTACACACAAAAAGATGAAATAAAAGGTTGTCCTTTCACTCATTACTGCACTAAACATTATTGATGTTTAATTATCTTTTATTAGGACCCAGAGAAAAATTCATTTTCCTGATTATTTGTCATTTTTGGTACCATTTTATAAAAAACCAAGGAATACAGGAAAGCAAGCTCTTATAATTACTTGTCCATCACACTTTACACTCTCACGATAAACAAATAAGTAAATAAATAAATGTAATCTAATGTTTCAGGTCTTCCTGCCTTTGCCTACGGTGATGCCCTGCCTGAAACAAAACCTTCAAGTGTGGGGAAGCTTCTCTATTTCCCCCACATTCCTTTCTCACTGCTCCCATGATTTGCAGTACATACTTCCACTAGAATACTCAGAATACTGTATTATAATTAAATAATAATATATGCTTTCCAACAATACCCAGGCAGAAATCATGCCTTTTCACATAGTTCTGAAGTATTATCTCCTTATCTAGGCCTTAGTAGACATCTGATAACTTCCTTAAATATAGTACCAGGTGAAAGCATCCCATCCCTAATTCCGTGTTTGTGTCATAGCTGTTTCCAATAAAGACCTTTCTCAGCACTGGGCTTTGATATTAGGTCATTTCTCACCTCTGGGCTCTACTATACCAAACTATAACCACATTTAGTCAAACATTTAGAACTTTGCTAATTTCCAGTTAGCCCCAATCCATACGTTCCCCTTTCACAAACCTCCTGCATTAGATCAGTAAGGAATGCCTGCTGGCAGCTGTTGGCCATTCAATGTTGCTACCACTAAGACATGTGAATATTTCATTGTTTAGGCACTGCAGAGACTTTCAGCAAACATTTACTCTGGGTTCTTGGATTAGAAGAACACTTGGTAAGCAAAAGGTAAATAATAAACCACAATGCTACTCAACCAGTGACCTAAAAGCCTTTTGACATCTGACTCTATTGCTTACTAAATCACTGTACATATAAACAAAGCTCCAACCCTTTGTTTCTACTACAAATTATATTTCCAAAACATAGTTCTTCAGTTATTTGGTTTATTTAAAATAAGCTAAAGTACAGCACAATAGTTCAATGGCTTGCAAACTTACATAAAAAGTATCAGAATACGAATTCATCTGTTACTGACTTACTAAATACAGCTGGATATGTCACTTAATATAAGTTGTCAGAACTTTGGTTTCCTCCAATATAAGCCTATTACACAAATTTCAACTATAAAGGTGCAATATCCATGAATCTTTAGTTCTGTGTGCCAGAAACAAAAACAAATCCAATACATTCAAAGGCACTTGCCGAATGCCTTGTACAGTCAGACACTATGCTGGGCACATGGGAGAGGATGAATCACAGCCATCACTGCTCTGTAGCGATTCAATATCTAGTGGGAGAAACCAGCATAAACAAGCAATAAGCAATGCACAATTAGCTCACTAAAGACAGGGGTGGAGTCTTACTCATCAGCCCCCTCGCGGGTATGTTGAATAGCTGACACAGTGTGCAACAAACGCATTGAAAGAATAAACTAACCCATCAATTCATTGATCAATTGATCAATCTGCAACAATTGCTCTAACAGGGCAAAATGGTACAGTGAAAGAAGGGATTAATTCCCACTTGGTGGATCTCACAAAGCCTTGTAGAAAGGAGGGCTTCAGTAAGGCCTTGAAGATTGAGTTCAGTATGGGCAAGATGAGTTGGGATGGGGATGCTGGAGAAAGAGTAAGGGAAACGCTGCCTCGCTAAAACAACAGAGTCGAGCAATGTCTCCTCATCTAGCTTTCCCCCAGGGTACATTCACTTTGATAGTAGCTGTCACCATCTCACTGTCACCAAGAGGTGTGCTGTTTCCCTTCTCAAAATTCAATAGGGTTGTGGTGATCGTGATAGGTGTGGCTCAGTTGCCTGGGCATTGTCCTGCAAAGCAAAAGGTCACCAGTTCGATTCCTGGTCAGTGCAGATGCCTGGGTTGCAGGTTCGGTCCCCAGTCAGGGCACATATGAGAGGCAACTGATTAATGTATCTCTCTCACATTGATGTTCCTTTTCCTCACTTTCTCCCTCCCTTCCCCTTAAATAAATAAATAAATATTTAAAAATTTAAAAAGCACTCAGTAAATATTTATTCAATGAATGACCCAATATACTGTAAGTGGAGAAAACCAACAGAAACTTCCTTTGATTCTCTTCAGTATAGCTGATGACATTTTCAAAAATATGAATAAAAAACAATGTGACAAGGTTAAAAAAACTAAGCAAAGAATATTTTAAGTTAATTCAATTTAATAAAAAATCTGGCTTACACAGTTTCTGAATCTGTCTTCATACAGTTAGTTGGGGCTGTATCAGGGCATTCTAATTCCCAATATAGCTACAGTCTAACCTTACCAAAGCATCTCTACAATTTCCCAAGTTTCCTCCCTAAGGCTGCTTTGGTGTAAAGTGACCACTTGATGACACACCATGCAAGGGTTAACTGGAATATTCTGACAAGACTTAAGAGTGTGCTCCTCCCACTCAATTCCTGTTCTTATCTAAGCTATCTGGCAAGACTAGGAAACACGGAATCAATGGCCCTCCCTGACCTCCCCCTAATCAAGTTCAGAAGTGGCCTTTTCTCCCAGAAAAAAAAGAGGTCCAAAAGAATAACAGGACCCAATCAAAAAAAAGCAACTAAATAATTGAACAGTTCACACCTTCACTGCACACCAGCACAGTTCACACTACCTCAGGCAGCATCACACTTAGAGACCCTTGCTATGCCACTTCAAACTTAGCTGCCCTTAAGAAGTCAGGAGAGAAAATGTTTTCCCAATAGTGACATTCTTGAAGGGAACTACACCCTCTTATCTAACTTTATATTGTTAAAATTTTTGTCCTTTAACAATAAAGTAAAACCCTGATAATATTTCTCAGGAAAAACAGTAGAGAAATGTTTTAAGCACTATAAAAAATTAAACGTGAGAAAAATACCTTGGCATTCAGCAATATTTTCATATCTCTGGGGAAATGATAAATCCAGGAACCTGAAAATGGGTTTCACTATGTCACGTTTTAACAACATTTTGTAATTTTTACAAGTTTCCTTTTTACCTTTTACTGCTGCTACCAATATTTTTCCCTCACAGCACTCCATTCCTATAGTCATCTCATTTTATTTCTTTCTCTTGCCTCTTCTGTTATTTCCTTCTAATTAATTTCAGCCATAAGAATATTTCCATATTGACTACGTGTATGAATTCTTATATCTAATCCAAAAACAAAGACACATGAAGAAAGCAATTCCCAAAATATATTTTCATGTTATTTTTTTAAGATAATATTTGGGAAATACCTGGTTAAATAAAGATAAACAAGTCTCTCTTCCCCTCCCCTCCTTTCTCTTTGAATTCCTGAACTTCTGAGAACACTCACAATATGCCAAAGGAATCTCCAAAGGAGAAAATGTGTACGCTTCTAATTGTATTTAACCATAGATGTTTCTTCCTCCTCAGTGACTCTAGTGGATTATATTTTAAGAACTGATTTCCTAAATTTAAAATAAACTAAGAAAAAAATTAGTATTGGTATAATATATCAAAAAGGCCTGTATATTAACATATTTTTAAAGGAGGACCCTATGCCATAAAGCGAAAAATTAAAAATTGAAAAAGGCTAGAGGTAGCACTCATTTTATTAAGAATCCAACTGTGAAAACTAACCTAATTGGAGGTGATTATATAAGAAATGCACATGTATCTTCCAAAAGTATTTAAGAGGAAATCAAGCTATGAATAACAATATGATAAACATGGAAATAATTAATGAAATTGGAATGGTAAATCCTTTTAAAATTATTTTAAGTTATTTACTTTTCAAAATCACTGTAACAAAATGAAAAGATAAGCTGTGAGAACATCTATTCTATAGAAATACATGGTAGTTATTAACTAGACAACTTCTACACATGGTTCCGTGCTTAGCTCACATCACCTCCTCTCCTTTCTCTTGCTTTTCAGTGTTCCCATAGCACCCTGGATGTGGTGCCATTGTTATCATATTGTATTGCAAAAAATTTTCTCATCTGACTTCCTGTCTAGACTAAAAGCTCCTTGAGAATGTGGATCATATTATATCTAATTCTGCACCCCCAAGGTCTAACACTTCATAAATTATGAGAGTGCATGTAGTTAGTAAATTAGTTGGTTCTCTCAAATTCAGTAATTACTAACTTACTTAGTAAACACTCATAAGGATAAACTGAACTATCCCAAATTTTTAAATAATAGTCGCCATTAAGCATTATTCATTTTTCCTCCTCATTGTGATATAAACAGCCAGCACCTGACACATAATAGACCCTCAATAAATACACACTGAAATAATTACTCAATCAATTAAACCAAGTTTGACTGCAAGTTTAGGCCTTAGTAGAAGGGGCAGGACACTTCAAAACCAAAGAACTCCTGAGTCATTTGCGGCTTTTGCATCTCACTAGCTCTGCCTGATCTGCCTAAAAGCTGCTGCACTCAAGCATTGAACCTGGCATCGGGGGAGACAGAAATTCTAGCCCTGCGGCACCAGCCTCAACTCACTGAAGAGGAATTCACTAAAAGAAATTCCTGGATAATGTGAAGAAATAGGTGCTAATTAAAAATCAGAATTTTTTAAGTCACCCCAGCAGCTCTGAAGACTGAAATCATTTATTTTTGTGGACAATCATAGCCTAACAATGAATGAACTTTCCATACTTAGCACCTTTGTCACCTATGTAAACATATGCCCATCATTTCTTGTTCAATATTCTTTCCAATTAGTTATATTCTGGTGTAAGCCCATTCTACCCGTTTCAATTTTCTGTCTTTACTACATACAAGTTACCTTTCCCAAATGGTATAATTAAATACTTGAAAATAAAAAAGTAGTCAGAATTCTGTCTTTATAAAAATGCCCAGAGACAGAGCATTCCTTTTAAGCCATAGCAATTACCCATCAGCCTTAAGGCCATCTAAATTTTAAAATCTTCAGGGAATAGCATGACAGGAGGCTGCTCCAAGTATGAGTTAAAGGCTCTTTTCACCATCCAGACTATGACTTCTTTGGAAATTTATTCTCCTAGTAGAGATGTTGTATTCTTTTACAATTTGCTTAGCATGGACATATAAGTCCTGTTCAACAAGGGCTCTGGAATATCTTTTTTTTTTTTAAATGAAGACTGCATTTAACAGAAATTCAAACAGAAGCTTGAATTAAAGGGGTAATTTCAGATGCAGTGAAAAGCTGTAATGTCCATTCAAAGTAATGAAGGCACACAGCATTAATCTCCTAAAAAGATTCAAATGCTATGAGTAGAGCAATTCTATTTCTTAGTAGGAACAAATTAAGATGATTTCCCTTACAGAAATTGCCATAATTACAAGTAATTATCTTGTACTCTCTAAACTTACCACTATAGCACATTCTGCAAATATCATTCCCTTCAAATACTTTATTTGGAAATACAGGAGATAGTGTTGCTTTGTGGATTGTGCTACAGACCTCAAACTGATTGTTTAACAGTCCTACATAGTGTGTGTGTTGTAAAGAGAAGAATTCCGAAGTTGGAAGTGCTTGGAATTCTAAATTTATGATATTCTTATCATCAGGTAGCTAATTCTACCCAAAGGAGTACAAACAAATGAGAATGGCAAGCATTCAAAGATAAACTGGAGTCAAATGTAGACTTATGCATGAAACAATAAGGAGATTCCTTCTGATAGGCACAGGGCAATCATGAAAAACATGTAAACAGCTGCCGTAGTATTTATAAAAATCCTTGCAGAGCCAAACAAAATCTCATCATTTGCAACCTACTCAGTTTTTCATTTTCCTTTAATAAGAAAGTGTGAGAAAAACCAGTTACTCGCCGAGCATTAGGAGGAGAATAAGCATGTGAAACTCTAATTTCACCATCTTTGGGGCCAATTACCATCTGGATTTCAGCTGGCATTTGCAGTCTATTCTCCAGCCAAATTGGGATTCCTTACCATGTTATAAAAACATGCTCAGAGCTTGCTTCTCCCTGTATTATTCCCACTGCCTGGAATGGCCTCCCTATTTCCATTGGGTAAAAATGAGCCTACAAGTCTAGTTGAAATGCCATTCCACCACGCAGATTCTTGGTCTACTAATTCTTATCCCAAGCTCAAAATCCTTCTTCTACCAACTCAGCTGTGACCTCCCTTTTTATTCACTCTCTCTGGTAATACTTAACATATGCCACCTCACACTTCAGGTATTTGTCAACTTGTCTTATCCTCCCTTCTAGAGGAAATGTAGTTTATTCATACTTGTTTATCCAATAAATAAATGCTTAATCATTTAAAAGAAATTTGATTTTTAAAATTATTCCCTTTAGAAGCATATCATTGAAACAGCCTTTAAAATGACTACAGAGTCCATTAAGAAATTATGTATATTTTAAACTCTGACTAAATATCTGGTTTTATTTAACCAAAATTTGTACATTTTATTTAGTGTTTAAAACTCATCATGGTGAGATATTATAACCTCTGTACCTATTAATTTTCCCTGGTTTATTTGGTCAGTAGAAATGTTAATTATATTTGTATATGTAATTATACACAGTCAAGAACCTATAATTTAAGATCCTTTAACTGATATCTCTTAAAGCTAGAATTTTTACATATGAATTTTAAATAAAATTATAAATAAATCTACTCCACATTTTACTCTATTTTAATCAACTTAAAAATATCAGTAGTATATTCTATAGATTTGTAATAATTTTAAAATTAGCTTTAGGAATTTTACATTCTTGTTCATTCTTAATACAGTATGATACTGTGCAATGATATATTAGGATTCACTTTAAAAAATAAAGTCCGAAAGTTTTGTTCAAATTGACACAGGTAATTTACCCATAGCTACAGTTGTTTCCTGGAAATACTGGTCCCATAATAGCCCGGTTCTTCTAAATCAGCAGTCCCCAGCCTTTTCGGCACCAGGAGCTGGTTTCATGGAAGACAATTTTTCCCAGGCTGGGGCCAGAGGGTGTAGAGGGGAGGTTGGAGACCCCAGTTCTAAATTGTTTATTTCATAAACAATATAAATGATCTCATTTCCACTATAATTCATAACCACTATAAATGAGATAGCATCTAAATGGTTCATTACAGTTTCTTGAGAAATTTTTATCACAATTAGAACAGTGAAAAGTACATTCTGATGATTTACTTATCAATGACCTCTATTTCATATTTGTGGTAACCTACATAAACTGTTTACTTTTCATAAGTAAAGCTATTCTACCTTTATTAATAGTAGTCGTTAATTTTTTCCCCTTACTCTTGGTCCTTTTGCATCACCTACTCTGACCTAGAGCTTGTCCTCCCTTGAAATTATGACATATGTGAAGTTTGTGGTCAACATCTCTCTATTTCCACTCTCGACTGTCTCTTTCTCCTGTCCCCCCAAAACACAGACCCCCTTAATGCTGTTTCTTGTCTATTCTCAGTGACTGTGGTGCCTCCCTATCAGCTACTTCAAGAGGTTATAAGACATTTCTGAACGTCTTGCTGGATGACAGACCAGCAAAACTAACAGCAAACAAATGATACTATTATATTTGCATTTTACCATGGATTTCTAAAGCATTAGCACAAAGGGATTTTAGGAAAATAAGTCACAGAAGATGTGTCTGAAAGCAAATAGGTGTCTTATGTCTTCAAAATACACCATATAATTGCCACACACACGCGCGTGCGCAAGACCCTAGAGCCTGAGCTCCCGCAGAAGTAGAAGCCCTACAGCGCAGTGGCTATGACCCTCTCCTTAGAGTATCAGGTCCAGGACCAGCCTCTGAAGAGCTACATGCCTCTTCTGAGGGAGTCACTTTACCCTACTGGCACTCTGCTTCCTAATCTGTAAAATTAAATGCTCCTTCAGTTTCCTTTCATTTCTAAGGATGTTTTAATACTCAGTATTATAAATACTGTCTAACAAAAGTCTTGGCTAAAACAAAAAGGGTTGTTTAAAATAAACAATATTTGTGCCACAAAAAATAATATTTGAGTTAGTATGTAACTGATTAATACTTAAATAAATCCCCCACTCCTTGTTTGTTTCTTCTCAAAGGCAATCACACATACCCCCCAGAATATACAATTCTACCTTTCACATAAACTACTAATACTAGTTCCTTCCACCATAGTATTTGTTGCTTGTATATATTTAAACAAGTTATAAATGAAAAAAATGCCAAGCCAAATACACCAAAGTATAGTCAGAGAAGGGGAAACTACAGTAATGTTTATCAAATCATTCAGTCTCTATGACCATGTATCCCCAAATAGTCAATAGCATAATAAATAGCTCACTTATTTAAAAAAATAAAAGTCACTTATTAACCATCTCAACTATATAAAACCCAGGTTCAAATCATAAAGTGTTTTTTTTTTAAATCTCTAAGCAGTCAAAATGAAAAGCCATAACTCACACTCTAAAGTTCATATATTCTTAACAGAAACCCTCATTCAGCATCTAATTACCCTCAACTCAGTCATGGCTAAGGCTCAGTTAGTGGCATCTCTTACCTACCACAGAGAGGAAACATATATAAAACAGAATTGCAAGAGGTAGGCAAATGACAGCAGCATTCCTTTGGGCAACATGTACAGAAAGATAAAAACTGTACAAAGAAGGCATAAAAGTATTTTAAAAGAAACAAAAGGGCAATCTGAGATCATTCAGAAAAGGAACAATAATTCTATGTTTTTTAAAAGCTCCCATAATGTTGATATATTACAGCAAAGTAGAAGAATTTCATGTTTGTGATAATTATCCTGAGTAATTAGAAGAAGTTTAAATCATGCTTACTACCTTCTGTGTAAGAAGGCAAAAAAATGTGTAATGTATTTTAGAAAATTTCACATAAAAATGGTTGAAATTTAACAAGGGCTGGCAGTTGAATTAAATTTGAATTAACAGGAAATTCACAAGAATACCACAGGTAAATTAAATATTAGCATAGCAATTTTCCATGGAAACCACAGTGACTATGAAATATTAAAAATCATAATTAATCCCTCAAACACATTGTAGTCTTACAATAATTTCAATATTTATCACCGCCATTCCTAACCCCCCAATATTAACTGAACCACAGTAAATTTCAATTTTTGTAGGTAAAAGATGGTCACACATCAGCAATTCACATGATTCAACTTAATATCTTTACCAAAATTCTTAACAACAAAATTAAGTAGTTTGCATTTTATCTTTTATTTCTCCAGCCCACCCTCTGTTGGAAAAAACTAATTATTAAGTATTAAAGGCCCAAAGTCCACCAAAATGATCATAGGTCCACCACTACTCACTATGACATTTCCTTTCTACTCCTCAAAAACACAGCAATCTTATTTATGCCTGAGAATCTCAACTCCAAAAACAGAGCTCCAAAAATATCAGGTAGATCTGAGTTTAAGCATATAGTTTTTCACAGGTACCACAATTTAGCATGAGCCTGAAAATGTGTGCATGCATTCTTGTTACATTCATTTATAAATATTAAAAATATAAAATATGTCTAACATGCTTAACAATTATCAGAACAATAAAGTAATGATTCAAATAAATAAAGGGCATTCAAGGTTTCTAAGTTACATAAAACAAGTGAAATTCGGTCTGTTCTCAGATTCAAAATATTATATTTTCATTTTCCTTAAAACAAGGAACACCTACATCGGATAAGTAAAAATAAGGAGTCACTTATCCATTTTTAAAAAAAAAGAACTATTTGTAATCTAATAAATGTTGTTATGCCAATAAAGGCTATAACAAAGTTATTCCAGGATGGGCAACAAAGCTTCCTTGTGGGTTTCTTCCTTCCCTGCCCTCCACTATTACATGTCCAGATTCAAGTCCGGGTATATTGCATGTTTGGGAGAATATGTATCCATACACAATGTGTTCACACATTGACCTCCTGTCTCCCAACTCCACTTTGACCCTATTCCAACTGTTAACTACTCTCTAACTCAGAATTGCCTCAGCATCTGTGCTTCTACAAGTCTCAGTCCTCCAACATGATGAAAATTTAAAATACCACCTCTCGCAAATTAAATAATGTTGGAAATATGGGTACATTCATGAATGGACATTGGCTTACATAACCAGAAATAAGTGAGAGAAATTTCAGTCCTTTAAGAGCTCAAACTGAGAGACGTCTACCAGCAAAAACCTTATGTGTAGCTTCAACAATTGCCATCAAACTTACATCAGGTAACTTTTCTAGAAATACTAAGTTTATTACACAAAAGGCATAAGCTAAAAGCACAGAATACTCAAAATTACAAGAAGACTAACAGGTTAAATAATAATATTCATAATTAAAGGGTTCCATTATATGAGAATATTCCTCTTAGCTACAAAAAACTAAAAGGGGGGACTAATAAGAAAGTTCAGGACAAAAGCTTCGTGTAAACATGAAAATGTCAGTTAAATGATATAATTTTTATAGCTTTCAATAAAACTACACGGTTTTAGCACATCAATAAAAGCAACGTTTTAAAGCTGAGACATAACATTGTTATTATTAATGATATAATGAATTCACTGTGGAAGCTAAAGCTGACAGGGATTTCAGGTTTTCTCTTGCCTCCACTGTGTTCTCCACAGCATGTCACCACCATGACTGACTAGCAAAATGAAGGTGGCTGCTGGCTCCCTCCTTGAAGTTGGGCTAATTAAACTCTGTAGCCTCTCACACCGGCAATACTTACTGGCTAGCTCCTGAACAGTAAAGGTGTCAAATCAAGTTTCCTCATCACTGACTTCCTTCACTTCTTATCAAGTCTATCGACAATTGCCAGCTTCTCAAGTGTTCCTGGAAGTGGTTTTCTATAAATGACCATTCCCCACCAATTTTACAAAATCAAAAATACACAGCGCTTAAGAGAATGAAGATTTACTCCAGTGATTTATAACCATGGTGTTGCTGCATTGATGTCTTATAATCAGTTGTAAGAAACATCAAAAATAACTATGATTTTTTTCTTCTTTTTTCAATAGAGAAGTTCATATAAAATTAACCATTTAAAGTGCACAATTTGGTTGCATTTAGTACATACATAATGTATGACCACCACCATGTAACTGTGACTTTATTTTTAATAGATGCATAATTAATATTATCCTTTTAATAAATTACTCTCATTCATAGTCAGTATGGTATTCTGAGAGGGTGAGATATAGGTAGAGATAAACTTGCAAGTTAGGCATTTCCAATAATTGACATGTCAGAGAATTTTGCCAAATGGTTGAACATCATTGTCCATAATTGCATTACATTTATGAAAAATTCCCTATACATTACATTTTTTTCAAACATCCGCTCACTGAGTTCCTGCTCTGTGCCTGTCCCTCCAAGCCTTACAATGGTAGAAACAGACATACACACTAACAGGTACAGCGCAGGGCTATGAATGTGGCCCATACAAATAAGGTCGCAGGAGGGTACGGCCAACTACGCCCAGCAATTACAGATGAATTCATACAGAGAAGTGCTTAACGCATAGCCAGTGACAAAAGAAAGACAAGTTAAACAGAGTATTTAACAGAGGAAGGCATTCTAGGCAAAGGAAGGAGTACATGCGAATGCAAAGAAGCCTGGTAAACCATAACCAACTAGATTGTAGGGTACAATCGTACTAACAGGAAAAACATATAAAGCACATTTTCACGCCGGGCACTCCTTGTAAGCATTTTACATTATATCCTCAAAGTCACGTTAAGAGCTCAGTGCCGTTCACATTAAATAGATAAGGCACCTGAAGCACAGGGAGGGCAAGCAACTTGGCTCCCCACCTCCTAAGAGGCTGGGCTGGAACTCAAACCCAGGCACTCAGGTTTCAGAGCCCGTCCTCTTTGTCACTACAGAACTTACACTACATTCTTTTTTTTCTTCTTGTTGTTAATAATATTAATCACTGAAGGCAAGAATTTTTATGATGGAAACCACAGTAAATCACAGCGCAATGAAGGTGAACAAATGACTGACATAAACAATGAGTGGGCACCATTAAGAACACCTTGAGGCATCTAAAAAAAAGGGCACAAGTGTCAAACTATCTTGAAAGATTACTAAAGCTTAATTTATTTTTATTCTTTTTTATTTATTTATTTATTTTTACATTTAAAAAATAGAATTTCTCATATTTTACCTATAACCCAGTCATTTTCTTGTACACCCTCTAGGCCAAGGTAGGTTTACCCCAGTCTGGAGACCTCTTCTAGCCAATGGAGAGACATGGCAGGACTTTAAGAGGATGAACCATTTGAGCAGATGTGTGTGTGTGTGTGTTTTTAACAATTAGTCTAAAATGAATAAGAAGGGAAAACCAGATTAAAAAAGAGAGAGAAAAATGAAAAATCATTAGGATGCCATTTGCAATAGATCCAGCAAGTGATAATGAGGAGCCAAACTCTAACAGTGGGGAGTGAGGCATGAAAGGTTAAATGACACGCCCAAGGACACAAGTCATGGGAACGTCGGAGCCAAAACTTGGGCCTCTAGTTGCACTGATCTGGGAATGGCATATAGAATATATTTGCAGAAAGACTTTTATCATGGAATTTCCAAAACTTCTCTTTAAAACTACTTTTGTCCACAATGTTTGATGATTTTTGCAAACTGTGGCCCAGAGTGAATAATTTAATAATACCACTAGCACAGCATTTCACGCAGGTAACTAAGTAATTTAGTATAGCTATGCCAAAATTTGAGACTTAAGCTTCCTAATCCAGAAAGAAAATACTTTATCACAGAGAAAGTGCAGGGATTTGAAATGCACTCTTTTGTAAAGTTATAAGCTATTCCAAGACATAAATTTACAAGATGAAATCCTTACAAGTGAGCTTCCAAACAAGCTTTTTAAATGAAGGTCCATCAGAGAAATCATTTAAGAAGCCAGACTCACATTATATTAATGTGACAAGTATAACAAGATAAATTAATCATATGATTCTAAAATGACTTTATTAATGTAGCTTATGTGACACATTCCTATTAATGATCTTTTATTATGTGTGAACAGTAAAATAACATTAGATAAGCAATTAAAAAAATCCAATCAGCAGCAGCTTTCCTGAAGATTTTCACTGTAGTCTTACTTAGTGTTATCTGATACTAATCCTTGGGTTTTAAAGAGCAGAAATCAATCACTTCAGAATTGTAAACAAACATGTTCCCATGAGATGAACATTTTAATTAATATCATTTCTGCAAATGCAAGATTAAAAATAATGTGCCGCATGATAGTGTCTTAATGTAAAAACAGGGGGAAATATATTTTGCCTGGCCAATAAGGTTATATTAATAAAAGGGTCTTGACACAGGCCAGGAACCTGGTCCACGGAGCCTGGTGGTGTGTCTTAACAATGGCTGCCATGGAGATTTTGTGGACAGCGTGCCTGTCCCCTCCCTCCCTGACGTTGTCTACAAAAGATTAGAAGTGAGTGCCCAAATAATCTGGTTGCTTTAATAATTCACTACAGTCTAATATGTATGAATCAACTGAAATATTTTTAACCTTTTTACATTTAAAGTTCATACCATCTCTTAGAATAAAGCCTAAAAATACAAGTTTTACAAAGTAATAGTTCTCATTTACTTTTACATCAAATAAATATTTATTGAGCAACTATATTATCTCTGGCACCAAAAAAGAGTGTAAGATATGGTTCCTGTAGTCAAGGAGCTTGAAGTATAATTGAGAGGCAGGATATATATAAAGAGATAAAGGTACATACATCAAGAGATATAAAGGTAACTATCAATAAAAGACCATCAGCCTAAGAGGGCACAGATTCCAAAGACTCCGAGAATTCAGAAGTAGATGGAATCATTGTGTTTCTTCAAGAAGAAGGAGAGGGAAGAAGAGTGTCTTAGTGCTGATATCTAGAAATAAGGGAGCAACGTTATGGCTAACCTTCATATACTGGGATCATCTGATCTCTCAAGCTTTATCTTTCTTAGATTAAGAGCCCTGGGCATCAAAACTCCCAAGGACAATGCTGAAAAACACATGTCTTGAAGTAAATAAGGCCTGGTCTAATCTTAGCTCTGATGCTGCCATGCTGTGCAACTCTGAGTAAGTCACCTCTCTAAATCTATTTCCTTACCTGCAAAATGCAATTTATAAAACCTGCTACTTCATTAGATAAGAAGTGAATGAATGCACATAGATTATGCAGAGATGCCTAGCATACAGCAGGTGCCTAAAAAATGGTACCTGCTATTTGTGTGATGTTAAATTCCATTCTTACTATGATGCAATCACAACTGCACAGAAACTTGCTATTAGGGGAATTACAGGGCTCTGGGTAGGAATCCCACTGTTCTCTGGAACACTGGGTCCTAAGCTCGTCACTGGTCCTAAAGGTAGAACATGACTAATCATGCTCTAGTGGTTTCTTTGTGAAAAGGTAGCAGACCCTAACTGAGTCCTCCAGAGCCCAAATCCTGAATTTTAGTACTTAGTTTAACCCAGCAAGTAAGCACAGAAGAGAAGAGTGAAGAGCTCCCCTTCAATCACCTACTCCAGCTGCATGTTCAGAAACAAAGACACCTAGAACCTATGGTCATTCTCTTATAGCAAGACCAGAATTAACAAAAGCCAGCACTGGTAGAGGCTGACCAGGCACCATGATAGCAAGTCACCAACCAATCCTAGGCATGATACCCAGCTGCAGACAGATGTCGCTTAGGGCAGCATTCTGTGAAGTGAATGATCCTTCTAGCTTTGTTAAAATCACATTAATGCAGTCTCACTTCTCATCGGTAGTGTAAATGGTTTTTATGAAACAATTTGATAAAACACATGGCATGTGACTGTAGCACTACAAATGTGTTAAGAGGCTCAGCCAGAAACCATGGCAATGATCTGATCATGTGAGTATTCTTGCAAGAGCCAGAAAATAAACCTAATCCTTGTAAAGAATTACTGGTGCCCTACCAAAGTTTAATATTGAGTCTCTTCCAAGGAAGCTTCCATTTCCAATATAGAAGCGAGAATTGTTCTCAAGCCACCACCAAATAACCATACATTTGATGGCTCAGCTTATTTATAAATCTTCTATGAACTGTGCAGAATTATATCTGGATCCTTATAACATGATGATTTGGGATTATAAATATAGTGAATAAACACAACCTTCTGGTATAGCAATTTAAGCATCAGAGAGGGAGTAAATACTGCAGAGTGAATCCTAACACTTGAAACAGAATCTTCCAGAGTCCAGAAATCCACCTGACTGCCAAGAATAATACTTCCATGGTTCAAGCAATACCAGTACCCAGAGGGGTTTCCACAGACATAACCACATGAGTTACTGCATATTGGGTAAAATAGAAAAAACAGACATTTATGAATGTATAGTTTGCAGACATCTTAAAAGTACTCATAAATATTCAACTTACAAATATAGAAGAAATAGGGAGGGTGGCTTCAGGAATACACAGCATCTGTTTAAACTGCTTAATTATATGGTTTCTTCTATGGGTTTTCCTCATCCTAACTTTGATTTTAATGGGGATCTGGGGGGAAGATACATGGATCTCTTAACTAAAATAAATTAAACCAATCTCACCAAAAGAAGCTGTATGGTGAGAACTAATATATGAGAGGGTCTGACTTCAGGATAAGGTACAAATGACTTAGCGTGAGAGATCAAAATTGTACCAATTAGATTTCAAAGAAAACCATTCAATTCACCAGGCTATATTGGAGCAGGGTTTGTTAGATTCTCTAGCAATAAAACAAATGCACAATACCTTCTCGTGCAGTTCACACGATTTCTATTTAAGCTTGATGTAAAACATGGTATCACACATCATGCTACAAAGAAAGAGTCAGTTTAGCTAGTTCAAGTAAAACACCAGGCAGCTGCTAACAGAGACAGGTCACGGCAGGGGAAGGGCACAGCACATTCAGTTCGCTATGTTTTCCTTCAGAAGAATGTCAATAAAAACCACAGCCAACCGAGGTACTGGGGGTGGGAGAGTGGGAGGGAGGTCCTGCTGTGCAGTGAACCCCTGGGTTCATCTAACAGTTAGCGCCAGTCAGACAAGTTAGCAAAAGGGAGCCCTAGCCAAACCTACAGCTGCCAACAACTTGAAGAAAGCTGTCTTTCTCCCTGAACGTCCTGGGGTAAGGACCAGTCCCACATTTAGAAACGTTATTTCTGGGACCAATAGCAATTTATTTTGATAGAACCACTGGATTTTTTTTTCTTGAGTTCTCAACAAAGGAGCCATATTAGGAAATAATCTTGCAAAAAGCAAGTGCCCCCTCCCCCTCTTCCCCACGATCGATGCACACACACCCGTGCACGCTGACACGCACAGACACACACCGGTACACAATGGGCAGCATGCTCACTCAAGGGCCCACATGACCGCCCAGGAGCCCGCAGGCAGAAGGCCCTCCGGGGCCGGGCCCAAGGCACTCCGGCAAGAGGCACCATAGCCGGAACCAGCTGCAGGGCAGTTTGTGCTGGGGATGCTCGCCCCCCAGCGGGGCCCTGGGGAAGCAGCTGCCAGCGGCTCGGAGCCTATTAACCCCTTTGGAGAAGTAGGTGCTACAACAACACCCACCTGCAGGGACTCTGGAATGTGTTGGGGGTACGGCCCCAAATGTCCCCCAGAGAATGGGGCGTCACCAAGTCATGGGACCCTGGCAGCTCTTGGCAGGCTCCTGCAAAGCTAATTATGTCTCTGGTTCCAAGGCTTCTAAAGCCAACGGGTGTTTCTGAGCTGTCACCCCTGAGACTAAGCCCAGGCTTACGAAGAAGGAAAAACTTAGGTGGACAGTGGACACACACCAGACTTGGTAACTCGTCCCTAAGGGAGTGGTGCAAGTCCCTAAAGGGCACAGAGCTGCTTGAACCAGCCAGCCCAGTAAAACTACGGAAGGGGTGGAGGGACCCAAGGGCCACCGCTCCCTGTCACCCTTCCCTGGGTAGGGCATCAGGGCCCCGTCCCCACTCCGGGACACTTACCTTCTTCCGGGGCTGCCATTTCATCATATTTGTACAGCCGATATGTGGAACATCAAGATGCTGGCTGGGGGCTGGGGACAGACGCAGGGCAGCAGCGACTGCAAGTCATGCTGCCTCCCTCCCACCCCCTAATTCTTTCCCATATTCACTGCAAAGGGAAAAAGCCCAGGAGAGTCCAGTCTTTTCGCCTTCAGTTCAATGAAAAGTATCCCCAAACCACGAACACACTTCCCACTGGGCTAGGAAGTCCCAGCAGCCAGCGTACTCCTGCCAAAGCGGGGCATTTTCCACCCGGGCCAGCACCAGCAAAAGGAGCCTGTGGCAAAGGGTCTCCCAGCCGGCTGCAGAGACCCTCCCTCAGAGACGAGCTTGAGAACACGAGCTGCTGCAGAAACCCAGCCGGGCTTCTGCCATCCAAACCCCTTTTGGCGAATTCTCCTCTTCTCAAAAAAAAAAAAAAAAAAAAAAAGATTAGACAAGCAATCAAACCCTCACGCGCAGCCTGGAGCAATTCCCAAAATTCTGGGTGTATTTCTCGTTTGTAAAATTTAGCAAAGAAAATTCCAAAGATCTGTAATCAGAGCTTCTTTACGCTGTTTTCGCTTCCTTCTTGGATAACTTGGGAAAAGGATCTGCTTCCCCAAATGCCTACCTTCCCTAAACACTGTAAATAGGAAAACTTGGTTTGTGTGTTTAGATTTTTTTTTTTAATTCCCAAGAACCTTAGTGGGGAAAGGCTGGAAGGAAATCCTGCAAGAACCCAACTCCACAGCTCAGTCTGCACTAATGACTTCCTTCCCTTCAGTGCGAGCACAGCCTGCCCAGCTCCAGCCACACAGAGCAAACGGTTTCTGGGTCTTAGTGCCACGACATCTGCTCCAAACCAAAAAGTAAAACATAGGTTTCAGAGGTACCCAAGAGCTCATAAGGAATCAGAGCCAGAAGAGACCTACAAAATCAGGAAACCATTTCAAAAGATGTACTTAGTTTTGTGAGTTATACTGAAAGGAAAAGGAAATAGGGAAGGACTCTGGACCAAAAGGCTACAAAATCTTAATGTGTGATTTGAAGAAAAAAGATTTGAGGCCTCTGACAAGATAAAAAATTTAAAAAATCAAGAATAGACTCTGCTTCTCTAAATTTAGCATTATTTCTTACTATAAAAAATATTGCTATGGAGATTGAGTTTCATTCCTCTTCTGTAAAATGATTCCATCCTATTTAAGGGGATGCATCTCTAAATACCAAATACTATGCAATCCTATTATTTGTTATCCTATATAATTTGTTATTACATGTCTATCAACTCCTACCCCATCGTGAGGCTATTTTAATAGCTGGGACTATAAAGGGTTGTGCAAGTTACTCGGAGACTAACTGGTGTATTAATAATAGTAACTAGTGCACTGTGAGTCCAATGTTCCAACAATGTTTCCCTCATTCTCAGAGCTCTATATGCACTGGCAGGATTGGGTGATGTATATAAATCTCATTAAAATTAAAATAGCCAAAACAGTTAAATAAAACAGATTTCTTATGAGATCTTTTCTAAGCCTAAGAGTCTGAAATTTAACGGTGAAAGCATTAGCTTTTAAATAATAATAATGTTCACAACTACAGTTGAATGAATAGGTGCTATTTCTTAAGCCACTACTATCTGCCAGGACCTATACCTACAATCCTTATCTCACCGCGCTGCAAGGAAGGTCCTCATTTTCCACATGAGGACACTGAGATTCAGGGCAGTCATTTGCTCAACCAAGACACCAACACACAGAGGGTGACAAGGCTGAAATTCAGACCCATGATGGACTGTCTCCAGATCCCAAGCCCTTTCCATGACATGCTACATGCCCACCTTAACTCTCATCTTGATAAAACTATTAAGTGCCTATGACTTAAGCACCTATTATTGATCAGTCCCTGTTCCAGGCACTGCAAATGAGTAACAGTCTGTCCATGCTCTTGCAATTACGTACTGCAGGCAGCAGTCAAATAACACCAATAGTCTGTATACGTTCTGAAATATTGAATCATTCTACACAGCTTAATTTGAATACCTACTAGCATGAGAAGTTCAATAAATTCCAAACCAAATTCATCAATCTATCCCAAAATTGGTTTATCTTTCCGACTTTCCTTTATCTGTCCATAGCACGGTCACTCTTCCAGGATCACAAACTAAAGCCTTAATATCATTCCTTACATCTAATCTGTCACCAAGTCCTTTCACTTCTTTCTTAGACATTGGTTTCAAATTCCTATTGCTGACATCTGCGGACAGAGCCTCACAAAACAAACATATATTAAGTACCAACGAGGTGGAAAGCATTGTGTAGGATGAAGCCTAAGTCCCTGTACTAGAGGAAGTTGTAAAGAAGGTAGGACAGAACAGGAGGCCTATAAGAAGACAACCAGGCATTGCTTTAGTCAGTTAAGCAACACATGAGTCACGTGGGCCGTAGGTGTTCCAGGAGTTAGAAGGAGAAATTACTGTAAACAGGATGGTCAAGAAGGCTTTACAAAGGAATCTGAATTAAAAATTCAGAGAAGATACAAGTCATTCTAGAGCATAAGTCCAAGGTGCTACGGGCCAGTAATGCCTTCAGGATCTGGGCCCCTCCACCCTTCAGAACGCACCTCTTACTTCTCTCTCAGCCCTAGCATATTAGCTACTTCACTGACCTTTGTCAAGCCGAGGCTTGATGCACCCTCTGCCTGAATCGCTTTTCTCCTCTAGATGCCTCTTGGCCGTCTCTCATCATTCCTTCTAAAATAGCAACACCATGGCCCTGGCTGGTGTGGTTCAGTGGATTGAGTGCTGGACTCTGAACCAAAGTGTCTCCAGCTCAATTCCCAGTCAGGGCACAGAGACGGGTTGCAGGCCAAGTCCCCGGTAGGGGGTGCACAAGAGGCAACCAACATTTATGTTTCTCTGCCTTCCTTCCCCTCTGTCTAAAAATAAATAAATAAAATCTTTAAAAAATAAAAAATAAAAATAAACTAGTAACAGCATGACTAACACACAATTACTCTCTAGCTACCTTACTCTGCTATATTTTACTTCAAAGGCCTTATTACGTATATTTAGTTTATCTATTTAATGTCTTAGTCATCCCACAAAAACAAAAATTCTGATGGAGCAGGGACTTTGCTCTGTTATAATATCAACACCACATGAACAGGGCCTGACACAATAAGCAATCAATAAATATTTGTTGACTGAAACAATGAAAGAAAGAAAAAAGGAGAATAGCGTGAGCAAGGGAAGTGAGCATATGTAAAATGTATTCAAGACACATAATATTGACCTGCCTAAAATATAAGGCTTAGGTATGAGAGTGTTAGAGGTAGAGCCCTGGTTGGTGTGGTTCAGTGGACTGAGCGTCAGCCTGCAAACCAAAGGGTCGCTGATTCGATTCCCCAGTCAGGGCACATGCCTGGGTTGTGGGCCAGGTCCCCGGTAAGGGGCATGTGAGAGGCAACCGCACATTGATGTTTCTCTCCTGCTCTCCCTCCCTTCCCCTCTCTAAAAATAAATAAATAAAATCCTTTAAAATATAAAAAAAGAAGAAGAAGAGTGTTATAGGTAGAGAATTTGTCTTGTTCAGTTTTATAATTCCCAGGGCTCAAAACAGTGCTTGGCACAGTAAAGGTGCTCAATATTTAGGGGATAAAAGAATGGGGAATGGGGGTTGGGAGTGTGTGGAGAATGAACAGTGAATGAGTGGAAGTCCATTCCATTCCACATTAAGGAGAAGATATTTTTGCAAGGTATGTTGGAACCAAGTGGTGGGGAACATTGTAAGGCAAAGAAATTTGGATTCTACCCTGTAGAATACAGGGCACTGAAGAGATTAACAACAGGCAAAGAGCATGGTGGAAGCAGCATTTTTAAGCAATCTAACATATGAAAAAATATTAACTATGACTTTATAAGGCTCTTTTAATATAAGCCTTTAGATTTTTAAAACTACTTACATGATTAAATGTTTATTATGACCATTTGGCAGGTATCAAAACTGAAATTCGGAGGGGTTAAGTGATCTGTTCGATGTCACTTGGAGAGTCGATGGCAATGGAAGGGCAAGAACCCAGAGTTTATAAACCAATGCCTGAGTCACAACAGGAAAAACCTACAATTGCTTAGGGGTCCAGAGAAGAGGCTCTGCTTTCTACTCTGCCTCTGATTTTCTATATAACAAAAATTTTCAAGATGGCAAGGCAGGTAAATGAATAAGTGACACAGAATCAGGTGTAAGACAAGAGGGAATTGTGAGGGTCGCTAACCTGGAGATGCACGAATTGTGTAAAAGAAGAAGCTGCGAGGCAGCTCTAGTCAAACAACAGCAAGAGCATCTCTCCAACAGTTTCGGACCCCTAATTTCCACCAGAAGCTAAAAACTGCCTGATTTTTAACTGTTTGCTCAAAAATTTTAAAGCATCCTAAGAGGCCAAGCAAAACACGCCTACAAGTCTGAATATCATCTACAAGTCATAATTTGTGACTGCTGATTTAAACCACTTAAGGCCTCACTTTCTTATATGTAAATTAAGGGACCTACATAGTTCCTAATCCGTGGGGTGGTTTCCTGAAGGTATCTGTGAATCCACAGGCATACCAGGCATGGTCTGCGGTCTGAAGGGCAATCTCCCATGCTCAGATGTTATTGGACTTAATAAAATACAAAGTTATTTAAATTGGGGGGAAAGGGGTTTGAGAACAGTGGGTTTTATCAGGAAAGGAGAAAGAGAAAATATATTTATGATTCTACAGAAAGTCAGAATCAATCTAAAACTTCAAGGTGATACACGGCTTTAAATTGGTTTTCAGTTTTTTAGGCATATTTCCTTTGGGTCACTTATTTGTATGACATTTCTTCCCCTGCTGTCGTGTTTCAGCTTTCATTTAATAGGTACCACTCAACAGAAGATCATTACCTAGAAGATTTTAAACACTAATACTACCTTAAATCACCTTTTTCCCCCTTTGTGTCTTTATTTATTTATTTATTTTGCTTACTCCAAACTGAATCAGTAATTATACCTGAAATATCTAAGAAATTACTATTATACCAATATATTTTCTCCATTAAGATTATTTATATAGAGCTACCAAGGTAACACAGTTCAAAATGGTGTAATTTAGCCTTTTCTTTCAAAGATCCGATATCAAACAATAAGAACACAATTTCTCAGATCTGCAGCTACTAAAAAACATTTTTACCACTCCTTCATTTTTTAACATAGCACTTTGCAAATCACTTCCTGAAAAGAAGGTACTGTTACAGTCTATTAAAATAGCATTTTCCTCAATAACTACTTGCCAATTGAAATCTGAACAAAATGCAAAAAAAAGAGGAAATGAAGGAGGAAAACACAGCTTTTTTCAGTGCTGTGAATCTCTTCAAGATTTCCTAAGGAGTGATATGTGTGACACTGATCATAGGGTAAATACCTAAAAAGCTAGCCTTATACTTTTTTTTAATGTATTGTGTTTTAGAAGTAGGATATTAAACCCAGTGTGACACAGTACTTGGAAAATATATTAATTTTCCTAAAGACTTCTAAATTATTTTCAAGTATCTAAAGAGGTGTGAGAAAAATAAAGGGATAAAGGTAGAAACAGGTTTGAGATCCAGAAAGTTTGCCTTGTTAGTGATATTTCATATACCTGGGTGCTTTCAGAATATAAAGAGACCTTACTTTGTTAAAACCAGAAATCTAAAGTAACTTGTTACAGGGAGAATTCTGCCATGCACCCAAGCTGATGCAGTACAGTGGACCATGCCCCCATTCCTAGGGAGGGAAACTGCTCCACGGCATCCAGAGAGGATCACCTCTGTCCTTACGCCTCACCCACCTCTCTTCATTCCACTATCAGGCAGTGTCAGAGAGGTTAAAGCCCAATCAATGCTTCCAATTCAACACACACTGACTGAGTACTCATTGTATACAAGGCACTATACTAGGCACTATGAGAGGAGACAAAAATAAATCAGATGACTTTTGCCCTGGATGAGAGAGCAGTGGTGGAGGTCAAAAGAGAAAATATAAACAACTAATAAAAATAATGATAACAACAGCTCCAAATACATACTAATCTTGCTATTCCTTTGACATTTGTAAGAGCAAGAAGAATGGCATAACTAATCACGTATTCTCTCATTAAGACTACGGAAGCCCTAAAGAGTCATTAATTCTGACTGTGGTAACTAAAAAAGGTTTTACAGGAGAGGGGAGCACTGTATCCTTCCAAAAAGCAGAGAAAGGCTTTGTGGAAGACTGTTTCAGATTAAAGGCACAGAGCCAAAATATGGAGGGATGAAAATGCAGGCCACATTAGCAAGTCATCTAACAGATCTGAAATCTACAAGGCAAGACAATGTATACAATGCAAGACAATATATAGTGGAGTTAAGATTAGAGGGCTGTGAATGCTATTATCTTAACTATGTCAACAATAACTATCACTTATTATGTGCCAAGCATTGAAGTATTTTACATATCTGTTGTTGTTGTTGGTTATTCCTAACGCCTTCATGAGAAGGAACTATTATCACGCCCATTCCATAGGAGAGGAAATTAAGACTAAAGGGTTAGGTAAATTCCCAAAGAATCATGGCCAGAAAGTAGTAGAAAGAAAATTCAAGTCAGTTGGACTCCAAAGCCTTGTTCGTAACTCCTGACTTAGAATACAATGATGAGTGAGCACAGGATTTCAAACAAGGTATTGCAAATCGATTTGAGTTTTATGCTAACTCTGGAAGTACTGAGAAGGATAGAAAGAAGAAAACAAGCAAGACAGGAAGGTCAAATAAGTTTCTGTTGAAATAGGTCAGTAAGGAAAAAAGCAACCTTGAATTAGGACAGCAGAAACAGAAAAAAGAACCTACTTGAAAGACATTTCACAAGGAAAACAGGTCCTAAAAACCTGTTACATAAAAGGGACAGAAAGGGAAGGATTTAAAGATGATGCCAAAATTTTTCATCATGCTTTAGGAAAAGGAGAAACCTCACTAACTGAGGTATGACTCCCAGAAAGAACAGGTACTGAATTCAGTTTGAAACTTACAGAGTCTGAGGCACTGATAAGAGATACACAGTGTGTGGAGTCGGTAGATGGAACTATGGTCTGGAGTCAAAGATATACTAGGTCTGTCCAGAAGGCATCCTGCCATGTAATATGAAAAACAGAGACTTTTTTGAAGAAGACACAAGATACAAAAAAACATTGCACATAGGACAACACCTCAGTACCCTTCCAAGTAGGCACCTTGAGACCTCGCACAATTCTCCCAGTCACCATCAACCGCCCCATCATATTTTCCTGAATCTCAACGACAGTCTGAAATCTCTCCCCTCCAAAGGTAATTCTAGTTTTGGGAAAAGCCAGAAATCGCATGGCACCAAATCTGGGCTGTAGAGGTCTGAGCCACCTGGGTGATTTGACATTTCGCCTAAGAACCTGCAGGAGACGTGATGCATGAGCAGGCACATTGTCATGATGAAGCTGCCAATCACCAGTTGCCCACAGCTGCAGCCTTCTGAGTCATACAGGCAGTTTCTGCAGAGGAATGTTCAAACTTAATGCTAAATTTGATGCAGATTTGTTGCTCTACTCACTGAGTCATTCTGAATGTGACGGCCGCACAGCACACATGCTCACTCAACAGGGTCTGCCACCCCCACTGACTAGTACAGTGAAGTCATCATTGTTCACACATGCATATTCCTGTCCACTCTCCTTGGCTGCCAGATTACATCGATGTCGTGCAAACAGTTCTCGTTATATTAGCAATGGCTGGACTTTTTCCGGACATGCCTTGTATCTCTACAGCTATAGCTACAAAGAGATTTTGGGGTCATTCACATAATGATGATATGTAGAAAGCTTTCAGTTAAAAATGGAAAAAAAATATTCCCCCAGGGGTGGAGTTTGGAGCAAAAAGATAAAAGAGGGCCAAGGGTTATTAAATCTTGAACAATGCTGTACTTCTAAATACAATATAATTTACTGGTTGGGACAGGTGGGAGACCTGCCCAGTTTCTTGAGGTGGCAGTTTTTATTTGGCCAGTAGAGCCTCGTTAAAACCTTAGATCCACTATATACTAGCTATGTGACCTTCTGTTACTTCATTTTTCTGTACCTTAATTTCTAACTCTATAAATGGAAATAACAATAGCATCTACCTAAATATGCTTGTTGGGAGGATTAAATTATATATGTAATTATACACACACACAATATATCCTACATTGATGTTATATGTTTAGTATTGTTGTTATGATTGTTGTTTTACTATGTTAATCCTGATTTTTTCTTTCCTCGTCATACCATAGATTTTTGTATTGATGATATTTTAAGTGCCGCCAACTGCCAGAGCTGGTGTTCGTGTACTTCAGTGGTGTACTCACTTATCTAATAAGACTTCTGCTTCTGTTCATGACAGAGCAACTGCATCCAGGTTTACTCTCCAAGCATAACTAGAAAACTGAGTTAAATATAGGAAAAATACTGTTTTCATATTGTTTCAGACAATAGGCAGCACAATGCTATATGAACCTTGGGGGAAACAATGCAAATGAGGTAAGCTCTATGACCACCCTGGCCTTCTGCCTAGAAACACTTTCTCGACCACAGAGACAGAAGGGGATCCCAAACAGAGAACAGTGATGTTGCTGAGTTAAGGAGACAGAGACCAAAGTCTGGAGGACAAAGTAGCTGGCACATTCAGAATAAAAAAATGGATAAGATGTACTCTAAGAGGGCTACACAGATAAGGTGCTCCAGAAACCAGCACAGTGATCTCCTTGACTTTCAGCTGAATACGAAGTTGCCTAACATAGGGTGAAACTCCACAAGGTTGGAACAACTGTTAGAGCTCGCCAGGGCCACAAGGCTTTCGAGTTCCAACCAGCCAGAAGGAAACACCTGGGACATTCAGTTCAGATCTCAGGAAAATCATGTCTTTATAGAGGTCGGGTAAACTAGCCTAAAGTACACTCTAAACTCACCCTAACAAAGCTTAAAACAAACTTTAAAAAAATAGCAAACTTAATCTACAAGTAACTTAACTATCTGCCAGAACAAAGTTCAATACTCTTTGAAGGAAGACAACAAAATCTAGCACTTACAGAAAAAGTCCAACATTCAATTATTTTCCAGTGATACTTATTAAATGATAACCTGGAAATACGTTATCTCTTTAGCAAGCAATTAATCTTCTATCATAAGAATGCTATGGCTGTGCTACAAATTTCACATATAAATCAGATCCATGGACTGTAATGTTTTGGGCTACAATCTGTTCTTTTTTTTTTTTTTTTAGAGAGAGAGAGAGAGAGAGACATTGATTTGTTGTTCCACTTATTCATGCATCATTGGTTGATTCTTGTATGTGCCCTGACCGGGGATCAAACATGCAACCTTGGCATATTGGGACAATGCTCTAACCAACTAAGTTAGAGCACTGAACTTTCAGACCAAAAACTTTACAATTACTCTTGATTCCTCTCCTTTCTTCACCCAGAACATCCAATCCATTAGCATGTCCTCAGGTCTCTACCTACAAATTCTAATCCAAATCCTACCACTTCTCGTCTGCTACCCTTTCTTCCTTATGGACATCATTAACAGCAACTGGATTACTACAATAGCTTCTACTGTGCTTCCTGTAAATCAGTTTCTCTGTGTAGCCAGAATGATCTTTCTATAATGTAAATCAGATCATGCATTTCCTGTGTTTAAAACCCACTTAAAGCTTTTCTTTGCAAAAATAATAAAACAGAAAATCTTTACCATGGCCTGCCTACAAGCCCGTACATAATACAGCCTCTCTCTACCTTTCACTTTCATCTCTTACAATGCTTTTCTTTTTTTAAGATTTTATTTATTTAGTATTAGAGAGAGGGGAAGGGAGGGAGAAAGGGAGGGAGAGAAACATCAATGTGTGGTTGCCTCTGGCACACCCCTTACTGGGGACCTGGCCCGCAACCCAGGCATGTGCCCTGACTGGGAATCGAACTGATGACCCTTTGCTTAGCAGTCCGGCTCTCAATCCACTGAGCGACACCAGCCAGGGTACTTTCTTTAAACTGTGCTGTGGCCAGACCTGCCTTCTTATGGTTCCCTTCATGACCTTGGTGATTGCAGTTATGTATGTCCAGAATTCTCTTCCTCCAGAACAGGTACTTCCTTCTCGACATTCAAGCTTCTTTTCAAGTAGCAAGTTGCCAGGGAGGCCTCCTGACCAAAATTCCCTTCATTCCCCTCCCCACATTCACTATATATTGCATTCCTTTGCTTTGTTTTCTTCATACCGCATTTTACAATGTGAAATTGCATTATCTGCTCATTTGATCTCTATGTTACTCAACAGATGGTAAGGTCTACGGAGTGGTACATGTACTGTTCACCACTGGAAGTCCAGGACTTAGAACAATTCCCAGCACATATTAGGTTCTTATTAAATACTCATTAAATGAATGATCAAATTTAATGTCAGCTATATAAGATTAAATATCTAATATTTACTTTTGCAATAAAACTTTCAGCATGGTATTTATTCATTTATCTAGGGATATTTATAAATACCTTCACTTCTGAAAGATACACCCTCCCAGGTGACATAAAAAGGAACCATTCCCCTTAAATCAGTACTATGCTCAGGCCTAAGTCTGCAGATGTTCAAATGAAAGAATGAAAAGCTTCTGAAAATGAGCATTATCCTGAAAAATAATTATTGTCTAATAATGTTTTTATTGCAAGAACTCTAGTACTATCATTTTCTATTTTCATTTGTATTAGAGAGAATCTTATATTCCCCAGAAATGGATAGATAAAATTATCTTTAGATAGTTTAATAAATAAATTTAAAACACTTCAAAATCCTTAGATGAAGTACAAATCACTTGTCAAAAGTACAATCTCATTTGTCAAAACATGACAATGAAGAAAGGGAAGACAGAAATAACAGGCTCAGAGCTGCCAAACTGACATGCTATCTTAAGTGAGATAGTCAAAACATTCATACAGCAATTTTTAAAAGTGCTATTGTGGCCATCCATATAAAAACATAAGAAGGACTTTTCTTCCTATTTCAAAAGTATATGTTTGAGTCAGACAGTGGACACTCTGGTTACCAAATTAAGCAACAGCAATTAAGCTCTGGCTGGTATAGCTCAGTGGATTGAGCGTTGGCCGGTGAACCAAAGGGTCACTGGTTCGATTCCTAGTCAGGGCACATGCCTGGGTTGCAGGTCAGGTCCCCAATAGGGGGTGCGTGAGGGGCAACCACATGTTGATGTTTCTCTCCCTCTTTCTTCCTCCATTCCCCTCTGTCTAAAAATAAAATAAATAAAATCTTTAAAAAATATAAACAAATTAAGCAACAGCAATTAGGATCATAAAGAATTTCTGTTTAAGTTCTGAATACACATATAAGAAAACTATTAACTGACCTGCAAATAATACAGAAGATCCTACTCCCACAATAAACTCACCAATTATACCACCTAATGCTATTACTGTCAGTCTTCCGCATACAGAACAAAGCGCGAACAATTTTTCATGTTAGCAGCTGTGATTAGCTACATACTGTAAATGGCAAAAAACCACCAAAATAGGGTTAAAGACTTAACTAAAATGTACAAATATTATTTTTAATTATTTTCCATTTTCATGTACTATCTTAGGAAGTTTTCTTGTTCACATTTCTCCTAAGCATCTCTCTCTCTCTCGCAACACTAGTAATTCTAAAAAAAAGAGCATCTCCTTGAAATGTTCCCTTTATTGGGTTGATGAGTTCGCCATCAAATCTACACTTTCATGTATCACCCCACTTCCTGGGATGTGGAATCTAGTCTAGCAGTAAAACAGAAGTTTTGCTCAAGCTTGCTTTGGTAACAAAGCTGGTATTTCTAGACTTGGATTCAGATGTAAAGCTGCTAAAAAAGAAAGTGACCAAATGCTATATAATTCCATTTATACATAAATTCCATTTACGTGAAATGTCAAAAATAGGCAAATTCATAAAGATAGCAAGTAGATTGTGATTGTCAGGGGCTGGCAGGTAAGGGAAACAAAGAGTGGCTGCTAATCAGTAAAAGTTTTCTCTTGGGAAAGATGAAAATTTTTGGAATTAGATAGTGATTGCACAACTTTGTGAATACAAAAAAAACTACTGAATTATATACTTTAAAGGGATGAATTATACGGATTTAAGTGAATTATAACACAATGAAGCTGTTAGAAAAGCGTATATCCCAATAAAGCCATTAGAAAAAATGTGGTCAGCTTGCCCTGGCCAGGTGGCTCAGTGGGTTAGAGCATCATCCGGTGCACCAAAAAGGCCGTAGGGTCGGTCCTATCAGGGCACATATGGGAGGCAACTGATCAATGTTTCCCTCTCACACTGATGTTTCTCTTTCTCTCTTTCTCTCTCTCTCTCTCTCTCTTTCTCTATCTCTCCCCCTCCTTCCCTCCCTCCATCTCTCCCTCCCCCCAAACTCCACCCCTTTTCCTCTCTAAAATAAATTTCTAAAAAATCTTCAGGTGAGGATTAAAAAAAAAAAGTGGTCAGCTCTCCCCATTAACAAAAAAATTAAGTTAATATATAATTCTATTTAAAACTTTTTCTCTCATAATTCTTTTTGTCTTTGACATGAGCTACCACTTGTCTTCTAGTACTAGACAACAAAAATAAACAATTAGTAAACTAATATCAGCATGAAAAGTTAACAAAACGGATCAACATTCTTAGTTCAATGGGTTATTTTATTTATGGACATGATAATATAAATTTATTATAAGTATATACCACAGAATCATTTTCTATAATTTAATTGTCTATACTGCATTTGAAAGATATAATAAAATATGTCAATACTTCGGAGCATTCTATTAAGAATACCATGGCTCTATGTGATGTCTTGTTTCAACATGTTAGAACCAATGAAACAGAACAAAAGCTAATGAGGCCAAATAAAGATGAAACTAATCTTTATAACAACATATGCTAGCCTGACATTCTCATCTGTGACTATAAATTCTTAAAAAATAAAAAGCTTGTACACAGAATTTTTCTCAATGCTCCCTCTCAAAATGTAGATAGAAAGGTAGTTTCTCACCAATTTTAGCACCATGACCACTTCAAAAATAAATTTTTTAAATTCCATTCCTAAAACACAGTTACTATTTGATGTGTCAAATAAGCCCAACTGAAAAAGGAAACTTAAATGCCAACCAATGAAACAAAATAAAACCAAGGTACTTTTGCTTCCTGAAGCATAGTCATGTGTTAATGACCAGTAACAGTCTCATATCTGAAAATCCAAAACTTGTGTTTTCCATAGAAATTTCTAGATTCTTTTCATAATTATTCTTATGTATGAGCATTAAATTCTTATAATAATCAAATAATATCATACAGCTTTAATTACTGCTTTTTAAATATATATGCTTTATATTGTAGGATTAATCCCCTTTCATTAGCTTTATATTTTTAAATAATGAAAACATCTTTGATATTCTTTTGTATTTATTTTTCGATTATAGTTTACATTCAATATTATTTTGTGTTAGTTTCAGGGTGTAGAGCATAGTGATTAGACAATCATATACTTCACAAAGTGATGTCCCCAATATTTCAAGTACCCACCGGACACCATACACAGCTATTACAATATTGTTAATTATATTTCCTATGCTGTACTTTACATCCCAACCCTTGCTATTCTAACCTAATGTTTCTTCTACATAAATTTCAAATTAATCCTGCCAAATTTCAGGACAAATTTAGTTGATATTTTTACTCTTGTCATTATATAAAGTCATACATAGTTGTTGTTTTTTTAAGATTTTATTTATTTATTTTTAGAGAGAAGGGAAGGGAGGCAAAAGAGGGAGGGAAACATCAATGCATGGTTGCCTCTCACGCACCCACTCCTGGGGACCAGGCCCGCAACCCAGACATGTGCCTGACTGGGAATCGAACCCATGACCCTTTAGTTCGCAGGTCGGCGCTCAATCCACTGAGCCATACCAGTCAGGGCTTAAAAATCGTACATAGCTCATATTTGCATTATTCTAAAGTAATTTTTGCTCTGATAAATGTGCCTCTTTTTTTCTATTATATTTTCTAACGGGTGAAATGCTACTTATTTTATTGAACTCTTACTTTTTCTAATATCTTAGTCAACTTAGACTTTCTAGGTATAAAATATCTTTGCTATAAATATTTTTGTCTTAATTTTATACAAAAATCTGTTTAAAAGTTTTGCCTCAAAAAACTTAGAATACATGGGTGGAGGGGGGCAAAGAGGGAAAACTGGGAAAACTGTAATAGCATAAACAGTAAAATATTTTAAAATAAATGAATAATATCATTAATGTGTTCTACTAGAAAATGTTGTTTCCCAGAGTCATGAAACTCAGCTTAAGTATTATTACTTGTTTTTGAGTCAGAGCTTAAGAAAAAAATAAAACAATATTTTTAAAACTTGAGTACAATTCAAAATAATAATAAAATACATTTAAACGGATAAGAAAGCCATATCTGAGGATTGTTAAGGATATAAAAATAAGTAAATAAAACAAACAAGGTAATAAATTCACCAAAAAATGTATATAAAACCTAAGAAAGCAGATTTTAACTTGAAGGTAGTATGGACTTCATTTCAAATTTATATCTAAAAACCACTCTGAAATGGGTGAGATGATTTGAAAAATTCTAAATGTATCTAAGCCTATTTTTCAACAACTTTCTCAATATTCTCCCCTAAAATAGAAATACTAATACAAACCAGGATTTGGTAAAAACAGAAGCATCAAAAGATCTGTTCCTAAATAAGAGGCTTAATCTTTTTTAAAAAGCCTAACCCTGAAATGTAGTATTAAAATATTTACCAGGATAATAATGGTATACCCAGTTTTATCATTAATGTATCATGCACCTTAGTAAAAGGTTATCGCACAAAACATTCAAAGCCGAGCCCTGGCTGATATGGCTCAGTTGGTTGGGTATCGTCCCACAAACCAAGGCAACTGGTTTATGTTTCTCTCTCACACTGATGTTTCTCTCCCTCTCTTTCTTCCTCCCTTCCTCTCACTCTAAAAGCAGTGAAAAAAAAAAATGTCCTTGAGTGAGGATTTTAAAAAGTAATAATAGAATTTTTAAAAATCCAAAGTCAAAGGGCCTCCTAGCAAGCAGGTAGCTCTGGGCGTGTGCCTGCATGTGCACACGTGTTCTGACAGTGGGGGCTGGAGTGGCGAGTGGTTTGGATTGGGAGTTTTATACCCCTACTCCAAAGATCCTTATTTTTTTTTAATAGAAACCTTAAGGTGACTCCAACCTTTTCTCAAAACAGGGTCAAAGTGCCCACCTGCTGCCACCTACTGCTCTCTTCCAGGTAAGGCTCACCTACACTCCAAGGTCAGTTCCTACTTTTGCAGAAAGTATGTATTAGCAGTCTCTTTTCTTTCTTGTTACTGCCATTGATCAATATTAACAATGCAATTATCTTGCCTTTGTTCTGTCTCTTAAGCTGAGTCCTGACTCCTTGGTACGCAACTCCTTATCCAAGGTTTTCATTCCTTGTCTCTGAATACCTAGGAATCTGACCCGATGACTGGCTCTTGATCTCAAGAACACCTTTTCACCTGACATCTGGTTCTGATCTTTGGTATGTGTCTCCTATTCTGAATTGTCCTGCTCTCAAATACCCCAGGCTTGGGTGTAACAATCAGTTTCAAGGTTGCCCTTTCTGGAAATGTTATTTGTCCTGAGAGGGAAGAATGGAGAGGTGGAGGAACATGTTCACTACAAAAAGGGTTAAATACAAACATATATGTATTTTTAAATAGTTAAGATGTAAATTGTACGTATTTTTTCCACAATAAAAATGCAAATAAATCAAAACAAATAATAAAAGTAGAACCCCAGAGTCTATAGAAAAAAAGAATAGCTATTAGATAAGACTCTAAAAGGAGATGCAATTAGGATTATCAGGGCAAAAGCTGACTAAACAAAGGAGGCCAGGTCAGCATTTGGTATTACGGTGTCCCAGTCCAGAGATAAAGTCATAGGTAAAGGTTGATTAAGATAAGATGCTTTTTGTTTAACTAGTTTTTAACATTACATACTTTGTTGAATGAATGAATGAATGAATGACCATTGACTTAGTCAAAGATAAACGGTTAATGAGTTAGCAGAAATAGCATAATTCTCAATATAGCTCTTTTTCTCCATTGGACCATATGGTTCTATTAAATCTATCTTAAAAAATGATAAACACCCCACTACATATGATATCAAATCCAATTTTTTTCCCTTGGTTTTTGAGGTCCTCCGTAATCTGGGCCTGTTCTCTCTCACCAGCCCTACCCTCTCTAACTCTAAAATCAGGTCACCCTAGTTTATAAATAGTATAGTGGTCTCCTCTCTGTCTTTTCCATCAGTTATACTTACCTCCATCAAGGTCATAGGTTAATCTGTACCCCTATTCTGGAACTACCTCCTTTCTCATGTTCCGACTCCCCACTCACAGCAGCCATCATTCACCATGCACTTTGTCTCAATATCTTCTCTAAACCCATGTTATAATTATACTTAGTGTATATAGTTTAGTATTAGTTGTTCTTTGATGGTTGTACATTTGTCCATATTTCCTCTCCTATTACCTCTTATAGATAGAAACTGTATTTTAACAATAATATAGTAGCTATAATTTATTGGGCAACTGTGATGGATTGTATTATGTGTTCAAAATACTCATTGTTCTTCTCTATCTGGATCATCAAAAAAAAAAAATCCCTTTCTCTGACTTGAGTATACTTCCTGTTCCAGCAATGTCAAGTTTGGCCATATGACTAATTTTGACTAATAGAATATGAGTAGAACTGGCTATGCCACATCTGAACAGAATTTTAAGAGTTATCGCATGGTCCCACCTTGCCTCTTTTTCCTCTGTCATGACTTGGGCATGTCTCAGACAGAGACTAAGACCAGTCTGGATCTTCCTCCCACAAAAAATTATGGAACAGGTCTGCAACTGACCTGCAACCAATGTGAACGAGGACTGAGTGAGAACTAAACCGTTGTACTTGTCAGCCACTGAGATTTGGAGATTGTTACCCCAGCATAATACAGTACAAGCTAATACGTCCAAATAATACTCCTTCCGTTGCTGCTTTCCCCACCCCTACCTTTCCGGACCATACAATGACAGCAACAACATCATTAGAAATTCCAAGAAGTTACTTGGGGAGTCCTACCTCCAGTCAAAGTGGGGTTGGGGGCTTCCAAGAAAATGAATCATAAAGACTTTTGTGGCATATTATGCTGAGTGAAATAAGTCAGGCAGTGAAAGACAAATACCTATGATCTCACCTATAAGAGGAACCTAATGAACAAAAAAAAAAGAGCAAAATAGAACCAGAGGCATGGAAACAGGGAACAGACTGACAGTGACCAGAGGGGTGGGGGGAAGGGGATAAGGGTAGAAAGAAGGGGGAAGGGACTAGGCAAGGAACATGCATGAATGACCCATGGACATGGACAACAGGGTAGGGGACTGACGGTGGGAGCAGAGGGTAAGCAGGGCAGTGGAGAGCAACAGGGGAAAAATTGGGACAACTGTAACAGAATGACAATAAAATAATTTTAAAAAGCAGTAGAAAAATATGTAATACGAAGCCTATGGATCTTTATAGTTTGCAAATCCATTTTGTCAACCAATCAAAAACAGCACTCAATTTAGCCAGTAGCACTCCTACCTAAATCTCATCTATAAAAGTCCAGTTCCACACAGAAGCACCTTGCACAATACTAGGCTCACAGCAAGTCCTCAATTGATTTCTTTCCAGAAATGGAGAAACATTTGAATGCTATGTGTATCGGGACCAATTAAGATTCAATATACAGTGCTGTGGCAACACATGCGTGAGGGGCTGAGCCCAGACCACCTGGCTGGTCGAAGGCAGATTAAAAGACTTCGGCCAAGATGGAGGCGTAGGTAAGCAGGCTTTGCCTCCACACACAACTACAGCAAAAATTAAAACTAAAGTACAAAACAAGCATCACCCCATTTTGTCACAAAACAGAGTTGTATGGAAGTCCGACAACCAAGGATTTAAAGAAGAAACATTCATCCAGACAGGTGACTTTTTTGCAATAGGCCACACTACTAAGATAGGGAGTCAAAGAGCTCTACCTAATACACAGAAACAAATACAGGGAAGCTGCCAAATTGAGGAGACAAGGAAATATGGCCCAAATGAAAGAAAAGAACTCCAGGAAAAGAACTAAATGAAATGAAGATAAGCAACCTATCAGATGCAGAGTTCAAAGCACTGGTGATCAATATGCTCAAAGAAATCATTGGGAAATGATTTCCCAAAGAAAAAATTTTTGATGCAACAGCATCAAAAAGGCCCAGGCAGAAATGAAGGTTACACTGAGTGAAATAAAGAAAAATGCACTGGGAACCAACAGTGGAGGGGGTGAGGCCAAAATTCAAATCAATGATATAGAACATAAGGAAGAAAAAGAGTATCCAATCAGAACAGCAAGAAGAAAAAAGAATTTAAAAAAAAAAAAAAACAAGAATAGAATAAGGGGCCTCTGGGACATCTCCATATATACCAACATCTGAATCATAGGGATGCCAGAAGGAGAAGGGGAAGAGCAAGAAAGTGAAAATTTATTTGAAAAATTGATGAAAGGAAACTTCCCTAATTTGGTGAAGAAAATACACATACAAGTCCAGGAAGCACAGAAAGTCACAAACAATTTGGACCCAAAGAGGCCCACACCAACACATATCATAATTAAAATGCCAAAGGTTAAGGCTAAAGAGAGAATCTTAAAAGCAGCAGGAGAAAAGCAGAGAGTTAACTACAAAGGAGTTCCCATAAGACTGTTAGCTGATTTCTCAAAAGATACTTTGTGGGCTAGGCAGGACTGGCAAGAACTACTCAAAGCAATGAAAAGCAAGGACTTAGAACGTATATTCCTCTATCCTGCAAAGCTATCATTTGGAATGGAAGGGCAGTTAAAGTGCTTCCCAGACAAAGTAAAACTATAAGAGTTCATCATCACCAAGCCATTATTATATGAAATGTTAAAGGGAACTATATAAGAAAAAGATCAAAACTATGAACATTAAAATGGTAACAAATGTACAACTATCAACAACTGAATCTAAAAAACAAACTAAACAAGCAAGCAAACAGGAATAGAATCACAGATATGAAGATCATTTGGAGGCGAAAGGGGAAAAATGGGGGAAAAGGTGCAGGGATTAAGAAGTACAAATTGGTAGGTACAAAATAGACAGGGGTGTTAAGAACAGCATAGGAAACAGAGTAGCCAAAGGACTTATCTGCATGACCCATGGACATGAACTAAGGGAGGGGACTGCTGCAGGGAATAGGGGTACCTGGCAGAGGGGGGCAAAGAGAGAAAAATGGGGACAACTGTAATAGTAAAATAAATAAGATGTATTTTTTTAAAAAACAGTATCTGTGGTAAAAGAAGACTGGTATCTCATTCCCCATTTGGGTATCGTCAGTTAGACCAGATGTTCAGGCATGTTAGAATACCGATCAGTGGCCCCTCCAGGCCCAGGAGCTTACATGTCTAACAGATTTCCAGGGGATGCTGATGTAGCTAGTCTAGGGACCACACCTGGGTTAGGCAACAAATAGTTGAACTGCCCTGATAATTTGAGAGAACTAGCAGAATGGGAACAACAGAAAGTTAAGGAATCTGGAATTTGACCAGAAAAGAGAGTTTTGGCAGAGCATGGTTAAAGGAAGTACTTACAGGAAAATAAAGCTTTGTCATGTTTGTACCCCCTTAAGATTGGTGAGGAAGCCAGATGCTAATTTAGCACCTCTGTTTCCCTGATTAGATGCATATCTTTTACAGTCTCTTAATGATGCTTACTTTTCAATTTTCTTCAGAAAATGTTTTTCTTATCTATGAAAAAGACTAAATTAGAGTGTGATAAGATTCTATTGGTCTTCATTTGCTCACTTCAGAATGGAAAATATTATCAAACTGGTATCTTCTTTAGAGGAGAATTTAAAATAAAATATCTTTCTCTCTCAGTATCGAGAATTTTACTTTATTTTACTTTTTCTACTATCTCTAAGTTCCTCCCATTATCATTTCATTTTCAAAACTGGAAGAGTTGACAACGACGCAGTTGTTGGCCCTCTGAGAATTTTTACGCCCACCCAAATGAACTGTAGTACTCTTCACACCTTAACATCCTTTCCAGGAGTGCGGGAAGCAATGCCACTTGGAAGCCATTCATATTAAGCCAAATTTCATTTTACAAAAGAACTTGAAATGACCTGATATTGTGGTCTTTTATTGACTTCACACCAGATGCTTTCCATTTTATGGACTCCCCAAAACTTCAGTTTCTTACTGTATTTCTGCACCTCTGTGTCCAATGATCATATGTAATGAGGAGAACTATAAAACATCATCGATTTACATTTTCTGGTTACTGACTTAGGTTTACTGACAAGCTCTGGTTTCTCCCATTTGAGAGAAAATTATTTTCTTCAGCTGTCTTACTGAAATACAATTATTAGGGCAATTTCTGAATGTAGGAAAATTGCAGACATATAATAGGTTAGATATAGATAATAAAAAGAAAACTGGAAGCTAAATTTTAATTTTTTTAAATACATACCTAAATTCTAGAAATAGTCTATTCCCCAACTTTATAATAGGCAGAGAATAAGTCTTGGAATGATTATATTAGTCAGGGTTAGATTTAGCTGCATGTATTAGATGACTCAAAATAACAGTGGTTTAACTAAGAGAGAAGATTAATTTTCTCCAATAAAAACAAGGTCCAGAGATCAGAAATCCAAGGCTGACCTACCTTCTTCACTATCACGAGGACCCACTCCCCTGGCATGCTTCCCCCCATCTCCAACACACAGCTTTCAACAATAGTGCAAACAGCTACTTAAGCACCAGCCACCTTAGCCACATTCCAGCCAGTAGAAAGGTAAAAGACAGGAAGAAAAGAATATTCCTCCCTATAAAGATATGTCCTAGAAATTGTACTTCACACCTCTTATTAGACCTCACTGGCCAGAATTTGGTTTCATCAATACACCCCAGCTGTGAGGTTGGGAAATGTAGTCTTTATTCTGGGAGGCCAAAGGTCCAGTTAATAATTGCCAAGTTTATTGCTATAGAATTAAAGGAAGTTAGCAATTTTTGTCACAGGAATGATTATATTTCACTGTTTCCGAGCACCAGGACTTAAGTTGTGACCTCAGGCAAGTCAATTTACAGTTTCTCACTCAAAAGTCTCTCAACTCTTGATATAAAGAATATCAACTAGAAAAAATATTAAAAACACAACCTTCCGCTTATAATGTGAATAAGTTCTTAGGATCTAATGTAGAGCACGGTGACCATAGTTAACAATACAGTGTCATCATCTTGAAAGTTGCTATGAGAGTGGATGTTAAAACTACTCAACACACACACACACACACACACACACACACACACACACACAGAGGTAATTATGTGACATGATAGAGATTTTTTTTTTTAAATCCTCAGTTGAAGGCATTTTTTCACTGCAATTTTAGTGAGAGAGAAAGGGAGAGAGAAACATCGGTGTGAGGGGGAACTATTAATTGGTCACCTCCTGTACACACCCAGACCAGGGTTATGAGCCAATGCTCCAACCAACTGAGCCACGCCAACCAGGGCCATGATAAAGATGTTTGCTAATGCTATGCTGGTAATTATTTTGTAATATATAAGTATCATACATAATGTAGTATGTCAATTATGTCTCATAAATCTGGGGGCAACAAATAAAGAAAAATGCCAGAAAGTATAGGGTTGTACCTGAAAATGCCAAGAGATTCTTAACTTAGAGGCTGCAGTAAATTTACTAAGGATTTTAGTGAATTTGAGCAATGAAAGGAAATAAAGCAAAGTTGATTTGATGCTCTCTATTTCTTCTTTCCCCTTAATATCCTTCCTCCATATTGCAGGTACAAGCGTCAAAAAATTCTGTAGAGAACTTCCAGCCAAGATGGAGGCGTAGGTAGATACACTTTGTCTCCTCACACAACCAAAAGAAGGACAACAACAAATTTAAAAACAAAAAATAACCAGAACTGCCAGAAAATCAAACTGTGTGGAAGTCTGACAACCAAGTTAAAGAAGAAACATTCATTCAGACTGATAGGACGGGCAGAGACGGGCAGCCAGGGCAGAGAGGACGCATGGCAAGGCAGGCCATGCGGGCAAGGCTGCAGCTGGCAAACCTGGTGGTCCCACATTTGCTTGTGGATAAACCGGGAGGAACAACTAGGGAGTGACACAGACCATGCAACCTAGGATTCCAGTGCGGGAAAAGAATACCTCAAAACCTTTACCAGTAAAAACCTGTGGGGGTTGCAGCAGTTGTGGGGAGAAACTCCCAGTCTCACAAGAGAGTTCTTTTGAGAGTCCCACAGGGTCCTAGAACGTACACAAGCCCACCCACCTGGGAATCAGCACCAGAAAGTCCCAATTCACTTGTGGGTATCAGGGGAAGTGACTGAGAGCTGGCCGAGAGCCAAGCAAGGGGTATTGTTCCTTCTCAGACCCTCCCCCACATATAGCACCACAAGGCAGTGCCATGGGTTGACCCGCCGTGGCAAACACCTAAGGTTGCACCCCTCACAATGTAATAGGTGCGCCCAGACAAAAAAAATATGGCCCAAACAAAAGAACAGATCAAAGCTCCAAAAACAGAACTAAGTGATGAAGAGATAGCCAACCATACAGATGCAGAGTTCAAAACACTGGTAATCTGGATGCTCACAGAATCGGTGGAGCATGTTCGCAATACGGAGGAAAAAGGGAAGGCTGTGCAAAGTGAAATAAAGAAAAATATACAGGGAACCAACAGTGAAGGGAAGGAAGCTGGGACTCAAATCAACAATTTGGAGCAGAAAGAAGAAAGAAACATTCAACCAGAACAGAATGAAGAAACAAGAATTCAAAAAAATGACGAGAGGCTTAGGAACTTCTGGGACAACTTTAAATGCTCCAACATATGAATCATAGGGGTACCAGAAAGAGGAAGAATAAGACATTGAAATCTTATTTGAACAAATGATGAAGGCCAACTTCCCCAATCTGGCAAAGGAAACAGGCTTCTGGGAAGTCCAAGAAGCTCAGACAGTCCCAAAAAAGTTGGACCCAAGGAAGCACACACCAAGGTACAACCCTCATTACATTACCCGAGACTAAAGATAAGGAGAGAATCTTAAAAGCAGCAAGAGAAAAGAAGAGACTTACCTACAAAAGAGTTCTCATAAGACTCTCAGTTGATTTCTCAAAAGAAACCTTCCAGGCAAGAAGGGGCTGGAAAGAAGCATTCAAAGTCATGAAAGGCAAGGACCTACATCCAAGATGACTCTATTCATTAAAGCTCTCATTTAGAATGGAAGGGCAGATAAAGTGCTTCCCAGATAAAGTAAAGTTAAAGGACTTCATTATCACCAAGTCCGTATTAAACAAAATGTTAAAGGGGCTAATCTAAGAAAAAGAAGATGATCAAAAATATGAACAGTAAAATGACAACAAACTCACAACTATCAACAACTGAACCTAAAAAAACAAAAACAAAAACAAGCTAAGCAAACAGCTAGAGCAGAAGCAGAATCACAGAAATGGAGATCACACGGAGGGTTATCAGCGGGGAGGGGGAGCGGGGAGAATGGGGAAAAAGGTACAGGGAATAAGAAGCATAACTGGTAGATACAAAATAGACAGGGGGAGGTTAAGAATAGCACAGGAAAGGGAGAAGCCAAAGAACTCACATGTACGATGCATGGACATGAACTAAGGGGGGGATTCTGGTGGGAGGGGGTTGCAGGGCAGAGGGGAATAAAGGGGAGAAAAAAACTGGATAACTATAATAGCATAATCAATAAAATATATTTTTTAATTCCACTGTAAAGCTTTAACGCTGTATAAAAGACTGCACACCAAACAAAAGCAATAAATCTACAGAAATCGCACGGAGCACCAGAAACGTGAGATGTGATCTGGTACGAAGACTAGCAAAGAGCGGCACGGTGTGTGACTAACCCCGCGCGGCTACGCTTACGTCTCTTATTCACTCACATAGATGCATTAAGCCAGGCGGTTTTAGTGACTAGCACTCTGTGTATACTTGTAGGTCAGAACCCACACCGCCTGTACTCTATGGGTGCCCAGACTTCGGCAGGACCCACCCTCACCCTTCATTAGTTCCCTAGTATAGGCCCTTTAGACTTATTTTTCCCAATTTATCATAATCAGTATTCTAACACCCAATATACCTGTGCCTATATCAGCTGTAACATCGCTAAGTAATATACTTAGAATACATTAGGAAGACAATTTTTTAAATGAGCATTTTATTCAATTTGTGAAACATTAGTATCCCCTACCAAAAGTGAGAATCATGCACTTTACTATTATAAATCCTATTCCATTTTTTAAAGAATAATCCACACTAATAACTGGAATTCTTGAAAATTCAATAAAAATTACAAAACCAAGGCTTTTATTTGTTAAAATTTAATACTGATTTTCAATTACTATAATAATTCTGTACTTACTGATCTGTTGGCATCTAGGTCCAGCCAGACGCATCATGTGAGCCTATTCAGTAAGGCAGCTGTGGTAGCAATTTGTTTCTAGACTAACAATATACTGTTGAATATGGTCATTTTCTTCTATCTCAAGTACCATCAATTATGGATCCTCAATTAGTCTTCTGTATAGAATTGTCATATTAGAAAATATACATGACAAGCAGATAAAAAAATAAAGATATGTCTCAAGCATTCACAAGCTTAAAATTTCTGTTATATCCTAAAATAAACCTGAAATATCCCAGAAAAAAATTTAGAGAAAGTAAGAATGTTATGAAAATATAATTATGTATCCAAAAGAAAAACACCCTCAAAGAATATGAGCATGATCTGGGGACAATACACACAATGTATTCTGCAAAGAAGCTTCATGGATCCCCATGGTCAATCTGTAGCTAGTCTACAAACGGTGGGATCGGCTAAGGAAGGGTATCTTCAGGTGCACAATACAACTAGGAAAGGTCCAGGTCACAATCCCAAGGCCCACAGAATCTATTTATTTGAGTGATGGCAAAACCTGTTTAAATCAGCAGTCTCAGGGGAAATATGAACAGTAGACACATGACTATCAAATTCTCAGTTTACGTGCCCCACACCTCCTCTAATTTGGATTATCATTTCTTTCATCATCTACCCCTTTCACACATATGAGTTTGCCAGAATGATAATAATAGATAATAATTCTAAAATGCTATTTTAAAAAGTTTATGTCTTTTGATGTTATATAGGGGGTCACAATTATTGGGCCCACTCTCATTCGATTTTGAGAGCAAAGAGATAATAATCATTAAGTGTCCGTCATTCCTTGTTAGAGTCATCCTTCTTGGTACAACCAAAACACTCCAGTTAGGGTTTTGAAGAACATTTGTTTATTCTAGCTCCATTAACAACTTCTATTTAGATCCCTTATTTATCCTTCTTTCTCTTGCAAACTGAACCTCCCCAGTAAGACTAAGAACCTGTGTTTGTTCTGCATGAATCTGCCCCCTGGTTGCAGGAAGCCGGACCAGAACTGGACATCTGACCAAGTTAGGGATTCAAAGCTCTAGTAGGAACTCTATTATCTACTATCCTATTATTCTGGACTATTCTCTTGTAAACCCAGGACCTAAGGCCACCATTATGTGTTAGATATTCGAAAAGAGAGATAGCTGGTCTTCAGAAAAAGAGAAAAAAGCATGAACAGCTGCATATAGAGAAGCAATGGTAAGAGACTGGTAAACTGAACAACAGCCTGCAATGATACCCAAGTCCTAATCCCTGAAATTTGTAAATGTTATCTTATATGGCAAAAAGTGCTCTGCAGATGTGAGAAAATTAAAAATCTTGAGATGGGGAGAGTATCCTGGATTATCCATGTATGCCCCAAATACAATTACAAGTGCCCTTATAAAAGAGGGTTGAGGGAGATTTTACTACAGAAGAAGGTAATGTGATGACTGAACCAAGATGTCATGTCGCTTTAAAGATGGAGGAAGGGGGCATGAGCCAAGGGATGCAAGAACTGTAGCTCTAAAAGATGGAAAAGGCAAGGAAACATGCTCTCCCCTAAAGCCACTGTTGCTGGTGGAAGTGGGGTCCTGTGCTATTGCAAGGAAAGCAGCCCAGAAGACCCACAAGAGAAGACGAGGTGTGGCAAGATTCATTCGGGTAGAAATAGAAGGCTGCCTCTGTGTCATATCTCCATCTGTCCCACCATGGAAAAAGCCCAACTGCGTCTTCGGCAAGACCAAAACAAAGGCCAGTGTCCAGAGTTTCTGTTTCATTGTTCCCGCATTAGCAGTCTCAGTCCCTGTCCAGGTAGCTGAGTGCTACTCTCAGCTGTGTCGCTGTACCCAGACTCCCACCTGGAGCCTGCATTTGGAGTCTGCGTGGCTGCCTAGACCTACGCAAACAGGGCAAGTGTGTGTTCCCGGGCGAGAGAGAGAGAGAGAGAGAGAAAGCATGGGGCGGGGAGGCAGGGTGGTGGGGCACTTCTTTGTTAAGCTGGGTTATATGATCTCAGGCTTAGGATGGACCAGGCGCTTTTTCAAAATAACCGACCAACTCCCCAAGGTTTTGTGGGCTTCTGATGAGTCCTTCCCTAGCCAATTAATTTCTCAGATTAGACTGACAGGCCTCTATGGTCAAGCACCTCCCCCTGCACCATTTTGACTTCTATTGCACATATACTTACCTCCCCCTGCCTCCCCCAACAATCTGGTACTGGAGTGGGGAAGGGAGGGGTGTTGCTCCTTGGCGGGACAATGCTGTGGATCCCCTGGGGAGTGTATGAAGCTGTAACCTCCTGGCTAAGCAAACTTATGCTCCTCAATAGATTATGCTTAATAATATCTGATTCCCTTTGTTTTCTTCCTTTACTAATATCCAGTTAACTACCTACAGTAACATCTCCAGAGGGAACATGGTCCTGACAACACCTTGATTTGAACCTAATGCACTGATTTCAGACTTCTGGAGCCTGCACAACTTCAAGAGAATAAACTACTGTTTAAGTGTGTGATAATTTGTTATAGCAACAACAAAAAACTGATACAGAGATCATCTGGCCCTAGACAGAAAGACTAAGAAAAGTGGTTGCCTGAGTTCCTAACTGCTTTTAAGGATTTATTTATTTATTTATTTAGAGGGAAAGGGAGAGGGGGAGAAACATCAATGTGTGGTTGCCTCTCACTCACCCCCTAGTGGGGACCCAGCCTGCAACCCAGGCATGTGCCCTGACTGGGGAATCGAACCGGCAACCCTTTGGTTCGCAGGCCAGCACTCAATCCAGTGAGCTATACCACCAGCTAGGGCACGCTTTTTTTTATTGATAGGGAGGGAGGGAGGGAGGTAGAGGGATGCGGGGGGAGAGAGAGAGAGATATCAATCTACTGTTCCACCCGTTCATGCATTCGCTGGTTGCTTCTTGCATGTGCCCTGACCAGAGACCAACCCCGCACCCTTGGGTACATCAGGACTACGCTCCAGCTGAGCCACCCAGCCAGGGCCTAACTGCTTTCTATTTCATTCCCTCAAGTGACCTAGTGCGCAAATCTTGCCATTAGGTTCCATGAGATACCAGAGTTTCATTACAATAAATCAATATTTGGCTTAGGACAACCAAAATCTTACCTAAGATGTAAAGCAAACCCAATAAAGTGGATATATAAGATGCTATGCAGTGTAATTTGAGAAGAACCATAATGTATGCTTTCCAGATAAAACTGCATTTGTCACAAAATCAGAAATAGTGCCCTCAAATTTATACTACGATAGTCACTCTTGTAGCTTTAGGTATTATCTTTCGCATGTCATGCCATAAAATGAAACTCTTTTTCCTGAAAAGTGAAATTTTCCAATATAATTACATCAGCAGAACACATCGACATGGTTTTGTCAACAAATAATGTAATAAAGCTTTGTATTTGGCCCTAAAGAAATAGGATAGAGAAAAGGTACACATGCAAGAAGGAAATTGGAAGAGCCTAGAACCTAAAATAGCACCTAAAAAGGCAAAATTCAGCAAAGTGGCTGTGATAAAAAAAAGAAATAAGAAATATATATTTGGTCTTTGTCCTCTGCTCCTCTACACAGCTCCTAAAACCTTTGGTATCTCTGGAGTGTTAAGAGTGTTTTATATGCTGTTGAGATGACTAGTCCCTGGGAGCTAGTCTCCAGAGACACCAAGTCATGATTATTAGAGGACTAGAACTTTCAGTCCCACCCTCTGACCTCTAGGGTGGCCAAGTTAATCACCAGGGCCAATCATTTTATCAATCAAACCTACAAAATGAAGCCTCCACAAAAACACTTACATAAATGATGAGACCCTGAAAGCTTCTGGGTTGGTGCACACATTGAGGTGTTAGGAGAGTGGCATGCTTAGAGAGGACACGGAAGCTCTGTGCCCCTTCCCTCACACCTTATCCTATATATCTCTTCCAAAAAGTGTTTCCCTGAATTAGGTGTGCTCTTATAGCAAGTTATCAGACCTGAGGAGGGGTCACGGGAACCCCCAGTTTATAGTTAGTTGTTCAGAAGGCAAACTGGGACTTGCAACAGGCATCTGAGGTGGGAGCAGTCTTATGGGACTAAACCCTTAACCTGTGGGGTCTGTGTTAACTCTCCATAGTTAGGACCCCCAGTTGGTATCTGGGGAGTCAGAGAATTGGTTGTTTGTGTGTGAAAAATCCATATGTTAGCAATGAAAAAGAAGGATATTTTAGCTCATACAGAACAGTATAAAAGAAGCTGATACCCAGAGAAGTTTCAAAACCTGGAGATGAAATGACCAGATTTTCCCTACAGTTCAGCCTAAGGCCTAAAAGATTTACAGGATCAACAGAGAATTCAAAATGTGCTTCACAAATCAACCCTCTCTGAAAAGCACAGTATAGAAATTATATTCTCCCAACATTATCACTACATCTCAGAAAAGTGAAAGAAGCGGTTTTCCATTTTCGACAATGATACAGGATCACCAATCCTTTCATCTTTCAAAGCTTGAGAAACTGTACTTTTGTGAATAATCATCAGCTTATCAGTCTTTTATTTACCTCTTTAATAATATGCATATACAGTTCTTTTTCTAAAATGTATTATTCTTCCTTGTAGTACCTTTACAAATAGGTCATTATAGTGCTGGAATTCCTAATATCTCAGTCTTCAAGTTACATGAAAAGACAAGATATCATCATAAATTGTTTGATGAGTGATGCAGAAAAACAGAATCCTAACTTAACAGAAATCTAATCCAAGCTGCAATGCTAGAGCTAAAAATCACAGGAAATAAAGATATTCTTAGTTAGAAATGACTGTGACAAATGAAAAGACCTAGAGGGGAAAATGCATGCTTAACATAAATTGGGAAGATACTGTATCTTCTGGTGAAGAAAAAGCAGAGTCCTGAAGAACAGATAACTAAAGTACCCATGTATCACTTGAAAACAACAGGCAGCATGGAAGGTCGGCAGAAGGGAGGAATCACCCAAATAGGATTATTCATAAACTCTAAATGCTTGTCACTAATTATAAATTATCCAGTAATACTGTGAAATGATCAAATGAGTTACTACAGGATTTGAATTAACTGTCTGGTTTAAGGTTTTCCTCTAATCCACTAAACCTTAGAATCAGTGAAGTATGATTTCTGCATAAGATGAAAAAGAACACTGGGAACATTAACATAATATTCCAATCTCCTGACAGGCCAGGCTCAGATACATCTCCTCTGCTTGGGTAAAAACTTAATGCTTTATGTTCTGACCTTTATTAGGATCCACCTTTTAGAGAAAGGTCCTTTTGAAGTCGGAGAGCATCTTCGAGCCTCTGGAGGGTAGTGACTGTGCTTCATGCATCTTGGAATCTTCAGTGCTTAATAAATGATGTATGGTTGGTTGATAAATGAATGACAAGTTAATATCAAAAACCTTCCTTCACAGATTTTGCTTTTCTTTCCGGTATAACTAATTAAAGCCCCAAATATACAATAACATACTCCAACCAAGAAACACAAAAAAGCATCTATTAATATCTATCATTCCTTTATATTAATTTACATAAAACATCATATCTACTTTTCCTGTTCCAATTCTCCACCCTGGATGGTTTTCTTCCTGATATCCCTATCACTCTTTTTTTTTTCTTTAATACAATGACATTTCTTTTGTTAAATGTCTGCTAGGCTCTTTATAAAGAATAATGGTAAAGACTGACTTGCATAGTTGTTCTTTTACCAGTGGGGGTTATGAGCCTCAAGGAGTAAAGAAATAATTCTTGTCAGGGATGGGAGGTAAAAAGGAGAGAATAGAAAAAACTGCATTCTATTACTTGTCCTGGGTGGTAATTTCACAGGTGTCTGCTTAATGATAAATTATACATCTTGTTTTGCATCCTTTTGTGCTTGTAAATTACATTTTGATAAAAATAAAATGTGTGTGTTTATCCTCAAATATATAAAAAGGGAAACTGCAACCACAAAATAAGAACAGATTACTTTAAAAATAAAAAACACTTCAGAGAATAAAAAGAAAACTTTTGGAAATTAAATATAAAATAAAAATGAAGGACTCACCATGAGGATAGTAAGATAAAACTAAGGAAGTCTCTCCAAATGTAAAATAAAATGAATCTGAAGGAAAGAGAGAAAAAATAGAGAAGAAAATTCAAGGACCAGTCCAGGAGGGCCAATATTTGCATAATAAACCTGCCAACATAAGACATAAAAAAAACAAAGGGAAGAAATCATGAAGGGAATGATTCAAGAAAATTCCAAAGGATATTAATTTCCAGATTTAAAAAAATCCACCAAATACTCAATGCAATGAATGAAAACACTCACATCAAGGCATCATATCAAGAAATTTCAGAAGAGTAAAAATCACATTTGCTTCTAGAGAAAGGAAAATAGTAAAGGGTAAAAATATATATATTAAAGGGTCATAAAGAAAGGATTCAGAATCTGATTGACTTGGGACAACTCAAGAAAAACAATCTATTTAAGCCAGTTTGGGTGAGTTTCTAATCCTTGCAAAAGGATGACAAAAGAGCTTTAGCTAAAAGCATAACTCAAAAAATAAAAATTGAGCCATAATTATTCCTAAAAAATGAACTATTTCTTTATACTATCATAAAATGAAAATGAAAAGGTATTCAAGCTGAAAAATAATAAAATCAATTCACTTCATAAATGTTAAAAGATATTCTTGTTATGGGCTGAATGTTTAAGCCCTAACCCCTAGTACCTCAGAATGTGACTGTATTTGGAGATAAAATGTTTGAAGAGGTGATTTAGGTTACAGGAGGTCATACAGATGAGCTTAATACAATATGACTAGCGTTCCTGTAAGAGGAGATTAGGATACAGACAGGTGTATAGGAAAGACCCCGTGGGGATGGTAGAAGGTGGCCATCTACAAGACAAAGAGGGCTCCTCAAAAGAAATCAACTCTGCTGACACCTTGATCTCAGATTTCTGCCCTCCAGGACTGTGAGAAAATAAATTTCTGTTTTTTAAGCTATTCAGTCTTTAGTACTTGGTTATGGCAGCCTGAACAAGTTAATACAATTCTCCTAATACTCCATCAAAAATAATTACTATTAGTTAAACATGGTGGATTAAATACATACATTTAGGTCTCCCTTCTTCTAATATCCCACTAAAATGATTCCATTAAAAGGATTTTATAAATGACATAAACTCACAATGAAAAAAAGATCAGGAGAAGAGGCAAAAACAGCAATGTTTTAAAAGCTAGAAAGTAATAACTGACTTAGCAGAACCAAAACTTAAGCCAGTGAGAAAAGCTGTGAAGCAACCCAATTTATATTGCAGCATCCCTTTTGGGTTCAGGAAGTGGCAGCGCCAGGTACCTCTGGAAGCTGAGATGAAGACAGGTTAGACGCAAAGAGACAGGTTGAAAGTCTGTTTAACAAACAGTCACACTCCAGTGACTGCTCCTCCTACTTGTGGCACAAGCCTGGAAAAAGGCTCACAGAGGTCTCTGTGCTGGGAGGCAACAGGCATGGTTGCAGGGTTCCGTTCTGGAAATATGGATGAATGAAAGACTCACATGTCTGTCTCTCATGACACTGACAGACAGCCAAACAAGTCCTCCTCCAGCAGAAAACGGAGGAGTTGGTGCGAATGAATCTCAGTAAACCCAAAAGTAGGGAGAAAAAAGACCCGAAGGAATTCTATAGCTCAGGAAGAGTACCATGTGATGAAAACCACAGTCAGTCAGTCTCACCTTGCTTAGGTAGCTTCCGTAAGTTTTAATGGACCTCATTCTTAAATCTAAGCAGGACAAAAAGGATAGTAGACATTTTCTAGAAAACATCTAATACAAAAAACAGGCACCGAAATAAACAGAAAAAAAAGTAACAGGAAAAAATAAAGACTATGTACATAAATAAAAACTTCAAAAAAAATTATCGCTTATACCCTCAAAAATAATAAGAGAAAAGATTACCTGAATAAAACAAGAATGGGGTATATTAAAAAAGACCATTCAGGAAAAAAAAAGACAAAATACAACATAAACTGACTTTGAAAACATTATGCCAGAAATGAAAGGCCGTACTGCATGATTCCACTCAAACAGTGTCCAGAAGAGGTACAGCCATAGAAGCGCAAAGCAGATTAGTTTCCAGAGATGAGGAGGAAGGGGAAGAGAATGGCTAATGGGTAGGGGTTTCTTTTTGGAATGATGAAATGTTTCGGAATTAAATAGTGGTGATAATTGTACAACCTAGTGAATAAACTATAAACCAGTGCACTGTAAATTTTTTAAATGGTAAATTTTATGGTATATGAATACCTCAATTTTTTAAAAAAGAAACTTTTGAAATTAAAAATATATAGAAGAAATTAAATATTAAATGGAAGATTTGAAAGATGATGTAGAGGAGATGTCCCAGAAGGTAGAGCAAATTAACAAAGTAATGAAATTAAGAAGAGAAAAAATTAAACAGGTCCATGAGGTGCAAGTAACAGAAATTCTAGGAAGAGAGTATAGAGAAAAGTAGAAAGAGGTAATCCATCAAACTATACGCCTATAAGCTCTGTAAAAACTTCCCTGAACACAGAAAATCAAAACAGATCCATATGAAGGCATGTTGTTGTACAGCAGCGGAATGCTGGAGATAAAAAATCTAATAGGGCTTCTAAAAAACAGAAGGAAAAAAATAGCTTTCATACGAAGAATATGGAATCATCAATGACTTAAAAATTCTGAGGGAAAATAATTTTTGAACTAGAATTAAATTAATTGTAAGAGTAGTATGTGTCCCTTCTGCTCCCTTTCTTAGGAAGGTACTAAAGAACATGCTCTACCAAAATGAGAGAGTAAACCAAAAAAGATGAAGATGCAGGATCCAGGCAAAAAAATAATCCAAAAAGGTGGGAAGCACACAGATTTCCCAAATGATGATAACAATAGTCCTTGACAACAGATACAATGAGGGAGGCAAGGAGGGAGGGAGTGAAGGATTTTAAAAATACTACTTTAGGCCTTGACTGGGGAACTCAGTTGGTTAGGGTGTCATCCTGATACGCCAAGGTTGCGAGGTTCCCGGTTGCAGGGTACATACAAGAATCAACCAATGAGTGCATAAATAAATGGAACAACAAATAAATGTTTCTAACAAAAAAAAATCAATCAATAAAAAAATTTTAAAACAATACTACTTTTTCTGATTGATTGAATCAGGCTCAATCAATCCATCAATAAATGTTTATTCCTATTTATATTCTAAGCGATAATAAATTCTATAAGTAAGGAGATGCCAGACAATGAATGAATAAATGATGAATTAATGCTATAAATGTACTTTAAGTAAATTATTTCCAAGTTTCTAAATGCCATTTTATGGGTATTTGGACAAACACATTGAAGAAGTATGAATGGGAAATCACTAAATCAAGTGATTGCCAAGCCTGTCCATTCCTGTCAAATACAGTATTCTCTTCCAAGGAAATGGCACAAACTAATTTTTTTCCTGAAATAGTTGCAACAAATTTTGCTTTGAATGAAATCAGTCCCTCTTTTGCCTTATTACAGTCCACACTTCCACACAAAAGTCAGAGTAATCGTTTAATTTGTATGATCTTTTTAAATATAATATTTGATACACCAAGAGATATATTAAAGATATTTGATATAAAGCAATCCAAGATCATAATTTTACCAGTAACTTGCATCTACTCCTGCTACTCTATCCACCTACCTCCCGCCTGAGAATACATTCTTAAAGCTGTGTTTATCAGTTCCTTGCCTTTTTTGACAATAATTTTATCACACTATGCCTAAACAAAATATTATTTAGCTTTGCTTGTTTGTTAACTTTATCAATGATGCATGTAATTGTAGTTAATTCATGTTCTGTAATGTAAAATACTGTAACTGTGTGAAAATGCACAATTCATCCTTTATCCTGTCAAAGGACACTTGGGTAGTTTCCAGTTTCTTGCTATTACAAATAGCATTACTCTCAAAATCCTAATACACAGCTGCTAGGGCACTTATATAAGTCTTTCTCCAGGGGTGAAACTGCTGGGTTGTACAGGGTAAAGTGCAACTTTCAAAATAGTGCCATACCATTTTCAAAACCAGTTATATCTGTTAAAATCCCCAGTAGCAAAGTACAAGAGTTTCTAGTGATAATTGTCCCCCTCAAAAACTGTGTTATGTGACACTTATATAAATCTGTTAGATGAACGTAGTAACACACTGTTATCTTAATTTGCATTTCCTTGATTAGTAATGGGGTGGCACAATTTTGAAAAGGAGCCTCACAGTCTCTTATATAATTGAAATACACTAAATCATTTAATTAAGCAATTCCACTCCTAAGTATTTGCTCAACAAAACTGAAAACATGACTTCTAGTCAGGATGGCTCTCCTCTTTGCACAGCCACATCAAAATTACAACTAAATTATAGAACAGGCATCATTCAGAACCGTCAGAAACTGAGTTAAAGAGAAGTCTGACACTGTGGAATTAAAGAAATCACAGCCACCCAGGCTGCTAGGAGAGCCACAGCTGCGGAACGGGTTGCTCCCTAGCTCACATGTGGCAGATAAAAATTCGGGAGGGATATCTCGAGAGCAAGGAGTCCCAGCCCCACAGCAGGCCCCTCAGCCCAGGGTTCCAGGGCCAGGAAGATAAGTCCCTGCAACTTCTGGCTACGAATACCAGCAGTGATTGAGTCAGTGGAAGGAACCACTGGAGCTTCAAGCAGTTCCTCTTAAAGAATCCAAACACAGAATCACCTACTCAGATTCACTCCCTCTGAGCTCTGGCACTGGGGTAGCAGCTTGAAAGGCACCAGTGGCATAAAGGGAGGAACTGAAGTATTTGGCATCAAGGCAAGAAGACACCATTGCACCTTTTCTAAAACCTCCCTCCACAGAGCTGGCAAGCTGGTGCCATATCTGAGGCTCCATCAATCTGGCTGACACTGCTTGACCCGCCTTGGAGATCCACAGAGCCTCTGCCCCATCCGACTTGTTGGCCCACCCAAGCTGCTTTTCCATATGAATGGCTGGTCTTGGCTCATACTTCACAACTTCCTAAATCCTATCAAACAAGCAACAGTTGGCCTCAGTGAGCCGCAGGCCCAACACTAGCAGCAGCCAGCCTAGGTTCACAGCTTGGCTTTGAATCTCCAAGGGAATCTTCCTGGGAATCTCCAAGCCCAGTACAAGTAGCAGCCATCTCAGTTGGTTTTGTAACTCAGGCAGGGTAGTCCTGGGCAAAACACCAGTGGGTGCTGACCTTAGCCTCCACCACCTCAGAAACTGCAGGGCCAGAGCACCCAGTGGACAGCTACAGAACATGTTGGAGCACCACCACCTTGCCCCTGCACAGCTGATCCTCCAGGGCGGTCGGAGGTTGGCAGTAAGTGGTCACAGCCAATGCTTGCAGCCAACTGGCCTCAACAAATCCCTCCCATTGATGATCTACCAACAACAACCAAGGCTCAACTACAAGGAGGCTATACGCAGCCCACATGGAAGGTGCACCTCGAGTACCTAGCTCAGGTGATGGGGAGGCTGTGCCACTGGACCCTACAGGACACTTACTATATCAGGCCACACCACCAAGACACAGAGTCAGAGCAGCTCTACCTAATACATAGAAACAAACATAGGGAGGCTGCCAAAACGAGGAGACAAAGAAACATGGCCCAAATGAGAGAACAGATCAAAACTCCAGAAAAAGAGCCAAATGAAATGGAGATAAGCAATCTATCAGATGCAGAGGTCAAAACACTGGTTATAAGGATGCTCAGGGAACTCAGTGAGGACCGCAACAGCATAAAAAAGATCCAGTCAGAAACGAAGGATATGCTAATTGAAATAAAGAACAATTTACAGGGAAACAACAATAGAGTGGATGAATCAAGAATCAAATCGATGATTTGGAACATAAGGAGCAAAAAATCAACCAATCAGAACAACAAAAAGAAAAATGAATCCAAAAAAATGAGGATAGCGTAAGCAGCCTCTGGGACAACTTCAAAAGGTCCAACATTCATATCATAGGGGTGCCAGAAGGAGAAGAGAAAGAGCCTGAAATTGGAAACCTATTTGAAAAAATAATGAAAGAAAACTTCCCTAATTTGGTGAAGGACAGAGACATGCAAGTCCAGGAAGCAAAGAGAGTCCCTAACAAGATGAATGCAGAGAGGCCCACTCCAAGACCCATCATAATTCAAATGTCAAAGGTTAAAGGTAAAGAGAGACTCAAGTGCAGCAAGAGAAAAGAAGATAACTGTTACCTACAGGGAAGTTCCCATAAGACTGTCAGCTGATTCTCAAAAGAATCTTTACAGGCTGGAAGGGATTGGCAAGAAATATTCAAAGTCATGAAAAGTATGGACCTACAGGCAACATTGCTCTACCCACCAAACCTAATGTTTAGAATTGAAGGGCACATAAAGAGCTTCCCAGACAAGAAAAAACTAAAGGAGTTCATCATCAACAAGTCATTATTATATGAAATGTTAAATGGACTTATTTAAGAAAAAGAAGAAGATCAAAACTATGAACAATAAAATGGCAAAAAATACATATCAACAATTGAATCTAAAAAACAAACTAAGCAAACAAGAAGAACAGAGACAGAATCCTGGATACAGAGAGTGTTCTGATTGTTGCCAGATGGGAGGGGGGTATGGGAGAATGGGTGAAGAGGTGAGGGGATTAAGAAGTACAAATCAGTAGTTATAGAATAGCCATGGGAATGTAAAGTACAGTATGGGAAATGGAGTAGCCAAAGAACTTACACACGTGACCTGTGGACAGGAACAATGGTAAGGGTATTGCCTGAGGGGGTGGGAGGTGCTGGGTGGAAGAGAGAAAGGGGGAAATATCAGGACAACTGTAATAGCATAATCAATAAAATATAATCTAAAAAAAGAAAGATCTTACTGTCAAAAAATTAATTATTTTTTAAAAACTGAAAACATGTCTACAAAAGACCTGCTTGTATACACATGTTCATAGCAACATTATTCATAATAGCCAAAAACCTGGAAACAGCCCAAATGCCCATCATCATTATGAGTAAATAAATTGTGGAATGGTCAAATCATTACATATTACATAAAAATAAAAATAAATTCATTGCTAATACTTGCAACAACATGAATGAACTGTATAGATATTATGTTGAGTGAAAGGAGCCAGATACAAAAGAATATATTATTTTGATTCCATTCATATGAAGTTCTAAAACAACTAATCTATGATGATAGAAATCAGATCAGTGTAAGCTAGAATGGAAAAGGAGAGATTTACTACAAAGAAGCAAAGGGATACTTTCTGGAGTAACGGAAATGTTTGCCATTTTGAATGGGGTAGTGGTTACATGAGTATACACATTTGTCAAAATTCATCTGTCTATTTAACTACATGTAAATGTACCTTGGATTTATCAAAAACAAAACAAAATATAAATCAGATCATATATTCTCCACCCCCAAATCCAGCGTGGCTTGCCAACTGCTGTTAGAATAAAACCCAAACTCCTTCCTATGATCCACAAGGTACCAAATGAATTAAACTACGCTCTCCAAACCTTGCCCATCATTCTATCCCTCATTACCACCCTCTAGTCACTAACCTTTCCATTTATTAGAAATTCCAAATTCTCTTCTAAATAATAAATACAAGGTAAAAAAAGAAAAGGTGAGATAATCTAGAAATAGCAGCTAATCACAATGTATGCACTTTATTTGATTTCTGATTCAAACAAAACGTAAAAGGAAATCATTTACAGCATTCATTAGATTGACTGCATTGGTAAACTTGAATGGCTTTCCTGAATTCACTCCACTTTGTTCTGCATCTTTGTAGTCCCCTCCAACTTTGACTTACTTTGGCCAATGAGAGGTTAGCAAAGGTGAGGCAAGCAGAGGCTTGAACGTGCTCACATTCTCACCTGCTCTTCTGTACAACTGGGTTTTGCTCCTGCTCCTTTGCTTTCGTCATGAAAATATGCCCAAGATTGCCTACTGGAGGAAAAGACATAGGAGGCAGAATCAAGACGGCCTAGTCAAGACCCTAAGTGTGTGACAATAACCCATCCAAGACCAACAAAATCACCTACTGCACCCACAGCTGACCACAGATACATGAGTCCCTCCGAGCCCAGCTTAGAGATACAGAACCACCCGGGTGATCCTCAGACTCTATGTTTATTCTTGTATCTTCTGTGGTTTTGTGGTTGTTGCACTGCATAATTGTGACAATAGATAACCGATAAACATTTATGAGACAACTACTAGAAGTTAAACACTGACTCAACATTCAATGATATTAGGGAAACATTCATTTTTTTTTAGTTATAATAATGACATTCTCATCATATCTTTTTAAAGAGTCCTTATCTTTTAGAAACACACTGAAATAGTCTTAGGCAAAATAATATGATGTCTAGAAAATAATGAGTGTAGAGTGGAAAGGTTCATCATCGAAACTCATGATGAGTACAAGGGTTCATTATGCTTTCTCTATACTTTTCTATGTTCGAAATTTTCCAAAATAAAAAGGGTTTTTAAAAAATCCAACCTAACCAAACTCAGGGCCTTTGTACCAGTTACCACTCCTTCTGCCTCCATACCATACTCATTGAGGCTGCAGTTAAAATGTTACTTTATCAGAGTAACTTTCTTTGACTACCAGCTCTAAAACAGACCCTCTCCCCAGTCACTCTGTATCACATCAGCCTGATTTACTGTCTTCTCAGGACTTACTGCAATCTGAAATTACCTTGCTCTTGCTCATTCATTTGTTTATTTTCTGTCTCGCCACATCCACACTCCCAAAATATCAACTCCATGAGGCAGGGGCCCTCCTACCTTGTCCACTCTTCATTTCGCAGCATCTAGCATACACGTGGCTCACGACAAGTGCTCAAAGAAGGAAAAAAACAAACCACAGCTTGACTGGACCAAGTTTCAAATGTACAATCAAAGCAATATATATGGGCTAATTTGCAAGGGTGGGAAAAACACTCTAAGATGTCTTCACAGAACTACAACCAAAAGAGTTACTCGATGAAGACTGGAATGCTGATGCAATCAAATTATCTCTCTTAAAAACGTATAAACAGTAGATGGAAGAAGGAGAGCCCTTTGGCTTAGGTCGTCAACTACAGGCAGATCGGCTTCCCCATAACAGCATAACAGCCTCTACATTTCTGGTGTTTTCATCAGAGGTAAGTATAACCCCATAGGGTGACTTTCAGTGCTACGCACATGTATTCTCACAATAAACTCTCATACAAAAGGTAATGTGTTTCTTTTTGGGTGGGCTATAAAGGTTTATCTAATCACAAGACAATGGGGATTTTACACTAGTCACTGCTGTTGCATGTCAGAGAACTGCCATTCTAGTAGGCTTCTCTGACTTCCCTGATTTAGAATGAAATCTCTAATTACTTAACTATTGGAACTAGTAAATAATAATTAATTAATAAACATTTTCAAAAAACAATAGATAATAGGTAATGACCAGAATCTTAAAGCTTAAAATGAGAATTATGTAAATTCTCATGACACTAATGTCAAAATAATCACCTTTGTTCTCTCCGTCCATCTTCCCCCATCCCTATACCCTACACTCCCAGTCTCTTCATCTTTGCCATTCTGTCATCCTCTGTCAATTTATCTACTCCTCTCCCTTTCTCTTCCCCTGCACATCTATTCCAGTCCTCTTGTCTTAGCCCCTCTTTCTTCCCTTCCCCTCCAAGCTTCCACTAATATGAACTCATTCATATTTTTAAATAGTTATGGAATAATATAAAAAATGAAAAATAAAACTATAAAAAGATATTTTTACCTAAGAGACTGAGCATCTCCTTCCTGAGGGAGAGAAAAAGGCAAGCAGCAAGCTCATATTACAGAAGATGAGGCAGAGCCAAATGGGGTTATCAATATGCAGATTTTACAAGTCTCCAGATGTGAGCTGTCAGTCACAATGATTACCACAGTAATCTCACAAAGGCTGTAGAGGAGGGAAAAGAGTGCTGCTACAAGCATTCGTTCTAAAAGCATTCGTTTAATGAGTTGGGGAAATTTTTGCAAACACAGCCAACAATTTTCCTTCTCTTGTCTTTCATACACTTGTTTCTCATGTAACTAAGTTATACACAGACTGTAAGATTTTATGCCAACTATCTTGCTATAAAACTCAAATTTCACACTTGTGACCTCACCATCAACTTTCTGGCAATAATATCAGGTCACAGACTCCACAGAAAGGCTTAGGAATATAAACTCAGCAGGAATCTTGAAATGTTCAGAAAATTAATTAGTAGCTGGCATGCTGTTTAAAAAGCCTTTCATTCTAGTTTTGTCAAAAGCAGTCTGGCACATTCCTCTAACGTACTAACAAGATGATGATCGGTAAAACCAAAATTTTATTTAGGTCCTTTCTACAGTTCTTCAGTGCTTCATTTGCATGTATACATAAGAAACAAGTCAAAAGCTGAGGATCGAGACGCTGGAGGAGGAAAAGGCATTTCATTCTTAGATTAGCCTATGTTTTTATTCTTTTAATGCTTGTTCATGCTTTTTAAGACTTTATCAAATGAGACAATGGTGACAATAGTTATAGAGGAAAGCAAACCAAAAGAGAAAATGTAGGCAAGTATTCACAGCTGCAAAAAAGAGAAGTTACCGTGCAAAGTTTTTCTTTTCTTTTATTGAATGTATTGGGGTGGTATTGGTTAATAAAACCATGCAGGGTTCAAGTCTACAACTCAGTTAAACATCATCTGCACACTGCATCCTGTGCTCGCCACCTAAAGCTAAGTCTCTTTCTGTCCCCATTTATCTCCTATTTGCCCACTTTCACCTCCACGCATTTTGTTTTCAAAATATTAATTAAAAAATAATAATCGCCCTTGAAAACATCAGGTCCTATTTTTTAAAGGGCTTTACACACCAGAGAGATAGGATGATCATCCTCATTCTATAAATGGATAAACTAAGGATTATTGAGGTTAAATCATTTCTCCAAGGTCACACAGTCAGCAAATAGTAGAGATGGGATGCAAGTTCATGTCGGATCCCAAACCCTGTGCCCTAAACGACTATGCTACTCTGTTATTCTCTTTTTTGTTACATATTGCATTATGTCTATAAAAGCTATCCAACGCAAAAATCTAACTATTTCAAGACAGGTACTTTTAAAGAATGAAATGTTTCCTTTTAACTTTTAATTCTGTCACTTATATGACAGGTGACATACCACAGAATTTTTGGTTGTTCAATATTAATTTACACAGTAAAGCGGTTACAATCTACATTTGAGAATAACCCTGGACTTACTGCTTAGATTATTCCCCATATTAAGAGAGTCCTATAATAGAGAAACCATTGCTCATAATTAAACACATGGGAATATAAACAAAAAAGGGAACATAGGTAAAATTTTTAAAGTACTTTGTGATTACAGAACTACATAAAAGGCTGTGCTTTAGTATGGAAAATATCAGGTCTGGGTGCTTACTTATAATTTACAATAATCCAGGTATGCCTAGATTCTAATTGGCAAAATTCACGAAGTCTGCATATGACAATCATTGTGGAGCCCAAAAAAGCTACAAAATGAAACTAAGTGAAAAGATGGAATTAGAAATGTGTTCTATTTTGAAGAAGGGCAGGTTTTTCCAGCTGCTGGGATAAAATGACTCGATACAAATGCTGGGAAAATTGGATTAATTTCTTGGTACTGTTCTCCTCCTTCATTCCACTAGAAAGAAAGATCATGTCACTCAACAGTGATACTTCTAGCCAATTAAAGGGTGGTTTGAGGCTGCAAGGCTTCTACTGCATCTCCAGGCTGAAAAGATTTCAGCTGTAATGTAAGATCCGCAATAAGAATAAAGTAAGGAAGAGTAGGTAAAATGAACTCCGTCATACTGGCACTCAGTCTCATGGGAAGGTAAGAGCCAAAGAATTAGCATTTCTGAATTTGACAAGTGAACATCACAGTCACAAAGATTCTATATGCACCAGCAATCTTATCTTGCTCTGTCTCTCATGTTACATCAGGTTTTAGGAACTACTATTCTAAGTGTGCCCCATGTCAATCAAATATTTCCCTTCCCCCCATATCAATAAAAAATGTCTGTAGAATTTTAGTCTAATCATTGCTTGTACCCATTCTCCCATTTTGCTCAGACAGCAGAGCTAGTAATTGGCAGTCTTATGTACAATACCCTTCACACATCAGGAACTCAAAACAAACTGGCCACATTCATTCTTCAGTAAGCAAGTAAGAATTTTTTTAAATAATTTATTGAGGTAAAATTTCCATAACATAAAATTAGCCATTTTAAAGTGAACATTCAGTGGCATTTAGTACATTCACAATTTAGTGCAACCACCACCTCTAACTAGTCCCAAAACACTTCCATCAGGGCAAAGCAAAACCCTAGTCTCTTAGCCACTTGGAAACCATCAATCTGTATTCTGCGTCTATGGGTTTATCTATTCTGTTCGCTTCATACAAACGGAATCATACATGTCCTTTTGTGTCTGGCTTTTTTTCACTAAGCATAATGTTTTTGAGGTTCATTCCTGCTGCAGATCTTCATTTCTTTTATGGCTGAATAATATTTCATTGTATGTACATACCACAATTTCTTTATCCATTCATCCATGGATGGACATTTCCACTTATTGGCTATTGTGAACAGTGTTACTATAAACGTGTGCATATTTGCATTTATACTTAGGAGTGAAGTTGTGGGGTCACATGGTAACTTTAGGTTTAACTTTTTTTTTTAAGATTTTATTTATTTTATTTTTAGACAGAGGGGAGGGGAGAGAGAAAGAAAGGGAGAGAACCATCAATGTGTGGTTGCTTCTCACATGCCCCCCACTGGGGACCTGGCCCCACAACCCAGTTATGTGCCCTGACTGGGGAATCCAACCAGTGATCCTTTGGTTCACAGACCAATGCCCAATCCACCGAGCTACACCAGCCGGACTATGTTTAACTTTTTAAGAAAACTGCCCAACTATTTCCACAGACAAGCAAGCACTTCTGAGCACCAACCATGTACCAGATAAAGTCCCTGCTCTTCGGAAGTTTACATTCTAGTAAGAAAGGAAAATACTAAACAAGCTAATCACTAATTATATTATATGTGCAAATATATGTACATATAAATGTCATGTCACATGGTGGCCCATGATATGAAAACAATCAGAGTCCGAGGAGGGTACAGAGAGTTATGGGAGGATATATTTCATATAAGGTAGTCAGGAAAGGCCTCTGTGATACATGAACAGCAAGAAAAGAGATTAGATACTTTTAGACACTTCAATAGTCAGTGAACCATTATTTATTTTTCATGAAATATTATTTCTTATATAGCATTTTTGCAAAATACTTTCATCTTTTTGGCTCAAATAATGTTCCCTTTGTGACTTTTTTCTGAATGTTAATTCAGACTGGTTACTTTATAAAGATTCGTGCTTTTTATTTTGTCCAACACAAAATAAAATTGATCTGGTGAATTTTGTTGATCACTAGTATGCCTGTAGCAACAAACCTACATTTTTTTTTTTATGATTGTAGTTAGTAATCATCAAATAAAATGCTGTGGAATGCCAGGGCTCTATAATCTCAAACCACCAATTTCCCAGAGAACTGTAACTAGCAAATTATAAATAACTCAGACAAAGTATTAAACCCCAAATGTGGAGCATATACACTTGGCTAAGGGCTAGGAACCCCAGTTCTACTTCTGGCTCTACTACCTTGGGCATGTCAGTTAACTTTTTTGGATACCAATTTTCAGAAAGTTTTGGGATGGGGAAGAGGAGGAGGAATCATGCCTATGGTCCAGTCTAAGAAATAAATTTTGAGTAGTACATCTGGAAGCCTCAAAGATTTGGGTTCTTCTAAAGGAACCCAAACATAGCTATAATGACATAGTGTATTGGATGTCTTTAAGTCAATTTAGTTGAGTGAAAAAATGGTTATCCATAGCCTCACTTTAGAGAATAGCCCCAGTTTAAACAGAAGTTTATGCTCCAAACCGAGGATCACAATCTAAATTGCTAAGGAACTCCAGATCAACAAAATACATATTGAAGGATAGTTGTATAAAGAAAAAATTACAAGCACAGCACAGATTATCATAAAGCTATCTTTTGAATGCCTAGTATATGCCTGATACACTTAGGCAATATACATATATGTCATATATGGATATATATAGATACGGATATATAGAGAAAAATATACATCTAATAAGGATAAAAGCGCCCTTATTCCCATTTTACACAGGAGAAATGAATATTTAGAGAGATAAAGTAAATATTAAAGATCATACAGATATACACAGTAAAGGTATGTAGAAAGCATTCTACCCTTGACAGGACTGAATGACTCAAAGTCCACTATGGTAGTTAAATATCTTAACAATATGACCAAAGATGTTCTGCATTTAAGTTCTTAATATTTTATTTATATAAACAAACCCAGGATGTAAACAAAACCCAAGATCCTAGCTAAAATCAAATCAAATTTCTTAAGTTTCTTCATCTAAAAGTTGCCTCTATTATTTCTTCACTCTACACTCAAAACTACATTATCAACTATTTCACTGACTTTTCTTTTTTCACAAACATGTCCTTTAGAACAAAATTCTCCAATGTAGAAATATACTAAGTCTTAACATATTTTCCACCTATACTCTCTTCTTAGGGGATTTCATTCACTTCTGTCATCTATTTGCTTATAATTCCCAAATTATATCTGGAGCCTTAACCTCTGTACTAAGGTGTGGACTTTGTAACCAATTACATCCAAAACATTTCCAGTTAGGTATTTCAGAGAATCTTAATTTAACAAGGATTAAACAATTTTATATTTTTCTTTTTTAATTATTATTTTGTTATTGTTGTTCAATTACAGTTGTCCCAATTTTCCCCCCATTGCTCTCCCCTGTGAATTTTATATTTTTTCTTGCCATATCTGTTCCTCTTCCAGTCTCCCTATTACAATAAACAGCACCTCACCCTGACTGGTGTGGCTCAGGTGGTTGGGCATCATTCCGCAAAGTGAAAGGTCACAGGTTCGGTTCCCAGTCAGGGCACATGCCTAGGTTGCAGGTTCAGTCCCTGGTCAGGGCACATATGAGAAGCAACCAATCGATGTTTCTCCCTCACATAGATATTTCCTCTCCCTCTCTTTCTCTCTCCCTTCTCTTCTCTCTAAAAATAAATAGATAAAATCTTTTAAAATAGTGAGAAATAAACTTTTAAAACGATAATAAATAAAAAATAAAGAGCACCTCTATCCCACTGATCACTGAAAGCTAAAACTTAGGATTCATTCTTGATTCTTATCTTTCCGTCCTCCCTATCACTGAGTTCTATCAGCTCAACAACCAAAATATATTTGAAATCCGTCCTTGTCTCTTCACTACTGCTACTTCCCTAGCTCAAGTCGTCACCATCGCTCACTCAAACTACTGCAACAGAACTCACCTCTTAACTGATCTTCCTTCGTGACTTCCTATAGTCCACAGAGCAGTCACAGTAATCTTTTTAAGTCAAAACATCTAGCCATATCCTACTACAAAGTCTCATGCCCTGGCCTCTACCAAACTCTGGGACCATTTGCTCTCACAACTCTTCTTTCTCTGTGGCCCAGCACACCGGTCTCTTTGTGCCTCAGGCACGCCAGGTTTACTTCTTTCTCAGGGTCTTTGTATTTGCTGTTTCCTCTATCGGGAACCTTTGTCCCCAGAGCTTTACGTAGGTGACTCCATCTTGTCATTCAGGTCTCACTTTAAATATTACCTCCTCAGTGAGACCAAATCACACTGTAGCTCATCAAACATTTTATTTTCGCTAAAGCATTATAACTATCCGGAATGATTTTTCTAGCGTATTTATAAGTAGATTGTTCCCACTAAAATGTAAGTTCTTTGAGAGTAGAAATCTGGTTTTGTTTATTATATCCTAAATACCTAAAAAAATCCCTGTTACATACCTGACATTTGATATTTATTAAATAAATGAATAAACAAAGAAAATATGGACATAGTATTTTTAAAAGTCAAAATTATTACTACTTCATCCCTTATGAACTTAAAGGCAAAATCTATACATAATTTATCGTTTCATCTCCAGATTATTTCCACAGTACCTTATATGTAAGTGCTCAAAAAATAATGACTAAAATTAATGAAGGAAATTCTATTCTAAAATTTTTAAAACATATAGCAGACCCTCCTTATCCGGGGCTGGGGGGTTACGTTCCAAGACCCCAGTGGACGCCTAAACCATGGATAGTACCAAACCCTCTGTATGCCGTGTTTTTTCTACCAATGATAAAGTTCAATTTATAAATAAGGTACAATAAAACATTAACAACAAAGACTAATAATAAACTAGAACAATTATAACATACTGTAATAAAAGTTATGTGAATATGGGCTTTCTCAGCAAACTAGCAAAAATTTTTTTTTCTTTTTCACAATTTCATGGATAGGAAATTGGTTCTTACCACAGCTCTCAGCAAGTTCAACTTTTCATTCATAGGAAGCACTTTACAGATTCTCTTTGGCATGTCTGAATTGCCTGAGTAACTCTTGTACTTTGGAATCATTATTAAGTAAAATAAAGGTTACGTGAACACAAGCACTGTGATACCACAAAAGTATTGGGTTGGCCAAAAAGTTTGTTTTGTTTTTTTCCATATGATGGCTCTAATAGTGATTAGTTGTTTTTAACTTCATTCAAAACAATTTTTTTAGACTGTATTGTGACAGCATGCAATTTAAAAAACATTAAAACTGGTGAATTTTTGTATAGCCATTTTAATATTGGAGATAGAATATGCAATATTTTTGGTGTATTATGCTTTATTATTTCAAGAAAGGTAAAAAATACAACTGAAATGCAAAAAAAGATTTGTGTTCTGTATGGAGAAGGTGCTGTGACTGATCAAATGTGTCAAAGTGGTTTGCAAAGTTTCTTGGTATTATTAACATTTTGGCCAAATAATTCTTTGCTGTGGGGCTGTCTTATGCATTGGAAGATGTTCAGCAGCACCCCTGGCCTCTACCCACTAGAAACCAATAGCAGGACATAGCTGACATATGCAAAATGCCCAAATAATTAAAGTTATTAGGGAAAATGCAAAATGTGTATTTTATTTTATGGAAAAAAACTAAACGGACTTTTTGGTCAACCCAATATTGTAGCTCCAATAATTGAGACACCTACTAAGTGACCAACAGGCACACAGTATATACAATGTGGATACACTGAACAAAGGGATGATTCAGGTCCTGAGCTGGACAGAGCTAGACGCCCACGGTTTCATCATGATACTCATAGTAGCATGCAATTTAAAACTTATGTATTGCTTATTTCTGGAATAAGCCATTTAATATTTTTGGACTGTACTTGACCACATGAAACTGAAACCACAGCAAACAAAACTGTGGAAAAGAGGAGAATACCGTACTTAATTATATACTTATAATACTACTTAATTATATATACCTATATTAACATTTATTGAGCACTTAGTATGAACCAGACCCTGTTCCAAATGCATCTGATATCCCTAACACCTCTACAAGGTAAGAAATATAATTGTCCACATTTTACAGATGTAGGATCTAAACAAAAAGAGCTTAAGTAATTTCCCCAACTAGTAAGTAGCAGAGCTGAAATTTGAACCTAGACATTCTTCTTCAAGACAACTATTGGTATCAGCTAAATAATATTCTTAAAAACTTGCCACTTTAACCATCTGAATTTTGGGTTCTTCTAAACTTGAGTAAGCCAAAAGTTTATTTAGTTATAGTTGTGACACAATCTTTCCTAATCATTATTTGATATCAGAAAGGGGTAGTCTTCTAAAACAATATTTTCTGCTATGAGGTCAAAGGTAATGCCAGGGGATCTCTGCACAATGAAAGAACTGTATAGCATAAACTAAATTCATAATCACTGCAGGGAGAAATTGGGTTTATAGTTTACTATTAAGTATGTGATCCAATATGAAATTTAACAAGGTACTGAGGAAGTGTAAGAAATTCTGAAGTGTTTGGCTACACATACGAAAAGTAACATAAAATTTACTACTTCACAGCAGGATTGGTGAATAGCTAATATAAGGTTATTTTTTTCATAATATATAATTCAACTTTGTAAAGACTGACAAGCAATAGCCTTTTGTCCTTGTCCTTCAAAAGCTCGCCAACAGTCATCACCCATCACCTCCAAAGGTTTATGAAAAGCTTTATGAACTTCGTAAAGTAAATGACTGTCTAACTACTATGCATACATTTGAAATCCATACAAAATAAAATTGAATGTAAACTCTAATTGAAAAAAACTTATAAAGCTTTATGATCCCAGCACTTCAGAATGTCAAACTTATTTGTAAAAACAGGCAAACTCCATGGTTGCCATTTTTAATATTTGAAGCTCTTACTGTCCCTCTCTGGAAGCCTCAGGGGTGGAGTAGGTCCCCCAAAAAGGTCCCCTATACTCATGCCCTAAATCTAACTATATAATTATTCTCTTTCCCTGCTCCCCAGATCTTCTACTGTGGATACTAAACTTGTGATAGGCTAGGGCAAAAAAGGAAAACACTCCATTACTCCAACCCAGAAGAACCCCAAATGGCAAAACTATATAGATTTACACTGAAAATATTGAATGAAAGTACACAATAAGAGAAGTAAGCAAAATGTGAAGAGAAAAGAATAGCACACCAACCTCAAAGCTATTCTTTGAAATCTGAAGACTCTCTTCTGGGTTATCTTAAAATCCTCAAACATGATTTGTGTGTGATCTGTCTCCTCAGCTCAACACAAAGTATATGGAATAGCATAGCATTTGTGAATCTCCCTAACGAAAAGTTTTGTAAACTGCTTCCTCTAGAATGCCCCTCAAAATCCAGTATATTTTTACTATTCTGTCAGTTTTCTGCCATGATATTATGACAGGGTTATTTCATTTTAAAGGTTACCATTCATTCAACTGCCAGATATCAGCAATCACAGAGGCAAATAATGGAATAGTACTTCTGTAATCTATACGGAGTCAACATTTTTAAAAAGGTTGTGAATGAATGAAATGATCTGATAATTCTAAAACTTAATCTGTTGAGAAAATTAGAAAAGACTAAAAACTAGGAAAAATAAAATCCTTCCATTGTTAAACTGGTATCATATCATGATTGAAGCAAGCCATTTCATCACATTTCATTTTTAGTTATATAGACGTCGATATCTTATAAGTAACATAAAATAATCTGAAAACCATTATAATCTATAACAATGATTTTTATATTGCTTTCACTTAGTTTTAATATAAAAATACAAACTGCTATCTTGACATAGGAATTTGCTTAATTCCTAATTAACTTCACTTCCATTTTTTCTTTCCCATATTTTCACATTCTGTTAGTTTAAATATAGTCATGCAAATTCTCCATGTTCACACCACATAATTTCAACATTTTTATACAATATTGATAGAGGAGATGATTGATAATATTTTTTTTTTCAAACTGATTCCTTGCTAGGTCTGTGAGGTGGGGGAAAAATGTTAAAAGTGATCTAAAAGCTACATCTTCTGAAACCCCACTTTTTCGGATGAATATCAAAAGAGAAAGAAAAAGAGCATCTAATCATTCTACCGTTAAAATAAAAAAATAGAGAAAAAATATATTCACTGTGAAAATAGAGAAGAATGTACTCAAAAAGACCAAGTTATAAACTAAAAATAAATTGCATTTCTGCTTGTAACTTAAAATTATAGAAAACAACTCCCTGTTCTTCAAAAACCACTTTTTAAAATGGCCCCAAAATCACATGTATTATTATTTTTAAAATGTAAAGCTATTAAGAGCAAAATTATGTTAATAAACTTAAGTAATGAGTTGTTGTGCTGCAAGACAATTGTAGTAAGATATAAACAATACTAACCCATCTTGCCAAAAAAAATACAATGAGTAATAAAGACAATTATGAAAGAAAATTGATTGAATCACGTTTTAAAAGAGGTTGGTGCCTTTGATATTCTTCAGTATGGGATTTTTTTCCTATGGGATATTGTACAAATGCCTCTGTCTTGTCTAAACTGTACTAAAATTACAAATACACGCTCACACTGAGGAAAATTGCTTTTACTTATCAGGTTGAAAGAAACAAGAAAGCCTTGAAAAACAGATATTTCCAGGGAAGAAAAGTAAAGCAGGAAAGTGAAGGTATAATAAAAGGACTATAATCAGAGATATAGGAGGATGACAAAATGCATTAATTAATTTTCTTTAAGAAATGAGACTAGCTGCACACTGAGATGAATTGTCTCATTTGCTAAGTGTCCCAAGTGGCAAAGTCAAACAAATAACTCTGTAATTCTTCATTAGTATTTCATCAAGTTTAACCATTTGCAGACTGCCAAAGGTGGGGGAGGGGTCCCTCAAATCTTAAAAGAATTACAACTAATCAACATTTTGTGTGTATTTTTCAGTATCTTCTTTTGTTGAAATACCCAAGTACCAAGTGAAAATGGTATAAATACAGAGCAAACCAAAAAAGATAAATGGCAGGAAGGGTCTGCTCTTCATGGGAATCCATACTGGACAGAGCAAAGCCTTTCAAATCCTTCAGAACTGCATTTAATTTTGGACTCTTCCACTTCGTAGTTAAATGACTTTGCCCAATTAGTTAACCTCTTGAGTCTCAATTTTTGGAAATGTACAAAATGAAGACTACATCATGCATGGTTGTGAAATTAAAGATGATTGTGGCATTAAATATCTCATATATATATATATAGTACCTGGCTCTATTCTCAGTAAATGTTAATTACTCTAATAATGTATACAAGTAAGGGAAATTTAAATATTTCAGATTTACTGTTAAATGATCAAAAATTTGAGTATATTATGTGAACTTCTGAAACCTAGTGACTCTGACTCAACATTTAGTTGAGAAATTTAGTCTTCAACTTTCATGTAATTTCATCACAGAGGTAAGAGTTATGGTCAGGGCACATGCCTGGGTTGCCAGGCAGGTCCCCAGTAGGGGGCGTGCGAGAGGCAACCACACGTTGATGTTTTTCTCCCTCTCTTTCTCCCTCCTTTCCTGTCTAAAAATAAAATAAATTTAAAATCTTTTTTTTAAAAAAGAGTATGGAAGGAGTCATTGTAAATTTACTTTTATTTTGGATGTAAACTCTTCTACCCTCAGCCCCAGTAAAATATAAATTTTAAAATCGAAGCCTACTTTTTATAGTACATGGGACATTTATTCCAAACCAAAGCAGTTTTATCATTTCTTATAATTTAAAAATTAATAAGTTATTGTTACTTTTAAAAACTGGATATTTAAAAAAATCAAAGTATACATTTTAAAAAATCACTTGAAATCCTACCATCCAGAGATAACAGTAGTTAAGATTTTGATACATAAACACACACGCACACACTCATCTTAGGCTTCGTTCTCTGTATAAAGGTATATATAGGTTTTAATAAGAACTGGGAAATTAATATCCTTTGAATAAGTTTTAGATATCTTTAACCGTACAATCACAAGACAACACTAGAATGAAATGAATAAAACTTCCACAGCCCCAACACCTTAAACCATGTGTTTTTACCTTTACCAGGTCCATTTTTAATGCTTACCCACATGAATATGTAATTGACAATTATAATAATAAAAGATACAATTTTATTTTCTTTATCCATTTTAAGCATGTTCTCTATTGCTGCATGAAAAAAGTAAAATACAAGAAACAAGACACCTTATAGATACTAATAAGTTAGTTATAGATACTAATATCAAAATATCCACCCTGATTATGATTTACAAAGCCAATTCCTCATTCTTGGAAATGAGTAGTTTTAACAATAAGCATGCCTACCTTTGTTTTTAAGGTTTTTATACTTTGCTACTGTAGAGATTAAATGAGAAAAGACATGTGAAAACTCTTAGTGAACATGCATTATACGAATGTAACGTAACATTATTATCAACGGAACACAGAATGAACATTTTGGGTGTATGTGATGTCTCTCACTATTCTTACGAATGACTTTCTAGGACTTTCGCTCATGGCAAACAAAAGGAGACTTCCTTTACTGTATAACTATATCCAGGATATACTATAAAAAATATGTTAATATATTTCTGAGCTTCTGAGTAAGTAAGTAAGTAAGTATAAGTAAGTAAATAAAGGAAAGGTCTATGGCGGAGAAAGGAAAAATGAACTGAAAGTAAGAGGCATGGAGGAACTAAACCTGAATGAAGTAAGTCAGAATCTTCCTCCTGAAATTAAGCCGAGACTCTTGAACGGGGCTAAAATGGTCTCAGATGTACACGGCCCTTGGTTTCTGACAGAAATAAATGCAAATCTACATGAAATCCATAAGCCTCAATTTAGGCCCTTAAATTTTAAATAAATATGTACTAATAATTTGTCTTTTAAAGAAATTTTATTGTATTATTTTTAAACTATATTTTATTGATTATGTTATTACAGTTGGCCCAATTTTTTCCCCTTTGCCCCCACTCCACACAGCACACCCTAACCCCTCAGGCAATCCCCACACCATTGTTCACATCCATGGGTCATGTACATAGGTTCTTTGGCTACTCCATTTCCTATACTGTACATCCCCATGGCTATTCTGTAACTACCTATTTGTACTTCTTAATCCCCTCACCTCTTCACCCGTTCCCCTCCATCCCCCTCCCATCTGCCAGCCATCCAAAAGCTCTCTATATCCATGATTCTGTCCCTGTTCTTATTTGCATAGTTTGTTTTTTATACTCAATTGTTGATAGATATGTTTTTTTCTTTTGCCATTTTATTGTTCACAGTTATGCTCCAACAGGGTCTGTAGCTGTCCACTGGATGCACAGGCTCTGGGGTTTCCCAGGTGGTGCAGGCCAAGGTCAGCCCCCACCTGTATTTTGCTGGGGCCACCCAACCTGAGTTATAAAGCAATCCGAGATGGCTGTTAGTTGTGCTGGGCTTGGAGAGTCCCAGGCAAAGCCAAGTTATGAATCTAGGCTGGCTGCTGCTAGTGCCAGGCCTGGGGCCACTTAGCAAGAGGTATGGGGGCTGGTGGCTCCCTGAGGCTGGCTTGGCTGTTTTTTGTTTGAGAGGATTTAGGAAGTTGTGAAGCATGAGCCAAGACCAGCCATTTATATGGAAAAGCGGCTTAAAAATCCCTAAACATTTAAGGAAGTAAGACACCATGAGTGAGTGATACCACAAACAAATAATACAGCTCATTTAAACTTTTAAGTTTAACGCTGCTCCCTTTAGAAGAAAGCTATATTTTATCTCTAAATTAAAATATACCCTTCAACAAAATCAGGGATCAAAAGCTTTATTTCTGTATCCTAGGATACGACCACAAATATCAAGGATGCAAAGAACATAATCCTCCAAAATCTCATCCTAAAAGCACTTAAAAATTTCATCCTTCAAAAACTGAAGCTTAATTTTAAAAGTCATAATTTTGAAAAAATCAATCATCTATATCTTTCTGATCATAACTACCTAAGCAGGAACTGAGGGGAAACAGTAGCACAGTTTTCTAAGTAACTTAGTCTAACACTCACAGTGTGTTAGTAAAGAAACGCTAGGTTACACCAGCAACACAACCCCCAAAATCCCTGTGGCTTTAAGTAACAAGGCCTTTCTTTCTTGCTCTCCCTGAATGTCCATTGCTCCTCTTTCCACAGTCCCCACCCAGAGATGCCCACTGCAAGAGCTTCCCCTGTATGCACAAGGCAAGTCACAGACAGGTGGCAAAGAACACGGCAAAGGGCAAAACATGTGCTGATTCCTTGACATTTTCTTGGTCAGAGCAAGTCATATGACCATGCCTAACTTCAAGGGGGTAAGGAAGTACAAATGTGCCCAGAATTAGGAGATGAGCACTCAGAGCCACCACACAAAGTTACTTTAACTATTCAAATAGCATCTGCATTGGTAATATAAACAAGGAAATGCTGAACTGAATGTAGTAGAAAGTTTACGTAGAAATTCTGCGGCTAGGCTCATGGAGAACCACGAGGCACTCTCGGAGAAGTGTGGGCTTGACCACAGCTTCAGGTATCTCTCGTTTCAGACAACCAGGCTCCCTTTCCAATTACGTAAGCGGAGCAGTGATCCAGGGCTCTACTCTTTCAAGAAATTGACCCCACTAACTGAACATTTCTCTAATCAGAGGAGAAAATGGTTGACATGCCACAATAGACAAAGTCAAATAAAAATCACCATTATACAATATGTACTCAAAAGAAAAGAAATTCCTCTGATATCACTAGCAATGCCTGTTTTCCTAAAACACAAGTCAATCATATAGGAGTTTAAGCTGTTTTTAGTCAAGAAGGTTTTTTTTGTAAGACATGGCCAATAAAACTGTCCAGCGTTAGGAATGATCTATGAAATCCTCAACCTTGTCATTTCTTCCTGCCCCCTTGCTTCTCTCCCTCCCCTCTCTTCCCTCTCTTCCTATTCTTATTGAAGGTAAGTGATAAAACATATTTTTAAACAGTTTCTTTTAAGGAGAGCACTGTCTTAAGAAAATATCCAAATAAATGCTTTGAGGGGATGAAATCAAGATAACCAAACTGTTGCTCATAAGAAGTTAATGGGTGGCTTCTAGTTAAAGATAGCTGATCAAACATAAGTACTTAGCAAAAAATATTCTCTAAAACTAAAGTGAGAGATTTTATCTAAGGTTGTAAACCCACAAGGACAATAAGAACAAAACAAAACCCAACCAGGAACAGACAAAAAGAATAACAATAGTTTTGGAAGATGTAAAGTTGATGAACAAGTGGTGACAGACTAAGCAGGTCCCAGAAAGTAAAGCCTACAGTACAGAAAGCTAAGGGACAGACGATTTACTCGGAAGACTCTCCTATAGGCTTGAGAAATAACAGTAGCAGGTACTTGTAAAATATGTGGAGATGGGTCTAAAAATAGGAGAACTGGTTTAAAATCTATTTAAGAAGCAATTAGCTCCTAGAATATAGACTGCGGTTTCTAAATAGTATGTCCCCCCCAAAGAAACAGAATTCACTAGAGAAAAGGCTGATTCCAGATCTGAGGCAGAAATTGTATAAAACGTGCCCAAAACATCTCCTCATTCCAAAAGGTAAAAGAACTTTCAAAGACCAGTAGAATCATGTCAAAAGGACTGAGAGGCTTCAAGGTCCAGAGATAGGTCATTGACAAAGACAATAATGGTAACAGATTGACACATCAAGTTAATTGAAGCTCAAGGGTTCATGATGATACTTTAAAAAAAAAAAAGATTCATTGGTCTCCTTCAGAAAATGTGAAAGAACCAATTCATTACTGTGAAAAAAGGAAAATAAGAAACCAAAACATTCATCCTGCCCTTCTTATAGGAATCATAGCACAGGTAACCAAATAACTGATGAGAAGATTATTTTACAGAAGTTTTCCAGCTAATAAATGCTGATAGAATGAAATTAATTAGAATATCTTCATTTTACAACCCCAAATTAATTTAAAGATCTAGGCAATGATCATCAGTGGCTCCTAGATACACAAAAACAGAAAAGAGGACATTAGCGCCTCAAAATAGAAGCATGCAAATATACTTCTGAAGTAGTCTCATCTCCCCACCTCACCCCCTCCGATATTGCAATAGTGAGTCTGACAAAGCATCTAAATCCAACTATCAGTTTTTAGGAAATAAAAGAGAGACCATAACATGTTAAAGAAAGCATAGGGATAAAATCAGCAGTCTGGACTAAAAAAAAGTATGACAATTGACCCCATTTCTGCAAGAACTAATTTGCAAGAGGAAAGAGAGAGATCAAGAGAGTCAGAGGGCAAGAGGGCAAGGGCATAGGCAAGGGCAAGAAAGAGAGCGAGAATACAAAGAAAGATTAAGTGGATTAAACGACTAAAAGACATAAGAAGCAATACATGGGTTTTTTTTTATTTAATAAAGTTTTATTTTTCAAAATGTACAGCTGGTGGGACCTGTTGTTCACACATCTTCATCAGCAACTGGGGCCTCCCCACCTTTGGTGTTCCTGGTATACGTTACTTGATCTCTGTGCTTTGGAACTAGTTTAAGTCCTTTACCAAGGAGCTCCTGAAGGGCTGCCCTGGCCAAGGAACCATGGATCTTCGGTCGCTCAGAGACAACAGCTGGGGTTATAAACTTAGAGTTGAGAACTTCCTAACAAAATCTGTCATACGTCACTTTGTCAAACAAGACTAGGTTGTTGAGCTTGTCTCAACTTTGGCTTTGGACCACTTCTTTTTGGTCTTGTCCCCAGATTTGTTCGCTGGGACTCTGTCTTTCTTGGCTGCCTTTCCGGCATCTTTCTTCGTCCTTGGGTGGCACAGTGAAAACTGAAGAGCATCTGTAGCCTTGATTAGATGTCAGACCAAAAAAAGCACATGGATCTTAATTTAGATCATGAGGCAAACAAACTCACTATGGGATAGAAATGGGAACCATTAATGAAACAATAAGAGAAATCTGAGCATTGATAAAACTGCCTGATAATAATGAGAAATTACTATTAATTACATTTAGGTGTGATAATGGAATTGTGGTAATGCTCCTTTTTTTTTTAATGTCTTTTTCATTTAGAGATGCATATTGAAATACTTGTTACTGAAATAATGATGTCTAGGACTGCTTCAAAATAACAGACAGAAAAGACTGGCTGTGAGTTAGTAACTATATAAGAGAATTGTCTTTCTCTACTTGTATATGCTTAAAATTTTCATAATGAAAAGTTTTTAAAAAGCAGTTAGACCCTCTCCACCCAGATACATATTTTCAAACTATGTTAAAGCTGCTCTCCCATTCCAGCAGAAGATGGCACAGATTTACCCTCTGGTTAAAACACTGGGTCTCTGCTGTAAGGGATACCAGGAACAGTCAAGTATAGAATATTGCATAAAATGAGAATTAATTGAAAGTTTACCTGATGACTGTTGAAATTCTTCTCTAACCTCCTTCTTCAAATTGACTTCAAGAGCACTAGCTATTGAAGAAACCCAAAGCATTAGCTCAAAAGGATACACGCAGCCATAAGTTCACTGCAGCATTATTTACAGTAGCCAAGATACAGAAGCAACCCAAATGCCCACCAACAAACAAATGGATAGAAAAGTTGTGGTATATATATACAACAAAATGTTACTCAGCCATAAAAAAAGAACGAAATCTTATCATTTGTAACAGCATCGTTAGACCTAGAGGGTATTATGCTAAAGGAAATGAGTCAGTCAGAGGAAGACAAATACTATATGTTTTCACTTATAGGTAGAATCTAAACAACAAAATAAACGAACATACAAAATAGAAACAGATCATAGATACAGAGAACAGACTGATGGTCACCAGAGGAAAGGGCAGATGGGGGAACTGGGCAAGCAGAAACAAAAAACTGTCAGTTACAAAACAGTTACTGGGATGTAGAGTACAGCATAGAGAATATAGGCAATTATACTGTAATAACTATGTTTGGTGCCAGGTGGGTACTGGAAATACTGGGGGAAACATTTTGTAAAGTCTGACCACAGTGATGTACACCTGAAATGAATACAAAATAATATCGACTGTAAACTGTAATGGAAAATTTAAAATTTACAAAAAAGAAAAGATCATTGGCAGTCAAAAGGATACTCATTACAGAATCTCACAAGGCAAAAAGAAAATACCTAAAAAGACTGACATCAGGAGTTCTGCCTAAGGAAACAGCTCAGCCACTCACCCTGTGATAATGACCCCAAAACACCAGTACCAGATGTACTCCACTCTTAAATATTAGACAAAGTTCAAAGATCACCTGACATTTAATAAAAGCATCTGAATAGGAAGGGATTTAAAATACAGAAGTAGGGGGAGGGAAGAGGAGAGGAGGAGGGTTGAAACTGTGAAGAAACAAACTAAAGAAGAAAATTTTAAAGCAACAATAATACACTTTGAGAAATGAGAAAAATATTGCATTTATGAAACAAGAATGCGAGGGAAAAAGGAAATAATCAGAACAAAGTTCTAGAAAATAGAAAATAAGAGAAATTTTAAAAAACTAAAGAGAAGAGTTAAATGATAAAGTTGAAATATTACAAAAACAGGCTAAGGAACTAGATGGAAAACAAGAGAAAAAATATTAGATTATCTAATGGGACTTCCTTCCTATCTAATGTGAGATTTTTCCCGGAGCACACTGAAGAAAAAGATGATTCTATAAGCTTCCAAAGCTAAGAAAGCTTTCACATAAAGAATCAAGATTTTAAATTGCGTCAGAATACTCAATAGCAAAATATAAAGAGGACATTAGCTGATCAATGCCTTCAAAATTCAGAGGGGAAAAATAATTCTCAATCTAGAATACTGTAACCAGCCAAACTATTCATCTCTTGTGGGAGTAAAATGAAGACATTTTCATTAATGCATGCAAGGTTTGAACATTTTTCTTCCTGTGTTTCACTTTTCACAAAATAGCTAAAGAAATGTGTACCTTAAAAACAATACAGATGGAAAAATAACATGGGATCCCAACAGCAGTGAAAGAAGGTTCTTCTTTTTCCATATTCTTACAAATACTTGTTGTTATTTGCCTTTCTTTAAATTTTAGCCATCCCAGTGTCTGCCAGTATGATTTTGAATAATATGCCTTATAACTTACATGTAAATAATTTCATCATATTGTACACTTTAAAGTTACACAATGCTAATATGTATAAAGTTGGAAAAAATAAAGCATACATATTGTTGAAAAGGGGGGGAGGCATTTACACACACATACCCCGTAGCGACTATATCAAAAGAAAATGCTTCTCCACAGCAAAGGAAACCATCAAAAAAATGAAAAGGCAACCTGTTGAATTGGAGAAAATATTTGCAAATCATATAACTGATAAGAGGTTAATATCCAAAATATAAAGAACTCATACAACCCAACATCAAAAACCAAATAATCAGAGTAAGAACTAGGTAGAGGAACTACATAGACATTTTTCCAAAGAAGACATACAGATGGCCAACAGGTACACGAAAAGGTGCTCAACACCACTTAATCATCAGGGAAATGCAAATCGAAACTATGAGTTATCACTTCACACCTGTTAGAACAACGTTTATCAAAAGGATAAGAAACAAGAAGCATTGGCAAGGATGTAGAGCCATATGGAACACTGGTGCACTGTTGGTGGAAATGTAAATTGGTGCAGCCATTATGAAAAATAGTACAGAGGTTCCTCAAAAATTTAAAAACATATTTACCATAGGATCCAGCAATCCACTTCTGGGTATATAGCCAAAGAAAATGAAAACAAAATATCGAAGCAATATCTGCATTTCCATGTCCGATGTGGCATTATTGACAATAGCCAAAAACTTCAGTGTCCATCAAGAGATGAATGGATTAAAAATATGTGATATATATTCAAATATATAATGAAATATTATTCAACCATGAGAAAGAAGGAAATCCTGCCGTTTGCAACAACATGGATGAAATTTAAGGGCATTATGCTAAGTGAAATAAGCCAAAAAGACAATTATTGCATGGTATCACATATGTGAAATTAAAAAAAAAAAGTTAAACTTGAAGAAACAGAGAGTAAAAGTGGTTGCAAGGGAACTGATGGTGAAAGAAATAAGGAGAAGTTGGTAAGAGGATACAAGCTTTCAGCTATAAGATGAGTACAGTCTGAGGATTTCATGTAAAACATAGTGACTATAAGTGATAACATTGTATTGTATGACTGAAATTCACAAGACAGTAGAAATTAAATGTTTTCACCAAAAATAAATATATGAAGTGATGGATGTGTTAATTAACTAAATGAAGGGAATCCTTTCACATGTATATGTGGATCAAATCATTGTGATGTACACTTTAAATATCTTAAATTTTATGTCAATTGTATCTCGATTAAGCTAAAAAATAATAATATACTTTAATTCTAACATCCTTCCAAACAATACAAATAATAAGTGCTGAATAAACATTTGTTCAATTGATGTGCTCATGCTAAACCCTTTGGAGAGTGTGCAAAAGTGAGAGAAGTCTCCAAGAAGGAACCGTCACCACTTTAACCTACAAGACAAGCTATCTGGCAAGTGCAGCATTTGTTCGATATCATCCATTCACAGGTTTTGGTGCTAGAATTCCACTGTCAGTGTGTTTAAGATCATTTACTTTAATCATTATATCCATATGGCTTTATCAAGTTTTCTCACAAAATAGGAAGTTTAGAATTCAGAGGTGATGTGAGCTACATGTAATAATCTTTCAAAAATATTTTTCTTATAGAAAGACCCATCATTACAAAGAAAAAATGATTACAAAATAGTAAAAGCAGGGCTAATCTAATGTAGACCCAATTTATCCTTAATATTCAATTTTATCTTTTGAATAATATATAATCTTGCTAGGACACAGCTAATTACATTAAAGTCTACAATATGCAGAAACCTCAAAATTTATGATAGATAGTTCCTTATCACACTAATCCCATAATTTTCATTAGCAGTAACAATTTTTGTTTGTTAGCAGTAACAATCTTCTGCATGATTCCTGAAAACCAAAGTTTCATAAAGCTGTACAAAGAATAAAATAAAGATTTAGTTAACAATTTCAATAAATGAGACCAAAGGAAGAGAAATTAGAAACATCACGTGAGGCACTGCACTTTGTGGTCAGAATAAAAAATATGTTGACGACTCCATTAGAGTTGCCTGTAATTTGCTTGCATAATGAAAAACAACATATCTTATTTGATAAAATTTCAAAGCCAGAGGAATATTTCTTGCTGGTGTGAAATTTGAACATTGTGAATAATATTCCTCAGGGTCTATTTCCAGACCTTTTGCAAATACTCACGAAACAAACTTGTGTAGGGACTAATTATACCAAAAACAAACAAACAAACAAACAAAAAACCCAATAAAACGGGTCACTGTTCTCAAACAGTTGATAGTCTAGTGGATACAGGAGACAGAAGCATCATAGAAGCTAACATTTATTGAGCAACTATCATGAGAAAGGCACTATATTAAAAGTTTTAGATAGATTCAAATCCAGGCTGTCTGACTCTAGACCCTGTTATTAATCATATGAAAATGCAACATGCAAGGTGTTCTGGGGAAGGAAACCATATGAATTTCAAAGCATATAACAAAGTGGTGTGTGAATGGAGTCATGAATCATTCAGTGCACATGGAAAAAGGAAGTTAGAGGCAAGGAGTAGCAAGAATAGGGGCTGAAAATTTTAGCAGAGGTTATATCACTTAGGATCTGGAATACCATGGTGATGAAAAGTTAAGAAAGGCCTAAATAAATGGAGTATAAAATAGCAAATCTCAATAAATTTCAAAGTTCTCTAGTTATATAAAATATTTCTCTGGCAATGATGTGATTAAGGTAGAAATCAATAACAAAAAGATAAAATATGTTTACAAATTAAGCAATAAACTCCAAAAAAGTATATAAAAGAAAAAATTACAAAGAATAGTAGAAAATATTTTGAAATAAATGATAATTAAAGTACTACATATCAAACGTGGAATACAGTTGTAGAATACAACTAAAGCTGGGCTGAGAGAAAAATGGATAGACTTAGGTGTGTGTGTGTGTGTGTATCTATATATCCATATCGATATCTATAGATATCTGTGTGTGTGTGTGTGTGTGTGTGTGTGTGTGTGTGTGTAAAAAACTGAAAATCAATCTAAACATCCTTCTCAAGAAGCTAAAATAAATCAAATTAAGCTCAAGGAAAGTAGAAGAGGAATAGTAAAGATTAAGGACAACTTAATATCAAAAATTCAATAGAGATGATCAACAAAAGGAAAACAGTTGATTCTTTGAAAAGACTAAATTTATAAACTCCTCAAAAGACTGATGAAGAAAAAAACATAGAAAGAAGCCTCAGATAACTGACATTACAAATAAAATGGAGGGCAATCACTATGGGTCCTATAGACATAGATTCATTATTATAAAAAATTTAATTCTCCTTAAATTTATCTTTTATAGATACAATGCAATCCCAATCCAAAATCCCACATACATGGTAGCAACAAGCAAGTTTTTAAATGTATACCAAAATGCAAAGAATAGCCAAGATAACTTTGAAGAAATGGAACAGAGTGAACTATTTACTCTGATGGATATCAAGCAATATAAAGCTAGAGTAATTAAGATAGTATAGTTTTAAAGCAAGCAGAGAATCCAGAAACTACACACACATACACACACCCATTCAGGATTTACGACAATTGTATCACTGCAGAACAGTGGAGAAAGGACAGATTTCAATAAATGGTGTTAGGTCAATTAATATCCATATTGGGGAAAAGACTTATCCCTACCACTTACCATCACAGGAAAATCAATTCAGGTGAATTGTAGACCAATATATAAAAAGTAAAATAATAAAGCTTTTCAAATATAAGATAGGAGAATATCTTCTTGACTTTCAGGTGGGTAAAGATATTTTTTAAGCAAGATACAGAAGCACTACTATAAGGGAAAAGAAAAGTATATTGGACTGCATTACAATTAAGAACTTTGTTTATCAAAAGACACCATTAATAGAATGTAAAGGCAAAGCACAGAGTGGAAGAAAATATATGTAATGCATATCTTAACCAAGAGTTTACATACAGAGCTTTTATAAAAGTCAGTAAAACTTACACACAAAAAAATCGACAAAAGATTTCAATCTTCTCAAACTAGGATATCCAAACAGCCAGTAACAAAGGTGCTCAATTTCATTAGCCATGAAGGAAACATAAATGAAAGCCATAATGAGATATCACTACACAATCATCAGAATGGCTAAAATTCAACAGACGGAAAACACTAAGGGTAAGCAAGGATATAGAAAAACTAGAAGACTCATGAACTGCTTATGAGAGTTCAAACTGGTACAACTGATTGGCACTACCTATGAAGTTGAACATACACTTAACCCAATGAGTATATACCTGAGTAATTACATTACCAGATACATATGGAACAAAAATGTGTATGCATGTGCATTTGAAGGTATACGCAAAAAATGATCATGGCATAATATAATAACCAAAACCTAGAAACAATCCAAATATCTAACAACAACAGAATGGGAAAGTAAACTGTTGTATACGCAGCAATAAAAGTGAACAAACCACTGTTACATGTACCCTAGGTCAATCTCACAAACATACTGGACGCTAAAGAAGCCAGAACACACAGAAGCCACAAAAGAATGCATATTATTGGAATCCATTTAAAGAAAGGCCAAAACCCATAGTGTTAGATTGCAGGATAGAGGTTGCCTTTAGAGAGGAGAGAGGGGGTAATAACTGGGAGAGAACAAAAGGATGTGCTTCTAATGTTGATAATATTGCACTTCTTCCATTTCGGTGATGGTTATGTGAGTATGTTCACATGATTTTGCACTTCTCTGTGTGTATACTATATATAAACAAAATGAAGTTTTTAAAAAAGTTAATGTGGTCAGAACTAGGAGAGTGGTAGTGGAAATGAAGAGAAGATGGAATATTTTTAAAATGCAGGATGGTATATCTGATATAATAAAGGACACAAAATAAAAATGAGATCAGGATATTACTTCGAAACCTATATAGCTTATATTTCACACTCCTGTGTAGAAAGAAGCTTCACATATTGGATCTCAGAATGTCTGTACTACAGATCTGATAAGTCAGTTTGAAATATATATTTATTCCTATTCTACTTCCTAAACAAGTTTTCCTCCAAGAACAACTTTTATGTTTGAAGAAATCTTATTTGTTGATCCAGATTCTTAAAAGAAATTAGACTCTTACTGAGCAGTTCTTTCTCAAGTCTCAAGTAAATTTCAAAACTTCATATTTTCATGATAATGGAAATAGATGAGAGTATTCTTTTCATTATGCTATTCTTTTTGCTTTTTTACACAATCTATGTAATGTTGGAAATACACATTTCAAAAATCATCACCTATTCACTTTTCATATCTATTCTCTTTGGATGCAATGAATTTTTTAAATGCCATCAAGTTCTGGATTTCATGTACGTTCTGCTGTTTTAAGTTGAAGGGCTGATTGGTACTATGAAAGTATTCTCTAGTATCTATAAAAAGCATTTTTTTAACCAAATGTTTTAAGACTTACATTCTTAATATAGTACTCTCATATCTATTTCCCAAATAAAAGCACAGAATTACTATTTTTGGTGATGGTCTATAAATAAAGCCTTGAAAATCCACCTGGTAACAACCAGTTAAGAGATACCCAATATTCCTACAATAGAGCGCCAAAATCCCCATTATACCTGGCACCTGAGAGAGCTGCAGCTTAGGAAATGTTCATCAACTGATTGCAATATCACCACATGTCACTTACTACCTGGCAACACAGCAGTCACCATACAGACTCCTTTCCAAAGAAATTATAAAAGAAACTTGAAAGGTAGCAACCGAAAGTCCTTCTTAAGAGCTTTCCACAAGATTCAGTCCATAAGGCTGTCTACGGCAGAGATCCTGAATAACGCTTCTCCAAGCATTTCACTTTGTGTGCAAGTCAAAGGAAAGGGATTAATTCTTAAAAACAAGCCAAAAGCAAATCCATCCTAGTTTAGGTTATATATTTCATTAATAAAAGCTGAGGTTCCCTGACAAGGAAGTGGCATGGGTAGACGCAGCACTGAGAACCTCCTACAACCACTTCAAGATTGCAACTAAAGTACAGAACCACCATCATTCTGAATGCCTAAAATCTAGCTCAACAGAACTTCTATTATTTAGAATATAAAGAAGAGGACACATCGAGGCTGGTAGGAGAGGCAAAGACATTGAATGAGCTGGTCCCACACCCACACACGGCAGTTAAAAATCAGGAGGGATACCTCAGCTACGGAGGTCCTCACCAAGGAGCAACAGACAATCTGACCCCACATCAGAAACCCCAGCTCAAGGTTCTAGTGTCAAGAAGAGGAGTTCCCATAACTTCTAGCTGCAAAAACCGGCAGAGATCATAGCTGAGTGAGATGGAGGGCGCCTGGAACCCAAAGCGCTCCTCTTAAAAGGCCCGCACAAGTACTTACCCAAACCCACTCACTCTGTGAGTTGCTCCGTGACGCAGCTCAAAAGGCGCGCCAGGGACATATGGGAGGAACTCAACTGTCTGGCTTCAGGACGAGGGCTGGAAGGGCAGCTCAGACTAAAAAACAAAGACTATGTATAGCAAAAGGCAAAGAAGGACCCAGAAATTCCCCTTCTGGGTACTTATCCCAAGAAACCCAAAACACTAAATCCAAAAGACATATACATCAACATGTTTACTGAAGCATTACTTACAATAGTCAAGATAGGGAAGCAACCTAAGTGCCCATCAACAGATAAACAGATAAAGAAGCAATGAATATATATATACACAATGGACTATGACTCAGTCATAAAAAAGAATGAAATCTTGCCACCTGCAACAACATGGATGGGCCTAGAGAGTATTATGCTAAGTGAAATAAGTCAGACAGAGAAAGACAAATGTCAGGTGATTTCACTTATTTGTGGAATCTAAAAAACAAAATAAACAAGCAGAACAGAAACAGACTCAGGTACAGAGAACATTTTGCTAGTTGGCAGTCATGAGGGGGGTTGCGAGGATGGGTCAAAAGGTGAAGGGATTTAGCGCTACAAATGGTAGTTACAGAATAGTCACAGGGGTGTAAAGAACAGCATAGGTGATATAGTCAAAAATGTTGTAATAACTATATATGGTATCAGACGGGTACTAGATTTTTCAGGGTGATCACTTTATAAACTACATAAATGTCTAATCACAGGGCTGTACACCTGAAACTAATATATTGTACATCAACTATAATTTAAAAAGAAAAAAATTATTTAAAAAATTGATCATATAACACCACAGTGCCCATAAATGTCCATGGCTGGTTTTTAGCAGCAGTTCTTTTTTTTCATTTTCTAATTTAGGTTGAAGGTTTTGTATTCATTCATATTGCATTACATTGTCTCATGAATGGTAGGCACTAAACAATTTGTGGAATTTTTCTACTAAAAAGCATGAGATTTGGACACGGACCCCTAATTACCTCAAGAGACATCTTATTCACTCATTCTCTGTGCTCCAAAGATACTTGCCTAATTTCAGTTTCTCAACCTAACAGTATTTTTTCTCCCCCAGTGCTACAGCCCGTGCTGCTCCATCCACCGGAAACACTTCCCCAACATTCTTCACTTTCTTCAGAATTCAGGTAAAATATTTCTGCAGTGAATTCCACACTAGGTCAGATCTTCCTGTTGTATTCTCTCATTTGTGTGTTGTGCTCCTTCACATCATTAATCACAATTGTAATTAAATGATTAATCCCATGATTGATTAGTTTAATATCTGGCTCTCCCTTAGGATGTAAGTGCCATGAGTTTTCACAACTTTATCCCCAGTGCTCTTTACAAGCAGACTCCAAATCAATATTTGTTGATAAATAAATGAGTTTGAACCCTAGATTCACAACTTACTAGGTAAATTTTAAACGGTCACTTAATATCATTAGGCTTCACTTTCCATAGCTGTGAAACAATTTTTAAAAAAGGCTAGCTTACTGAATTGTTAAGATTTATGAAAAAATGTAAGCTTTAAAATATTGTAAAAAATGTTAATCTATTATTATCCTCAGTAAGGATATTTAATAAAGCTAATGCTGGCTTTAGCTAAATATATCTTATTTGCTAAGGTCTTTAAAAATCCTACAGATTATCAAGATGCTAATAAATAATGGGACTATCTGACAAAAATTAATAAGTGGTCATTAGTTCCAGTCAGTAGCATCTCATGACAGATTCTAAGCACTGATCTAACGACTGCCTGTTTCATAATAATTGCCCATCTTACGTGAGAAAGCCTGGTAGGCCCACTGTAATTCATGCTTCAGAAAGAAGCATTTCCTGTGGAGTCAGCCTCATGAACAAATAAACATGTGGATCAATACTGGAAAAGATGAGCTTCTCCAATTCACTCGCAACTACACTTGAGTCAATAAACTCATGTAAATCAATAATTTGTTATATTTTCTACATTTACAGACTTTGATCTTTAATATAAACCTGGCAATAACAACATACATTTCTTTTCCTATGTTCTACAGTAATCTGATCATGAATATAGTAAAGAAACAAACTTTTCCCTCTCATCTGTATAACAAATACAAAACAAAGTGTTCACTAACCTCTTTTAGGTATCCCTTTCTGCTAATCACCTTCACGAAAAGGCTTTAGAAATTGTATGTAAACAAGTAAAAGCAAGATATACAAAGAGTAACTATTAATCGTACTCATGTAACTTTATACCTTGGGCTATATAACTCTCTGAGGTAGTCCCAAGGACTAAGAGGTGTGGGGATGATGGGATGGGGTGCAGGGCGGAGGGGATAAAGGGGGAGGGAAAATGGGACAACTGTAACAGTATACTCAATAAAATATAACAAAAAAAATTCTCTTAGGTATTCCTATAGTGTCCTATACATATGTGTATGTATATATTCATCTTGTATGCACACTTATGTACACATACACATATGCATAAACATGATGGGACAAAAGTAGGTTTCCAGTTGTTCATATGAAAAATACTACAATAATTAACAAGTAATAATACAAGAATAATGTTTCGTGTAAACCTTTTGCCCTACCTGTAAACTGTAAACCTACTTTTCCTTCACCCTGTACATAAACTCGACATTTGCTCTACTGTATTATAAAAAGGTAGTGTTTATTATGTAGGAGTATATTCACTCCTAGAAAGCAAGCTTTTTGAAAGCATGGTCAAAGTCTCTTCAATCTACACCCTCAGCACCTACTATAGTTTCAACATAACAGATACTCAGCAAATGTTTGCTAAACAAAATTTACAGTTCCTCTCCATCATAATATTTTTCTGACACTGAATCATACTTTGCAACAGTCAATCTCTAGGATTGTCCCTTCCCAGGTCTGAAGGAAGACATGTTCTTAATAAAAATATTTTCCTGATATAAAGCCTGCTATTTGCTTCAAGAGAATGGCCAGTGTGCATGTAGCAAACCCGGGGATGGGTAGAGTGATGTAAAAGTAAGATTGTCTATGAGCTGATAATTTTTGAATTTTTAAAATAGATTTATTATACTATTGTTTCCATTTTTGTATGTGTTTGAAAATTTTCATAATAAAACTTTTTTAACTGAAAAAAGTAATTGTCCTTATAAATTTTTCATACTGTGCTTCTTTTTTTTAATACTTCCACCTGGAAATTTCTTCCTCAATACTCATATTCAGAACAACATGGTAAACAATGGTTGTTAACCAGCCCACCCCTTGAATTTCTGCTGCAAAGTCAGGATGACATTAGCTCTTGCTTTATACCTAGCGTAGTTGTGCCCTGGTAACGAAAAGAGCCCACACGAGAGTTACTGCGTCCAGTGATAGCTTCAGCCACCTCACTGTTTAATCCTGCCCACCACTTCCCCAGTTCAAATTTTAAGAGCTGAAATGAAAGGGTGTATTGACCATTTTCTAGTACAAAAGGCAGCATTTCCTTTTTAAAACAAAAACTCATTTCTCATTAAAAATGAGATTTTTAAAAATATTTTAGTGACATGAGAAAATCTCATGACACACAAGTAAAAATGGTCAAGAAAGTATTAATTTCAGAAGGTTTCCAAATTTTATAAAAATAAAAATATACACTTACATCTATGTATACACATATATATGTTCATGTACACATGCATGTGTACATATACAGAAAAAAACTAGAGGGAAATATATCAAAATGGTAACAGAATTCTGTCATAATAATATTTTTATTTTATTATTTATATTTATTATATGTTCTAATGGCCTATATGAGAAAATATTGCTTTTATTTTTGATAACTTTAAAATCATACTGTTTGTCATATAAGATGGCCTTTGGATATAATACAAAATCGCTTAAGATTTCAAGCTTAAGGAAAATTATGCTGGACTTTGACTAAGGACACTGTGACTTGCTAATAAAAATTTAAGAATAAAATAACCAGGTATTTCATATTTTTGTATCTCCACGTATTCTTCTGTTCTGTCTTATAGGCACTAAATGCCAAATAGGAATCGGTTGCTTTGTTTATTTGACATATCCATTACTGCACCGTCAGGGCATAATGTCTTAAATAATAGTAATGAGAATAATTAAAACAAAACAATTATATCCTTTCTGATATATTAATGAGTGGAAAAATGATTAGCCATACAAATCTCTCAGATAATGCTACTCTACTGGGAAAAAGAGAACAATTTGGCAAGTTAGCTAAATCAATTAATCTTTTCCATCTGCTGCAAACCATGCACACTAAAATACTCTCCCAGCTTTACTTAAATGGAGAAAATGGGACTTTCATTTGGTGTTCATATCATATCAATAGAAAGAACATGCTGAATAAGGCCTTCCGAATGGACTGCTTTGAGAGCCAACAAAAGGCCGGAAGCTGGAGAATTAAGAAGAGAAAACCTTACAGGGAGTATTCGTACTTGGCAGCTACTGGTGATTTGATCAGGCCCAGGACAGAACATTCTTGTTTTACTTCTCTGTATTTTCATAAAAATGATTTTTCCATTCCAGCACTTACATATGCCTGCGCACGGCAGTGAGAATAGCATTCACTCACTCTCAATACATATGGTATGCATTCAATGACATCATTCACCATTACATTTGCCAAGTCGAACCTCTCCTGTAGACCACCAAAACACAGTTTCACAGTCCCCGTGGGGCTAGGAGAGTAGTTCCAAAGCAACAGGTCAGTTCTGCAGAATGAAGAGGTTATTAATGTTTCATCCCATATATCCCATACCCTCCCTGTCCCCTAATAAATAAAAACCTTTGTAATCTTGTAATGTATTCAGCTTTTATTAACTCTTTCAGCGTTGCTTTGCATAGTGAAGTGAGTACACACTTGGCGGCTCTCATTGCAACTGTGCTCTGGTAGGTGCTGTTTACCAGCTTTTTATGAAGAAGATTATTAGAGTAAACTTTATTATGTAGAGTAAAATTACTATGTGAGTTGTAAATCACAACTCATGTAACTGATATTTTTAATTAATGATTATGAAATAAAAATCAAAGCAGCTCTTCTAGCAAAGAAAAGCTTTCAACAATATTCTGATTTTCTAATTTAAACACCCCACTTAAAAGATTTTAAGATGATTATATAATGGATTCTATGATGTTTATGATTCCAGCTAGTTATAAATCTTGATAATTATTTTCAAAGAGGTATTAAAAGTCCTTCTTAATTGTTTTTTTTTAATTGGAGGAAAAAGCAACATTACTCACAAAAATAATCATTTTCCCATTGGTCTATATATACAACCACACATGTAAGTACAGGAAAACTAAAAAAATATTGGTGAAAGATTTCAGGTGGGGTCTTGCTTCACAACATGCTGGTTACAGAGGTAGTTTAACAAATAGCAGAGCTCTTAGTACAAACTGTTCAGGGCTTTAAAGCAAATGTCAAGAAACCTAATCTTCGGGGAATACAACAAAGCAGAGCACTCTTTTGAAAAGTCTCAGTATCTCTTCGTTCAACACTTCTCACGTGAGGCTCAGGTACAGGCTAGCCACTCTATATGGTATATGTTGTGAGGTCTAAAATTATATAGATCATAAAATAAGTCAGGCATTACATAACAAACTCATTACATTCTTTTTATAAAAGTGAAGAGTAACATTTCCATTTACAAGAAAATTTCAATGAATTCATGTGATTTAGAAAATGTATTACCTATATTTTAATGTAGATAGTAAACTAATAAGGCAATGCTATGAATTTTCTGAGATATGAGCATGTCTGCTAGACATGGTGATACTACTTAAGAATTATTTAAGCATTTCAAAACCAAAATCTATTTACAAATGTAAGACACAGAATGGTCTGAAAAATCAATGACTGAGCTGTAAAATGCATGCCTGCTCCAAGAGAATAGAACATTGTCAGTAATACTCACTATTGCACTGCGATGAGCAGATAGCACGCACTGCAGCCCATTGTACAGATGAGGAACTTGGGTTCAGACATAATACCTGTCTTGCCCAGGGTTGCACAGTTAGTAAGTGGCAGAGCTACGTTTTCAAATTAGGTGTTTCTGACTCTACAGCTTTCCTCCATATCAAACTGACCAAATTTAAAGAGACTTACAATAAAAGAATAAAGCTCAAATCCTCTAAGGACTAATTAGCAGAGAAGACTGAGGCTAGAACTATAGTTTCAATAATATGAAAGTAAACAGGATAAAATTAAAAACCTAGCATTCTTTGACAGTCAAAAGTAAGGATAAATCTATAAACTAAGATAAAAGATATATACTATTTGGTTAAAATATACATAACTCAAACTGCTCCCCAATTCCCATGTTTAGTGGACTTCCTGATATATAGTCCATTTCTAAAATTCTGTCATTCTATTCGTGTCCCGTGTTTGAGGACAAGAGTTCCCTAAAACCAAGAGATAAAATTTTCTTCCCAAAGGTAAAAACTGATGGGTCCTAAATATTAAAACAAGTGTAAATAGGTAGCTAAAGAGTTTCTTCCAACCAGCTTTTGCCCAACTATAGGCAAAGTAGAGCATCATTAAAAGCAGGGCACACCCCAACAAAATTAGCAATCTAAAGAAAAAAAATTTCACAAAAGATAGTCATGTACCCACCCTCCCCTCCACCCCCAAAAGGAATGGAAACAGAGAACTCCAGGCAGAGCCTTGAGGAAACAGAATCTTAGCCAGTGAACTTCCAGTTGGATCCAGTATACAAGTGAGTGGCAAGGCTATCTTTGTGGGAAGGAAATTTTTACAGGCTACAGAATATCTCAGCCACCAGACTTCAGAAACTTCCCTTCCCAATAGACATAGAGTCCCACAATACATCCTGAGAAAACTATATAAAGTCATTTAAAGTTCTTAAATACACTTGTTAAATATTTATTAAAACAACATTCTGACTATTCTAATTAGGACCAGAGGAAGAAAATGCTTTAACTCTACTTCACCAACAAACCATTGATAATGACATTAAGTGGCAGCTGACAAAGGAGGAGGTGACTAAAATATTTTGACAGTCAGACCCAGGAACCCTCACAGTAATCTGAGTCTGTAAGGAATAGACGAAAACAACTCTTCAAGGGTGTTAATTCTCTTCTGGCACTTCAGTTTTGCTTTGGTCATTTTACTAAGTTAGAGGATGAAGAAAAACAGACAACATAAAAGCAAAATTTATCACTTCAAATGTTAACTGTTAAAGCAAGACACAATGATGTAAGCTCATGTTCTACTTAGGACAAATTAAAAAGAAAGTGTATCCTTTGAGTATATCTGTTATACACTGCTTTACAGTTATAATACTATATAGTATTCTATCAGGCTGATATTAAAGTTCTATTAAACTGATTTACACAAACACCAGTTTCTAGAATTCCAAATACATGCAGGTGGAGCAATATACTGGATTTGGGGTCATATAATCTAAGTTTGAAACCTAATCCTGCCCAAAAGTAACAAATGAAAGCCAGAAGACAAGTCACAGTCTTTTCAAGCTCAATTTCTATTTGAATAATTGGAAGATAATAATGCTTATCCTTACAAAGTTAAGAGCACCAAATGAACTGAAATGTTTGAAAACATTTTGCCATTATATAGGGGCCTTTCACAAGCTAGTGTCTCACACACACATCTTACAAAGAAATCTCCATCTCCACAGTTTGGAGCAATTCATATCAATACTTTGCCCTCTTACAGTGAAAACCTGGAGGTCACCTGTATGGATATTAAGAAACTATAAAAGTGTGTTTCTGTGACCAACATCGCTGACTCACTCATAAACAAAAGCAATAAGATTATCCAGTTAGAGCAAACTATTGATTTTACGTATTTATGTAGGTAGTCGTTGGTGGCAGATCAAAATATATACATATATTCCCAATAATCCAGATACAATATTTTTTAATTGCCTATTTAACAGCATCAGAGCTGACAAAGCAACTAAAATCAGAGAAGCCAAGATTCCAGAGCAAAGAAAAGAACTGAGAGGTGAACAAACATTCTGCTGCCCTCTTTCCCTGGGGGCATTGCTAATTCTGGGCAAAGGTCAAGAGACTGAGAATCCATCCAGGCTTTCTTCCAGACAAAAGGTTGCTTCTGGAAAACAGAGAAACAAGCAGAGCTTTTGCTTGTCTCCTGGGGCTAGTAAAACAAAATTAGAAACTTGAGGGGCCAAGATCCAGAGAGAAGAGAAAGGTAGAGAAATAAGCCTGACGCACTGCCAACTTTCTCCTTAAGACATCTGCCAAACAGCGCAGGGCTCAGAGGCTACACAGAGAGCCTTCAAAACGCAGGAAAGCGTTCTCAGCAGCCTCAGAATGCCGAGGGGAAAGGAGTGAGAGCGCAGAACCCAGTAAGGCAAGAGGCCATGGTGAACACACAGAGCTCTCAGCTAAGTTCTAGAAGTCTAGCCTCAGCTCAGCCTCTGGGTTAAAATGCTTAAGCCCCACTCTATTTGCATAAGCAGAGGAAAAAGGAACCTGTCCAGAAGAAAACATCTGCAGACACACCAATTTTTATAGACAATGTATACCTTACTATCAAAATTTACCAGGTATACCAAGAAAGACAAGGCGGACAACCAAGAGAAAAAACAAACAAGAGAATCACAGGTGATTCAGAAAACAAAGTTAGCAAATAAGAACTTTTAAAGTACTGTGATTAATACATTTAAGAAAATGAAGAAACAAATGAAAAATGTTGAGAATTTCACCAGAGAATTCAAATATAAAATTAAAGTAACAGAAATGAAAAACTACTGAAATCAGGACTGAATAAATGAGTTTCACAGCAGATTATTGATGAACTAGAAAGCAAGCCAACAGAAAACCACTTGAAGCAGAACAAAAAATAAATACTCAAAAAGCACTAATACATTCCATAGTACAGATGAGCCTAAAACACAATCTAAGTGAAAGAAGTCAAAAGGCCAGATATTGTATGATTCTATTTATATGAAATGTCCAGAATGGGCAAATACATGAAGACATAAAGATCAGGAGTTCCCGGAGCTGGAAGGTTCAAGGGATAGGGAAAACTGGTAGTGACTGGTAATAGGTATACAGTTCCTTTTTTGAATGAAAAAAAAAAAAAAAGTCCTGTAATTCAGCCCAGAGACACTTGAAAGGATGCTCAGCATCACTAGCCATCAGAGACATGCAAATTAAAACCACAAGGAGATACCACTTCACACCAGCCAGAATGGCCATCATAAACAAGTCAACAAACAAGTGCTGGCAAGGATATGAAGAAAATGGAACCCTAGTGCACTGTTGGTGGGAATGCAGACTGGTGCAGCCACTGTGGAAAAGAGTTTGGAATTTCCTCAAAAAACTAAAAATGGAACTGCCTTTTGATCCAGCAATTCTACTGCTGGGATTGTACCCTAAGAATCCTGAAACACCAATTCAAAAGAACCTATGTACCCCAATGTTCGTAGCAGTACAATTTACAATAGCCAAGATCTAGAAGCAACCTAAGTGCCCAACAGTAAATGAGTGGATCAAAAAACTAGCACATTTACACAATGGAATACTATGCAGCAGAAAGGAAGAAGGAGCTACTACCCCTCTCAATGGTATGGATGGAACTGGAGAGCATTATGCTCAGTGAAATAAGCCAGGCAGTGAAAGACAGATACCATGTGATCTCACCTATAAGTGGAACCTAATCAACAAAAAAAACAAGCAAGGAAAATAAAACAAGCAACATTGAAATAAAAAACAAACTGACAGTAACCAGAGGGGAGGAGGGAGGGAGATAACAGGGGAAAAAGAGGGGAAGGGTCATCAAGGAACATGCATAAAGGACCCATCACAAAGCCAAATGGGGGAAGGATTGAGGATGGGAGGTGGGGAGGGGTGGGGCTGGGGAAAGTGGTGGTGGGGAAAATGTTGACATGGGGATGATGGGATGGAGTGCAGGGCGGAGGGGATAAGGAGGAGAAAAAACGAGACAACTGTAATAGCATAATCAATAAAATATACAAAAAAAAATTTTTTAAGTCCTGTAGTTAGTCATAATGCACACATAACTGTGTGAATATGCTAAAAAAACTGAACTGATATACTTTACAAAGATATAATGGGCCCTAGGTAAACATGATACTCAGGACCTCCCACAGTTACATTCAAATTACAACTAAACTACAGAACCACTATCATTCAAAACTGCCTGAAATCTAGCTAAATAGAAGTCTTGTAAAGGACATAAAGAAGAAGCCACAGGGAGACAGGTAAGAGGGGTAGAGACTGGGAAAAGGCTGGTCCCACACCCACATGCGTTGGTTAAAAATCAGAAGGATCTCTTAGTTGTGGAGGTCCACCCTGAGGAGCCAGAGGTCCCAGCCCAGGGCTCTGGTGCCAGGAAGAGAAGTCCCTGTAACTTCTGACTGTAAAAACCAGTGGAGATTGTGGGTAAGTAGGAGGGGGGCTGCTGTAGTCCCAAGAGTTCCTCTTAGAGGACCCACGCAGACTTACTCAGGCTCACTAGCTCTGAGCTCCAGCAATGCAGCAGCAGCTCAACAGGCACCAGGTACTAATAGGGAGAAACTGACTTGTCTGGCATCAAAATGAGAGCTGGAGGGGGTAGCTTTCTCCTAGACAGAAATGCTGGCAGAGGCCATTGTTCCTCTGCAAAGCCCTCCTCTCACAGAGTCTGCAGACAGGCACCATATCTGAGTCTCCATCAACCTGGCTAACACTGTAGCCCCACCCTGGTGATTCCCTGAGCCCTCACCCCATTCAACTTAAGGCCCATCCAAGCCCTTTCCAATGGATTTTCCACACCAATGGCCTCTCTTGGCTCATGCTTTGAACTTTTCTAAAATCTCTGAAACAAGCAGCATCTGACCTTTGCATACCCTGTATCTATTTCTAAGTGGCCCCAGGCAGAGCACAGGCACAGGTGGCTTGGCCTGCACCATCCAGAAGGCCCCTCAGCAAGCCCACCCAGTGGACAGCTTCAGACCCAACCGCCTCCACAACAGACAAGGGTACCTGAGCCCCGCAAAAGTGATTTCTGCTCTGTGAGGTCAGCCCCTGCACAGCAGATCCTCCAAAACGGTTTCAGTCGGTCCTTGCAGCCAATCAGCCTGCAGGTAAATCCCTCCAATTAATGTGCCAATAGCAATCAAGGCTCAACTACAATAGGAGGGTGCACACAGCCCACACTGCAGGGGAGGGTGCACCTAGGACACCCAGCTTGGGTGACTGGGAAGGCAGTGCCACTGGGCCGTACAGGACACGTACTACGTAAGACCATTCTACCAAGTCCTGGAGACATAGCAGCTCTGCCTAATACATAGAAACACACACAGGGAGGCTGCCAATATGAGGAGACAAAGAAAAATGTCCCGAATGAAAGAATCAGAACAAAACTCCAGAAAAAGAACCAAACAAAATGGAGACAAGCAACCTACCAGATGCAGAGTTCAAAACACTGGTTATAAAAATACTCAATGAGCTTAGCGGAAAAGTAGAGGAATTTAGTGAGAACTTCAACAAAGAGATAGGAAACATGAAAATGTAGATAGAAAACATAAAACTAACCAGTTAGAAATGAAGAATACACTAGCTGAAAAGAATACATTCCCAGAAATCAACAGTAGAGTAGAAAAAGCAGAGAATCAAATCAAGGATTTGGATGCTAAGGGAGCAGAAAATATCCAATCAAAACAGTAAAAAGAAAAAAAGGAATCCAAAAATTGAGGATAGCCCTGGTCAGTCAGTTAGAACATCATCCTGATAAGCCCAGATTGCAGGTTTGATCCCCGGTCAGGGCACATACAAGAATCAACTGATGAATGCATAAATAAATGGAACAACAAATTGATGTTTCTCTCTACCTCTCTCCCCTCTCCCCCACCTTCTCCCTTTTTCTCTCTCTAAAATCATAAATTTTTTAAAAAATGAGGATAGTGTAAGGAGCCTCTGGTAAAACGTCAAGCATACCAACATTTGCATCATGGGGGTGCCAGAAGGAGAACAGAGAGAGCAAGAAATTGTAAAGAACCCTGGCTGGTGTGGCTCAGTTGGTTGGAGCGTCATCTTTTGGACTGAAAGGTCATGGGTTTGATTCCCAGTCGGGGCACAAGTAAGCTGCAGGTTCAGTGTCTAGTCAGGGCGCATATGAGAGGCAACCATTCGATGTTTCTCTATCACAGCGATGTTTCCCTCTCTCTCTCCCTCCCTTTCTCTCTAAAATCAATGGGCATGTTCTTGGGTGAGGATTGAAAAAATATTTTCAAATTGAAAACCTATTTGAAACAAAATAATGACAGAAAACTCCCCTAACCTGGTGAAGGAAACAGGCATACAAATAGAAGAAGTGCAGAAAATCCGAAACAAGATGAACCCAAAGAGTCCCATACCAAGACACATCATAATTAAAATGCCAAAGTTTAAAGACAAAAAGAGACTCTTAAAAGCAGCAAAAGGAAAGCAGTTGCCATATTTTGCCATGTATAATGTGCATCCATGTTTTTGGCACAAACTTTCAGGACAAAAAAATCTTTCATTTTAATTTTTAAATTCCTTTCTTTCTTTCTTTATTTATTTATTTATTTACTTAGTTTTAGATACTTGTTTTTTGTATTATAAAGGAATTTTAGCATTTATTTTTTAACACATTATGGTATAAGAAATTTTATGTAACAAATAATTACAAAACACAAGACCTGATACAAGGTGTTTCAGGTACTACCCATGTACAATGTTCATCATTATTTTTCCCTCAAAAATTTGGGCAAAAAAGTGCACATTATACATGACAAAAAAATGGCAGTTACTTGCAAGTGAGCGAGTCTCATAAGACTGTCTGCTGATTTCTCAACAGAAACTTTGCAGGCCAAAAGGGATTGGCATGAAATATTCAAAGTGATAAAAAGCAAGAACAAATAACCAAGATTAGTCTACCCAGCAAAGGAATCATTTAGAACTGAAAGACAGATAAAGAGCTTCCCAGACAAGAAGAAACTAAAGGAGTTCATCACCATCAAACCAGTATTACAAGAAATGTTAAAGGATCTTCTTTAAGAAAAAGGAGGAAAAAAAAGAATGATAAGATATATGAATAATAAAATCACAATAAACACAAACCTATCAATAATTACTTTAAATGCAAATGGATTAAATACTCCAATCAAAAGACACAGGTAGCTGAATGGATTACAAATCAAGGCTCCTACATATGCTGTCTACAAGGCTCACTTCACATAAAAAGATACACACAGACTGAAAGTAAAGTGATACAAAATGGTATTTCATGAAAATGGAATTTTTATAAAGCTGGGGTAGCAATACTTATACCAGACAAAATAGATTTTAAAACAAAAGCTATAGAAAGAGATAAAGAAGGACCCACTTCTGGGTATTCATCCAAAGAAACTCAAAACACTAAATCCAAAAGACATATACAACAACATGTTTACTGAAGCATTATTTACAGTAGCCAAGATAGGGAAGCAACCTAAGTGCCCATCAACAGGTGAATAGATAAAATAGAAGCGATGCATATATACGATGGATGATGACTCAGTCATTTAAAAAAAAGAAAAAGAAAAGAAATCTTGCCACCTGCAACAACATGGATAGACCTAGAGGGTATTATGCTGAGTGAAATAAGTCAGACAGAGAACGACAAACGCCAGATGATTTCACTTATATGTGGACTCTAAAAAACAAAATAAACAAGCAGAACAGAAACAGACTGAGATACAGAGAATTTTGACAATTGCCAGATGAGAGAGGGGTTGGGAGGATGGGTGAAAAAGGTGAAGGAATTAAGAAATACAAATTGGTGGTTACAGAAAAGTCAAGGGGATGTAAAGTACAGCATAGGCAACATAGTCAATAATAGTATAACAACTACATTTGGTGTCAGATGGGTACTAGATTTATCAGGGTGATCACTTTGTACGTTATATAAATGTCTAATCAAAGGGTTGTACACCTGAAACAGATGTAATGTTGTACACCAACTATAATTTTAAAATGAATATTTTTTAAAAGATACGTTTTTTAAAAAGATATAATGATATATAAATTATATCTGAATAAAGCTGTTATTGACAAAAATGAAATAAAACCCACCATGTAACTTACAAGTTACACACTTTAAAGATACAGAAAGATCAAAAGTTCAAGGACAGAAAAAGATATAACATCCAAACACAAACCAAACGAAAGCTGGCATAGCTATATGAGTGTCAGACTAACAAAAGTAGCATCGCAAAGACATTTCATAGTAATTTTAAAAATTAATCAGGTAAGAAGATAACACTTCTAAACCTATATATACCCACATGATAAACTGGAAAATGTTTATTCGGAAAATGTAAATTTAACTCAACATCTCACTAAGGTATTCTCCACTCTCTTTAACATTGGTCTTGGTTGTGTTACTTACATTGGCCAATAGATTATCAGTGAGCATGACAAAAGCAAAGGCCTTACATGCATCTGCACTGTTCAGATTGAGTCTTATACTAACTGATCTACCGTAAGAAGAGAATGCCCCTGATAGCCTAACCCCATCATCAGGGGCAGCAAAACAGTAACATGTGAAGTAAAACTAAACTCAACCTGCAGCCCGAAGCAGAACTACCCAGTCAACCCCAGGCCCATGAGCTAAAAATAAATGTTTATTGCTATATGCCAAAGATTTCTGAGGTTGTTATGCAGCAAAAGCAGACTAATACAATCTGAGGCAGGTTAGCAAGAAACTAGGACAATTCCCTGGCCAGCCGAAAGAGGAAACAGACAAACGGCTGCACAAATGGCCAGAACAGCTGAGCAATTGGCAGCCACCTGATAAATCACGAGACTATCTTCACTAAACACAGATATCTAAGAGCAGGTGATTTAAATCGCTTCGATCAGGGAGACAGATAACAAAAAACCTGTTAGAGCCAGGCTAATCCAAGATAAAGGTAAAACTAACCAGAAAATGTTATTATATCAGCATACTAAATAAAACGCCCAGAAATCTAATGAATACTGAAATCCTCCCCTGAAATTCCCACCTACAGAAAACAGATAAAACCCTTGGGAGAAAGAAGTCCAGCCCGGACTATTCTTTCAGTTTGCCCCTGCACCAGCCTTTCCTCAGACACATACTGTGCTTCTTCTATCCTAACCTCTAAGGGTCCTGACCAGACCGGCACCTGAGGGAGCAATGGGTAGAGGCACCTCGCCCCAGGCTCGCCTCCTGACCTCTCTGGGAGGCCTGCCCTTTGCTTGTCTCAAGCTCTAATAGCCCTAACCTCGCTTTCTCCGGGGCTTGTCTTGCAATCGCACTGCACGAGTCAGGGACGAAAAAGGGCCCTGGCCTCTGCCAGGGCAGGGCCAGCAGCCCGCGCGGAGAAAGCCCAGTCACACAACCCAACAGCATATCAAAATGTATCATACAAAAACTAACAAAACAGAAATAATTCACAATTTCTAGGGAGATTTTTAAATATCTCTTTCAATGGCTGACAGAGCAAGCAGAGCAAAAATCTACCAGAACATAGAGGAGACGAATATCCAGCTAGGTTTCTAATAACAAATCAGTATTTTCTTGGTTAATAATAAAATACGAATAATCTGCATAGACTAGGGTGCGGCAGCAGATATTCTTTTTCCTCTTCTGACAAAGCTAAAACCAGAGGCAAATTAAGGTCGGTTGAGGCCCCGGGCACAGAAGAAAATATTGGGCCCCTTAAAAAGAGAGAGAGAGACAGGGAAAATAAAAATACATGCCTTCAGAAGTCGGGGCCCAGGGCGCACACCCGGTGCGCCCGCCATTAAATCCACCTCTGGCTAAAACTGAAGTTAAAGTCCCATGTATAGTTAATTTTTAACTTGAAATTTAGCTTAAAAAATGTGCCCACCCCGGCCAGGTGGCTCACTTGGTTGGAGCGTCATCCAGTACACCAAAAGGTTGCCAGTTGGACCCTCCAGTCAGGGTGCATAAGGGAGGCAATGGATCGATGTCTCTCTCTCCCTCCCCCACCCCTTCCTCTCTCTCTAAAATCAAGTTTTTTTTAAATGTGCCCTTCATGCCTCCTTCACACATTTGAGATAAAGTCAAGTACAGTACTTAAGCATGTAAAATACTAAATATAATGCCTTTTCTCTCCCTCCCTTCACAGGTATACTCCACCCAAAATACTGTCCCCCAACTTGGTTAACTCCCAACTTTCTCAAACCCCACCCCTCTTTCATATGAATATAATGCTTGGCAAAACCATGCCACTGAAACCACTTACCAAAGTCAAAAATACCTCCATATTGCCAAATGCAATGGTCGCTTCCCTAAAGTCATCTTACTGACGACCTCTTACTTGCCTGACACATTTGACTGTCACTCTTTATTGAAACTATAATCTTTCTCAGCTTCCACGATGCTATGCTCTCCAACATTTGCACCTAGCACACTAGCACCTTCCTGTCAGCCTTCTTTGCTGGTTCTTCAGCTCAGTCTCTAACTGCAGGAGTTCCACAGGGTTCAAGCTATGCCCTCTTCTCTTGCTTAAACTATACAGGATCCACAGTGATCTCATCCATTCCCATGGCTTTCAGTACCATTTATACACTAATCTTTATCTCCAGCCCTGACCTATTAGTCTCTGAACTCCAGATTCCAATTGCATATTTCATATCTCCTCTTGAGTCTGTCACGGGTATCTCAGATTTAACATGTCCTAAACAGAACTCCTGCTTTTGTTCATGTCCTTCACTAGTCCGTTGCTCCTCAACAGGTACTAAGATAGAAGCCTCAAAGTCATCTTTGCCTTCTTTCTTTTCCTTACAGCAGTATTCCATTAGCAAGCCCTGCAAATGCTATCTCCAAAATTTATCGCCTATACCTGTGCTTCTTTCCACCTTTAATGCTACCACCAAATCCCAAGGTACCAGCACATGTCACTGAGACAAGAGTGCAGCCTCACATCTCACCATTTCCACTTAAAATCCATTCTCCTCGTAGCTTTGAGAGTGACCTTTTAAAAATGCAAATCAGGTCATACCATTTCCTAATTAAATCCATTAAATGGTTTCCCACTAATCTTAAAATAAAGCTTCTATATGTTTTGCCCCTGCCTGCCCAATTTCACCTCCTACAACTCTGCCTCTCAAGCACTGTATCGCAATCTGGACCCCCCTCTCTCAGTACGGAGAACACACAGAGCTTCCCTTGCCTCAAAGCATTTGTGCTCCGGGCTCCTCACAAAGCTAGATGCTTCTTGGCCTCCACGTCTCATGTTAAAAGTAATCTCAGAAAAGTCTGCCCTATCTAAATCGGGTCTCTCCTGTTATTCTCTAATACTCTTTGTATTTACCGCTTAGCATCTATCACAATCTATATTATTTTATTTATTGTCTGTCTTTTCAACTAATGTATAAATATGAAAATTCAGTAACACAGATTCCAAGTCTGTTTTTTCACTGCTGTATCACCAGTGCCTAAAACAATGTCAAAAGCAAAGCAGGTACGATATAAAGCTGCCAAGTGCCACTAAAAGGGCACTTAGCTTCCCTGTTCTCAGGTGTTTAGAATATGAATTCTAAAATAAATAATTCAACTTAACCTCATGACACAGTTATACAGATCTTTTCTCATTATAACCCTAATGAGGTTTGGCAACTCTAAAATCCAAAGAAACAATTCAGAAACACTGGGGCCTTCCAATTCTGTTTGCTAGGAGACCTCACAGGTAAATCGTGGTGTGTTGATTCCCTTTAGACTCCCTGCCACTGGAAGCAGGTTATTTGGGTGTTTACTGGCACTAACAGAAATGTTTTCAGTAAACAGGGTGTGAGCCCATTTGAAAAAGAAAACCTGCACAGCTTGAGTCAGCTGCCACCACAGACACAGCGCTGGCCTGACCCCCTTCCGTGCGGCACTGAGGTCATCAAAACTCCGCCCGGGCGGCCACAGGTTGCCACCCTTCAGGCACCTCAACAAAGCAGAACTTGCTCTAGTTCTGCGCTCTTGGACTCTCAAAGGGAAGCCAGGGGAGGCGGGGGCTAGGAGGTAAAGTCAGTATCTGAGTGCATTCTATGGGCTTGGCATTTTACATACGTTGACTCATGCAGCTTGGAAACAGCCCGATCGGTCAGATGCAGCGTTATTCCCTTTTTATAAACAAGGACTCAGACCCTCAGAAAGACTAAGTGATTATTCATTATCATATAGCTAGCAAAGAAAACAGCGGCGCCATGGTTCAATGCCAAGCCTATTGCTGAAGTGGCCTAAAGGAGGCAAGAAAAAGAATAAACAGCCTGAAGAATGTGACCCAAGGCAAGTCCTGGATGAAACCCTTGTAAAGGATCCTCTATAATTTTCCAGTAGGCCCTTCATCTAATTTAAGTTTTATCCAAAAGGTATAAACAACATTCTGTAAGGCAGTCATTCCCAAACTGATATGAAAACTTCTTGGCAAAGAGGCAGTGATAACGAAACCCAAACCACAGAAAAAACGTGGTGCATGCTGTAGCATGAATTTTGCTCACTGGAAAATAACCTGAATCATCTGCCATTAAAACAGTTACCAATATGTCATGGAGTAAGTAAAACGCAAAATTCACATCACTAAGTTTAAAAAAGAATTCATCGAGTCTCAAGAGCCTGCTCTGGCCAAACTTTCCTAGAAGCAGTAATAGACTCTGTCTTTAGAGATATTTTTATAGAAAAATTTAAGAAGCACTTAAGCAATTTATCCTAGGTTAAGTAACAATTTAGGTAAAGTGAGGAAAAAAGAACAATGATTTTAAATTTTTTATGATTTTATCATCAGGAGAATAAAGAATAAGTCTGGGTAATAAAGATAGCAAACCAAAAATCTAAGGAACAAGACAAAACAAAAGTGTAAGTTTTAAAGCCAAGTGAAATCACAAAGAATTGGAAAAGTTGCCTTTAATTGAAAGCCACAGAACACAAATTATGCAAATCATACTATTATTTAACAAGTAATAAGATAATGATGATCTTGCCCCTCCATTTTTCATTTCTTGCGGTTCTTTATAATTTACCAAAGCCTGAAGTCTGCTGAGTCACAAGAGAATGAGAATTTTCTAGCCAAATATTATTTATATGGCAGCATCCCTATACCTTTTGGAAACCACTATTGGTAAAAAACTTTTAAGCCTGCAATACTATGTGGCAGGAAACAATGGAAACTAATCAAAACCTATTATATCAAAACCTAGATTAAGATAAATCAGCCTTCCTTAGCTTCATTAGTAAGTCACTTCCCTAAAGGATCTGCTATAGGAAAATAAAAAGCTAATGATGCCATTATTTAATAGTTTTGACTCCTCTCCTATCAATCTACACAGCCACTGTTGAGCATATTTTAACCATTCAAAAATTCAAAAATGAGCCACAACAGTGGAAGCTATAAAGGTTAGAGTTTTGAGCTTAAGAATAACTTGAACTTTCATATGAAATTTTACTCTGTATTAGTGACTTTTCTTCTTCCCTTTCAAAAGTATAATTACTTCCCTTAGGCTCCCTCCACCCCACCAAAAAGTGCTCTTTACTCAAAAAGCTTTCCCTTACCACACGCCACACTTCTGAAATTCCCTCTACTGAAGTTACTTCCTTGATGGAAACATGACTTTCGGAAAGATCCTTTTAGTAAGAAAACAAAATTGGTGGCATTTATCCTGTTAAATGAAGAATATCTTTTCAAATACAAGCCTTGGCTGGTTGATCACTTACAATGTGATAGCACTGACTGAACATTACATTCATTTTCACATTTTACCCTCACAAGACACCTATGAGATAGATGTCATTATTTCTATTTTAGAGCAGTGGAAACTGAAACTCAGGGAGATTCGGTAATTTGTTCAAAGTCACATCTTTAAGTAGTAAAGCAGCAAACTGAAGCCAACTCTGCTTGACTCCGGAACACAAATAGCTAAAATCTTAAAAAATAGGGACCTGAAGAAATCCAATAGGAAGCAGTATATTTTAATGATAATAACAATAAAAGCAATGGCAATACTAATGATTTTTATAAAGTGCTTAGCTTAATAAATGCCAAGCACAATACACTACAAGAGCCCTACCCTGAGTATCTCACATTTTCCCACTTTTCCTCTGCCTTCTTAAAATCTATGTACAGGCAAAACAGTACCTAGTAGGAAAACCTGGAAGAGGAAGACTATGAAAAAGTACATTCTGAATAATTTACAATTTTATCAAAATTCACCCTTATTAAAAACACTTTTAATAGTCTTTGAAATTTTAAAAAGTTATTTTCAAGGTAATGAATGAACGTGAATAAGTAATTTGCCCTAAAAAACTACTAATAGCCAATAAATGTATGCAAAATGTTACCCTCACTGGAAATCGAAGAAACACAAATTAACAAAGAAACCATTCTTTACCTCACCAAAAATATGAAGTTATTTTTTAAATTATTACTTCCAGCATTGGCAAAGGCATGGTGAAATAAGCACTCTCATATGCTGCTGATGAAAATATAAATTAGTATAACCTTTCTGGAGGGCAGCTTGGAATTATATACTGTTGGCCACTAAAATTATAACACTCTTTAACCATGTAATTCTAATTCTGGGAATTTATACTATGAATAAGTATAGGCAAAGATTCATGTATTATTTTAATGTGGAAAAATTGGAAGCAATCTTCATGTCCCCAAATAGAAAAACAGTTAAATAAATAAATCATAATAAAATTATAATACCTGCATATACTGAAATAGTATTTAATTATCCCAAGTCATATTTTTCCAAAAGTTCTATTGCCATGAAAAATTGTTCAAGACATATCAGATGAAAAAAGTGTTTAGAGGGCTTATTGCTGGGGGGTTACATTACTTATAATATTTTCTTTATACTCAGCGTATCTTTTAAATGATCTACAACTAAAATTTGCTGTTAATAAAAATTTTTAATCTGAAGTTTTATTTTTATTAGTTATTCTCTAGTACAAACCACTCAGGCAGAAATACGTTTGCATCTTTTTTAAATGATTAAAAATAGGATCACTCTGAGGAAGGGAAAAATACTTAAACTTAGACAATATAACACATTTTTTCTTTCATAAATAAAATGTTTAAACAGTCAGATTATCTAAATTCCATAATGTTTCAAACAAAGAGGACATAAATGCTACAAATGGAGTCTGTGTGGGTGCCATGAATAAAATGCAGATCCATTTTTGTATTCTGAATATTAATTAAAGCCTCATGGGAACATGAAAGTAATCTGAAAACCAACAAACTACATATTTAAGAATTAACTGACCTGTTTAAACCCTAAAAGTATTTTTAATTAATAACTTCATAATATAGAACTTACAAATATTTGGATCGCTTTTAAAACCAAAATGAATCCAATTTAGCAAACATCTGAGAATCCACTATGCTCCATGTACCATAAGAATTCATCACAAAAATGAGATGGCATACCATTTTTGCACTTAAGAGACTGGTATTCTAATGGACAAGTCAAAACACTAATTACAGAATATTTTCTTGATTTCTTATACTAACACTATGAGCAAAGTTGTGCTCATTCTCATATCTGCAAGCAAGGGATATGCACTGTGGAGTGGGACACATTTGCACCCAACTACTAGCTCTGTCACATGATCTCTGTAAAATAAGGAACTCTCTGAGCTTCAATATCCTTAATCTGAAACACTACTAGCGATAATCACTACCTAGTATTAAGGATGAAATAAAATATTTCATTTGCTACATGGTAAATGTTCAATATATGTTAGATATAATTATTCTAACAAGTATCTTTCACAGCTTTAAATTTTTCTTTCCATAATAAAAATACAGGTTCCACTTATAGTAACGACAGAGTAGCTTATATAAACCCTCCCAAAATAAATGTTGTAAACAATGAACACAGCATAAAAAAAATAACTACTTAAAGGCAATTGGCAACCAAAATCAGACAGAAGATGGAAAGGAGTCAGCCCCTGAAAGAAGAGAACTGCAGTTGCCAAGAATCCTACGTGGCTTTTTGTCTGAGAACACTCGGAGTCCACCCAGTGCAAGGGCAGTTGGGACTCAGACAGAAAGCCACAGTCTTACTGGCCTGAGGATTTAGAGGATTAATTTGTTTGTTATTAATTTATGGTCTTAAGCTCTAAATTCACCCTTCAATACCTGCTCTGCAATGACCTGTGGAATTCTCCTTTATAGTCAACATGATACTGAGCTTTCTCAGCAGAGGGCACTAGAGGACCATTGCAGGAGGAAGAGGCGCTCCTGATTTTTTTTCTGGCTACTGCACAGATCAGTGGTGTCAACATAAGGGCATTTGGTGGCACTTTGCTCCAGTCTAGTGCTACGAACGTTCAGTCCCTTAAAAAATCCACAGACAGCCCCCAGCTCAGCCTGGTAATTACCTTTCTTCAGCCCTCTCAACACAGATACTGCACACTCTAGGCCTCCCGCCCAGGCTAATGCCTCAACTCTTGCTTGCTCCTTCGAAGGCTTGTACTCCAAGCCTCCGCATGCACTGGCACTCCCTTCCTCTGCATTCCCACATGACTGGTTGCCAGAGTGAGGTGACCAGTGTGAAGCCTGCCTGTGTCCAAGAGTTGCTTCACGCTTGCCTAGAAACTGCAGGCCAGTTTTGGCCCAGGTAAACCAAAAGCTTCTCTGCTATTCACTGGACTACAAACTACACTTTCTCCAACAAGGTCTCCAAGCTTGGGGAAGGTTCACCTTTGCAAGTTTGTCATCTCTTGGGTACTTTCCCTAAACTTTAGGCTACTCTAGAGAATTCACTTAAATCATAGATACATTGTTATCATAGCTTAATAATTCTTTATATTAAATTACCCCTGCTTAAATCACAGTCTCTTGAGTCTACCCAAACTGATACAGAACTGCTATAGGGTGTGGTCCAAGGAAAGAGAACCCAAAGGTGGGATTCTGGAATTGATCTGTTTGGGCCCTTGGTTTCGAGGGAAGTACAAGCTCCTTGCCAACAAGAAATGGGATACTAATAACCCATGGAATGCAGTGGCATCAAAGTTAATCAAAATATCACCTGAGGCTATAATAAGTGCCAACTGAAGCAAGTGCCTGGGGGCTCAAGTGGCTGATGCACTTCACAATTTCACAATTATGACGATGACAACAATAAGAGAAAAATGACAAACTCAAGTCTATTGCTCTAGGCTCAAGTCATGGTCTGAGACATAGGTCTTCTATGATGGTCCTAAAAGAATCTTTTATTCTTTGTAGACACAGAGCAGATCTTGCTACAAATGAAACACAAAAGGTAACTGTGTGGGTTGCTGAATTAAAACAATACTTGAATTCATAGTCTCACCAAGCTTGTCAGCTGAAATTTAGGATATTGATTAGGGAAGAATAGGATATTGAAACTTGAAATAGGAAAGATTTCATATAAGCAACAATGAGACCAGAAGAAAATGGAATATCTTTAAATGTTGAAAAAGAAACTCTCCATCTAGAATTCTAAATCCAGTGAAAACATTCTTAAAAAATTAGGACAAAATAAAGTTATTTTAAGAAAAATAAAAATTGAGAGAATTTACCATCCACAACTCTTCCCTATGAAAATTCTAAAGGAAGCTTATCAAGCTGAAGAGAATAGATACCAAATGAAAACTCACATCTTTGGGAAAGAATGAACAGCACAGGAAATGATGAATTTGTGAGTTAATATAAAAAGCGTATCTTCTTTCTTGCCCTGGCCTGTGTGACTCTGTTGGAGTGTGGTCCCGTAACCGAAGGTTGCAGGTTCAATTCCAGGTCAAGGGCACATACCTAAGTTGTGGACTCCATCCCGGTCTGGGCGAATAGGGTCCCCAGTCCGGGCCTGTACGGGAGGCAGCCAATCGATGTTTCTTTCACATCGATGTTTCTCTCTCCCTTCCTCTCTCTCTAAAAGCAATGAAAAAAAAAAGATCCTCGGTGACAATAAAAAATAAAAATAAAATTTTTAAACGTATCTTAATTTCTTAAAAAACATGACTGTTTGAAGGAAAAATTAAAACACTATGTTGTGGGGTTTATAGTGTATGGTGTAATATATATGACAACAATATCACAAAGAATAGGGATGGTGGTAAGCAGAACCAGGCTATTGCAAGGTTCTTACCTTTCACATGAATTGGTATCATAAGTAGATTATTAAGTATGCAAGTTGTAATACCGAGAGTAGTATGTTAAAAATTGCAAAGAAGATAGCTAAAAAACTCAATATAAAAACTGAAACAGAATATTCAAAGTTCATATATCATAATTCTGTAATATGTTCACATTATACAGAAACATTTTGATTCACATTATACTTGTGATTTTGCAAATCTATCAGTTTATTATCAATGGAAAAGAATTTTATTTGATTTTCAATCTCTGTAATACACTCTATGCTCTGATATTTTTTGTTTCATTTGCAAACAAACCACTTTAAAGAAAATAGTTTAAATACATGTCTAAAGTATCCATGGAAACAAAACTGAAATACATAAACAAGGAGACATATAAATGAAAAATACCAATAACATGTAATCAACACAAAAGAGTAGGAGCCTGCATTTTTTAAAAATCACAATAAATTAAAAGGACATAGCTGCTTCCTCAACATAAGAGATACATAAGGCCTGTCCAGAAAGTATCCGGACATACAGTATGAAAAATAGAGACATTTCTTGAAGAAGATACAAGATACAAGGAACACTGTACATAGGACAATGACACCTCAATCCCCTTCAAAGTAGGAAGCCTGGGACATCACACAGTTCTCCCAGTCGCCATCAGGTGCCCTGTCGTATTTTCCTGAATCTCATCAACTGTCTGAAATCTCTTCCCTCTCAAAGATGATTTTAGTTTTGGGAAAAGCCAGAAGTAGCAGGGCGCCAAACGTGGGCTGCAGAGGGCCTGAGTCACCTGGGTGATTTGATGTTTTGCCAGAAATCTCTGCATGAGACATGATGCACGAGTGAGCGCATTGTTGTGATGAAGCTGCCGATGACCAGTTGCCCACAGCTGCAGCCTTCTGAATCATCCCAATAGTTTCCACAGAGGAATGTTCAAGCTTAAAGGAAAACTGATGCAGATTCATTGCTCTACTCGCTCAGTCATTTTGAATGTGACGGCCACACAGTACACATGCTCACTCAACAGCATCTACCACCCCCACAGACTAATACGGTGAAGTCATCATTGTTCACACATGGGCATTCCAGTCCACTCTCCTTGGCTGCCAGGTCACATCACTCTGGTTCAAACCGTTCTCATTATATTAACAATGGTTGGACTTTTTCTGGACAGATCTCATATATATTTATATAGATCTCACCCTAAAAACCAGCATATGGTTAATAAACTCAAGGTATTCCCACCAAAATCAGAAAAAGCCAAAAACATATTCTCTATTACCAGGGTTACTTAGCATTGTTTGACAACTAACAGTTCATGCAATTAGTTAAGAGAATAAAAGTTTTAAAATTTAGAAGAAGGAAGTAAAGTTATATGGTTGAGTTCATAGAAAAACAAAGAAATTAACTAAAGAAGCTATTTTTTAAAAGCCAGAAAAATTAATATAAAAATAAATAGCCTTCAAAAATATAAGCAACTACTTTAGAAGATATAAAGGAGAAAATTATTCCATTTATAGGAGCAACAAAAACTATGAATGACCTAAGAATCCAGTTATTGAGAAAAGTACGAGATCGACATGATAAAATCTCTTAAAGCTACTGTGAAGTGCTGAACAAATACAATGGTCTAGTTTACCTTGGATAGAAAGACTCAGTATCAATTCTATGATCTAGAATTATTTTGTTTTATAAATGTAATGCAACCCCACCAAAATACCAACAGAACTTATCATATAGGCAACAAAAGTGAACAAAAAACAAACATGCAAGTAAAACTGGGAAGATATTTGAAAAAAAGTAGTAATAAGGAGTAATAGCCAACTCAGATATTAAACTATAGTTATATATTTTACATTATACTGCTATAATAATTACCAGTATGGTTATGGCATAAGAACAGACAAATATATCAATGAAAAAGAAAAAATCCAGAGACAACCCAAATATATATATGAAAATTTAGAACATGATAAAGATAAAATTGTGTATCAGTGGGGAAAGATAAATGGGTAGCCAACTCAGAAAAAAAAATAAAGATGGATCCTCTCACACCAAAATAAATTGATTGATCCAAAAAGTAAACATAAAAATAATGGTAAGCATCTTTTAAATCTTAAATAAGGTTTTTCGAAAAATGGTTGAAAGACTCACAAACATAAAGAAATTATATATTGATAAATCAAAATACATAGAAATTGAAATTTTATGCATGGTTTAAAAAACACAGCAAAAGCTAAGTTAAAATACAAATAATAAATTAAGGTAAATATAAAAATTACAAGTAAATATACTCATTATAACACTGCATCCAACAGCAAAGCATAAAATAATCCATTACTGGAGGACTATTAAATTATGATACATCCACCCTGGTTGGTGTGGCTCAGTGGATTGAGTGTCAGCCTGCGAATCAAAGGGTCGCTGGTCCGATTCCCAGTCAGGAAACATGCCTGAGTTGCAGGCCAGTTCCCCAGTTGGGGGCATGCAAGAGGCAAGCGATCAATGTGTCTCTCACACATCGATGTTTCTCTCCCTTTATTTCTCCCTTTCCCTCTCTCTAAAAATAAATAAATAAAATCTTTTTAAAAAGAAATATATCATTGGTAATTTAATAGGGATTGAGTTGAATCTATAAATTTCTTTGGGTAGCATGGACATTTTGATGATGTTAATTCTTCCAATCCATGAACATGGAATATGCTTCCATTTATTTGTGTCTTCCTTGATTTCTTTCTTCAGGGTTGTGTAGTTTCTGAGTACAGGTCTTTTGCCTTCTTGGTTAAGTTTATTCCTAGGTACTTTATTTTTCTTGTTGCTATAGTAAATGGGATTTCCCCCCTGATTTCTGATTCTGATATTTCATTGGTGGTGTACAAAAATGCCTTTGATTTCTGAATATAAACTTTGTATTCTTCTGTTTTGCCAAATTCACTTATTAGGTCGAGTAGTTTTTTGGTGGAGTCTATTGGGTTTTCTATGTACGTTATCATGTCGTCTGCAAACAGTGACAGTTTTACTTCCTCCTTTCCAATTTGGATGCCTTTTATTTCTTTTTCTTGCCTTATGGCTGTGGTGAGGACTTCTGATACTATGTTGAATAGAAGCGGTGAAAGCGGATATCCTTGTCTTTGTTCCTGATCTTAGTGGGAAAGCTTTTAGTTTTCGCCCATTCAGTATAATATTTGATGTAGGTTTCTCACATATAGCCTTTATTATATTGAGGTATGCCCCCTTTATTCCCACTATGCTGAGTGTTTTTATCATAAATGGGTACTGTACCTTATCAAATGCTTTTTCCGCATCTATTGATATGATCATGTGATATTTGTGTTTCCTTTTGTTTATGTGATGTATTACATTTATTGATTTGCAAATATTATACGATCCTTGCATTCCTGGGATGAATCCCACTTGATCATGGTGGATGATCTTTTTAATGTGTTGCTGGATGTGGTTTGCCAATATTTTGTTGAGGATTTCAGTGTCCATGTTTATCAGCAATATTGGCCTGTAGTTTTCTTTCTTTGTTGTGTCTTAATGTGGTTTTGGGATTAGGATGATGGTGGTCTCATAAAAAGAGTTTGGGAGTCATCCCTCTTCTTGGATTTTTTGGAATAGTCTGAGAAAGACAGGGGTTAGCTCTTCCTGAAATGTTTTGTAAAATTCTCCTGGGAAGCCATCCAGTCCAGAGCTTTTGTGTTCCTGGAGTTTTTTGATTACTGCTTCAATTTCACCAGCTGTTATTGTTCTGTTCAGGCTTTCTGCTTCTTCATGCAGTTCTGGAAGATTATATTTTTCTAGAAATTTATCCATTTCACCCAGGTTTTCAAATTTCTTGGCGTATAGTTAGTTGTTTGTAGTAATTTCTTACAATCCTTTGTATTTCTGTGGTATCAGTTGTAATTTCTCCTCTTTCATTTCTGATTTTATTTATTTGTGTCCTCTCCCTTTTTTTCTTGATGAGTCTGCTTAAAGGCCTGTCAGTTTTGTTTATCTTTTCAAAGAACCAGTTCTTGGATTTATTGATCCTTTGAATTGTTCTTTTAGTGTCTATGTCATTTCTGCTCTGATCTTGATTATTTCCTTCCTTCTGCTCGCTCTCGGCTTTGTCTGTTGTTGTTTCTCCAGTTCTAGTCGATGTTGTGTTACATTGTTTATTTGAAATGTTTCTATCTTTTTCAGGTAAGCCTGTATTGCTACAACTTCCATCTCAGGGCTGCCTTTGCTATATCCCATAGGTTTTGAACTGTTGTATGTTCATTTTCATGTGTTTCCAGAACACATATTTCAAAAATTTATATGGAACCATAAATGACCCCAAATTGCTGCAGCAATTTTGAGACAGAAAAAACAAAATAGGAGGGATCACAATGCCTAACATCAAACTCTATTATAAGGCGACTGTAATCAAAACAGTCTGGTACTGCCATAAGAACAGACACATAGATCAATGGAACAGAATAGAAAATACAGAAATAAACCCATATCACTATGGTCAATTAATATTCGGCAAAGGGGACAGAAGCATAAAATGGAGTAAAAATAGCCTCTTCAACAAATGGTGTTGGGACATCTGGACAGCCACATGCGAAAAAATGAAATTTGATCACCAACTTCCACCATACACAAAAATAAATTCAAGATGGATAAAAGAGTTAAATATAAGTCACAACACCATAAAAATCCTAGAGGGGAACATAAGCAGGAAAATCTCAGATATTCCACATAGCAATATTTTCAGAGATGTCCCCTAGAGCAAGGGACATAAAGGAAAAAATAAACAAATTGGACTTCATCAAAATAAGAAGCTTCTGCATGGCTAAAGAAAACACCAGCAAAATGAAAAGGGAACCAAACGTATGGGAAAATATATCTGCCAGTGATACCTTGGACAAGGGTTTTTTTCTTCAAAATGTATAAAGAACTCACACGACTCCACTCCGTGAAGACAAACAATCCAATTAAAAAATGGGCAAAGGACCTGAACAGACACTTCTCCAAGGAGGACACACACAGGGCCCAGAGACATACAAAAGTATGCTCAGCATCACTAGCCATCACAGAAATGCAAATTAAAACCACAAGGAGATACCACATCACACCAGCCAGAATAGCCATCATAAACATATCAACAAACAACAAGTGCTGGCCAGGTTGTGGAGAAAAGAGAACCCTAGTGCACTGTCGGTGGGAAAGCAGACTGGTGCAGCCACGGTGGAAAGCAGTTTGGAATTTCCTCAAACACTAAAAGTGGATCTGCTTTTTGACCCAGCAATTCCACTGCTGGGATTGTACCCTAAGAATCCTGAAACACCAATCCAAAAGAACCTATGTACCCCAATGTTCATAGCAGCACAATTTACAGTAGCCAACAACTGGAACCAACCTAAGCACCCAAGAGTAAATGAGTGGGTCAAAAAACTATGGTACATTTACACATTGGTATACTATGCAGCAGAAAGGAAGAAGGAGCTACTACCTTCACAACGGCATGGATGGAACTGGAGAGCATTATGCTGAGTGAAATAAGCCGGGTGGTGAAAGACAGATACCATGTGATCTCATCTATAAGTGGAACCTTATCAACAAAATAAACAAGCAAGGAAAATAAAACCAGCAACATTGAAATAAAAAACAAACTGACAGTAACCAGAGGGGAGGAGGGAGGGGTATGACAGGGGAAAGAGAGGAGAGGTGTCATCAAGGACCCATCAACAAAGTCAAATGGGGGAAGGATTGGGGATGGGAGGTGGGAGTGGGTGGGGCTGGGGAAAGTGGTGGTGGGGAAAAGTTGACAAAAAAGCTAAAAATAGACAGGGAGGCTAAGAATAGTATAGGAAATTAAGAAGCCAAAGAATTGTTATGTACAGCCCATGGACATGAACTGAAGGGGTGGGGGGATGATGGGATGGGGTGGAGGGTGGAGGGGATAAAGGGGGGACAAAATAGGACAACTGTAATAGCATAATCAATAACATATACCAAAAAAAAAAAAAAACCGTGGAAAAGCCAAAGAATCAACCTAGCTATTTCAGCACTCCTGTTTTTAACTTAGTAACCTTAACTCTGGAACTGGTGGGATGTACTGGAAAAGGCACTGTCACCAATTCTCAGGAGTTAGCTGTCCCAGTCGTCCACAGCAGCAGCACCCTTTTGGCTTTTGTCTGTGGTACGGTGTACACACTCCTGCAATCCATCATCCCTTACAAACCATGTCCCCAGTGGAAGAGCCTCTCCACAGGCCAGGCAGGGATAGCCATCTCTGCCATTTCCCGTGGAGCTGTCATCCCTGTGATTGCCTGTGTGTCACAAATTTCCATAACCAAGCTTGAGTGGAATCCAAAAGAAAAGGATTATGGATATCACACAGTGAGTGTGATCTGTGAATGGGCAGTGAGTTGCCTTTGGTTTTATTTTCTACTTCATAACATTCATCTATGATTTCCAGAGTGTCACCCTACAGGCATCCACAGAAATCACCAATGACATTTGAAGAAAGAAGAATTATATCTTACTCACTAAAAGTTGCAGACAATTTCTAGACGTGGCAAAGGGGACAGGCCGGGTTTGAATGCTGCCCTGTAGCTGGCATCTGAGGCACATACAGGACTTGAATTTCATTAAGAATTCCCAATAGTTGTACTATTTCCAAAGGTATATTTTCCTAGAGAATGTAGAGCATTTATGACATTGTAGCAATGTTTTTATAATTTTCTAAACTGACACTTTTTCGTATTCACAAATTCATTACACAAAAGATAAGGTGTTATGGAAAATGGAGAGCTCTTATTTTTGTACAGTCTATTTTGTTGTTTGCGTGTGAGTGATTTCTGGAATGATACTAAATGAGGAATTTATTAACAAGTAAATCAGGAGACATTTTTAAATATCATTTTTAGAAAATGACCCATAATTTTATATCATGAGGACATTTGTAAAATTCAATTTATAGTGATCATCAAGATTTAGTTAATAAATTAACGCTATTACACTGATGAACTAAGCAAAATGTTTCTACTGAAAAGCCCTAGCTCTGGCTGCTGTAGCTCAGTGGACTGAGCATCAGCCTGTGAACCAAGGGGTCACTGGCTGGATTCCCCAGTCAGGGCACATGCCTGGGTTGCGGGCCAGGTCCCCAGTGGGGGGTGCGCAAAAGGCAACCACACACTGATGTTTCTCTCCCTCTCTTTCTCCCTCTCTTCCCCTCTGTCTAAAAATAAAATAAAATCTTAAAAGAAAAGAAAAGCCTTAATACCACCATACACATTAACCCTAAGTGAACACAGCAGACCTCAGTTTTGAACTTCAATCCTGCTCAGCTGCCCTGCTCCCAAGAGCTGGAGGTTTTTCCTTTGCTGTTGATTGGCAGTCTGTAGTGGGCATAATTTTAGATGGGATGGATCCAGCAACACTGATTAGAAATCAAAAATCTTACAACAGAGTAAAATGGAGGTGAGCAACTAACAGGAAAAACCTCCTTGGATTCCAGGTTGTTGGCTTTGCTAATGAGCAAGGAGGGAAAGTGAGTCTCAGGGAGCATTCATGGAAGGCAGGGTTCCGGGAAGGAGACTTTTACTTAATACTAAACCTCTGCAAAGCCAATCTGTGAAAATCATTAAAAATACCATTTATAAAACCACCTTGTGTTGTTACTGGCATAACCAATATGTAGTCAGACTCAGAAGCTGAAACTCACTTCTCAAATTCATTTTATTTGAAGAGAACATAGGTCCCAGAGAGAAAGGAGAGGCTGCCGAGGGCAATTTATTTGCTGTTTCTTTAATGCCTGTGGCTGGATGTTTGCCCACCATACGGACTGCAAGTCAGGTCCTTTGTTAACCAAGATCTACACAGTCCACCTTTTTGCCCAAATCACAAATAACAAATGAAAAGCAAGTCATTCCAGCAAAAGAAGTGTGCCTTGCAATGTTAAGGCTTATATTTGAAAGTTAAAACAGAAAAAAAACTCTCCTTCATGCACCCTACACACACCAAGTCATGTTTCGCCAAATGAATCCAACTCTTGAGGACATATGTCAAGGGCAGAGCCCCCACCTGGATAGCCCTGGAGGGAATCTAGGAGTGGTGAGGCCACGATCAGTCCTCAATAACTACTTGTTGAGTGAGTGAAGTGTGAGACTTAGCAGTGTTTAGCCACCCCTACAATGACAAACTGTGCGTTCCCTAAGTGCTCAGCAGTGGGAAGCTGTTAACCATTTCTGAGTCTGTTGTAACTTGTCAGAATGCTGTGGATCCCCACTGCCACACTGGAACTAAACGACCGATAAATGCTACGTAAGGAGCTCTTGCTCTGGAGAGGAGGAGGAACACCACCTGCCTGTACCGTGGAAACTGCAGTAGGGTGAACTCATGGTTGGTCTCCCGTGAACAGGCGTCTATTGTCAGCACTTCTCATAACGCATCGCCATTTCCACAGCGATTAGACTGGGAGCTCCTTGAGGGCAGAGTGTGTGCCTTAATCTTCGTAACTCCAGCATTTAACCAGGTGCGTCCTGGTGCACAGTAGGTGTTTAATAAATACTCACTGAATGCATGAATGAATGAGTGAACAAATAAAGGAACGCCTAGGGATATTTGTAGTGCTGCCTCATGAGATTTACTGTGATTTACTAGTTAAGTGACAAACAATAGTTCTTGACTGTTTTGTTTTGTGTACTGTAAACATTTCAGTTATTTAGACTTCACTATTCTCTGACAACTCTCTTCAAGCTGGACAGCTACCTCAGAAATTGCTAGAGGCCAGACAAACTGGTACGCATGGCTTGGCAAACTGAAAAGGCCAAAATTCACTCCAGAAAATCACATTCCATTGATTCTATACAACCTCTAAAGCTGGCCTGATTGACATTTGGGCATTATTTCTAATTCCCAAGAACTTGCATTTCCTTGGACTTCATGGCTGAAAAGTATTTATTTATTTTAGTTTAAAAAAAAAGACTTAAGAAAATAAAAGGGTAAAAATGAAGAAGATACAAATAAATGGAAAGATATTCTGTGCTCATGGATTGGGAGAATTAATATGGTTAAAATGTTCATACTACCAAAGCAATCTACAGATTCAATATAATCTCTATCAAAATTCCAATGGCATTTTTCAAATAATAATAATAATAATAATAATAATAATAATCCTAAAATTTGTATGGAATCACAAGACTTCAAATAACCAAAGCAATCTTAAGAAGGACAAAGCTTAGAGGCATCATGCTTCCTGTTTTCAAACTATATTACAAAGCTATAGTAATCAAAAACATATGTTATTGAAACACAAACAGACACATAATCAATGGACCAAAACAGAGAGCCTAGAAATAAACTCATACACATACGGCCATTTAATCTATGACAAAGGAGGCAAGAATATACAGTGAGAAAAGGACAATCTCTTCAATAAATGATGTTGGAAAAACTGAACAGAAAAACAGTGAAACCGAATGGCTATCTTACACCATACACAAAAATCAACTAGAAATTGATTAAAGACTTGGACATAAGAGCTCAAAACATAAAACTCCTAGAGAAAAACATAGGCAGTAAGCTCCTTGACATTGATCCTGGCAAGGATTTTTTGGATTTGACACCCAAAGCAAAGGCAACAAAAGCAAAAAAAAGCAACTGGGACTATATAAAACTAAAAAGCTTCTGTACAGCTAAGAAAACCATCAACAAAATGAAAAGGTAACCTAACAAATAAGAGATAATATTTTCAAATTATATCTGATAAGGGGTTAATAGCCAAAATATATTTTAAAAACTCATACAACAGCAAAAAAAAATCCAATTTAAAAATGGGCAGAAAATCTGAATAGGCATTTTTTAAAGAAGACATAAAGACAGCCAACAAATACATGAAAAGGTGCTCGACATCCGTAATCATCAGGGAAATACAAATCAAAACCACAATGAGATATCACCTCACACCTGTTAGAATGGTTATTAGTAAAAAAGATGAGATAACAAGTATTAGCAAGGATGTACGAGAAAAGGAACCCTTGTGCACTGATGGTGGGAATGTAAATTGGTATAGACACAATGGAAAACAGTATGAAGGTTCCTCAAAAAATTAAAAATTAAAAGTTAAAAATTAATAAATAAAATGCATTTCAAATAAACAAATAAATAAAAATAGAACTCCCATATGATCCAATCATTCCACTTCTGGGTATTTATTTGAAGAAAATAAAAATACTAGCTTAAAAAGATATGTACCCCCATGTTCACTGCAAGGATTATTTATAATAGCTAAGATATCAAAGCCGCCTGAGTGCCCAACGGCGAATGAATGAAGAAAATGTATATATACATACAAACACAGTGGAATACTATTCAGCCATTAAAAAGAAGGAAATATTGCCATTTGCAACAAACATAAGTGAAACTTGAGGGCATTATGCTACGTGAAATAATTCAAACAGAGAAAGGCAAATACCATATGCTTTCACGTATATGTGGAATCTAAAATAATAATAATAATAAACTCATAGATACAGAGAACAGATTGGTGGTTGCCATAGGTAAGGGATGGTGCATGGGCAAAATGGGTGAAGGTGGTCAGAAGGTACAAAATTCCAGTTCTGAAATAAATAAGGCACGAGGATATAATGTACAACAAGGTGACTCTAGTGAATAATGTTGTAGTGCATATTAGAACGTTACTAAGACAGTAGGTCTTAAAAGTTCTCATCACACACAAAAAAAATTGTAACTATGTATGACAATGGATGTTAAGACTTATTGGGGTGACCATTACACAGAACATACAAATATCAAACGATTACGTTGCACACCTGCAACTAATGTTGTATGTCAGTTATATATCAATTTTTTTAAATGAAAAACTAAAATTCTAACTAGGACTAAATATATATATATATATATATCTCCAGAATAAATTGAGAATTCTTCTTGCTAATAAATTATAAGAATATAAATAACCCATTAAAAACACACACAAACTGAAGACATACTTTACAAAGAAGATATACTAATGATCAGTAAGCACAAGAAAAGATGTCTGACGTTACTAACCAGGGTAAAGCAAATTAAAACCACAATGAAATATTTCCATATAACCACTCAAAAGCTAAAATTAAAAAGACTGACAACACCACATGTTGACAAGGATGCTGAGCAACTGAATGCTGGTGGCAGCATAAATGGTTCAAACACCTTAGCAAACGGTTAGTTTCTTTAAAGTTATACATAAACTTACCATGTAACCCAGTAATTCTACATGTAGCTATTTATCTAAGAGAAATGAAAAGTTACATACACACAGAGACTTGTACTTGAATGTCCACAGAAGTTTTATTCATAATACAAAAAGTTTAAACTAACCCAAAGGTCAATTAAGTGAATGAATAAATAAATTGCAATATATCTAGAGCACCACAACAGAATACTATTCAGCAATAAAAAGGAATGAATGACTGCCCTGGGCAGGTGGTTCAGTTAGCTGGAGCATCATCCCATATACCAAAAGGTTGCAAGTTTAGCCTGTGAACCAAAGGGTCGCCGGTTCAATTCCCAGTCAGAGTACATGCCTGGGTTGCGGGCCAGTTCCCCGGTGGGCGACGCATGAGAGGCAACCACACATTGATGCTTCTCTCCCTCTCTTTCTCCTTCCCTTCCCTTCCCAGCTCTCTAATAAATAAATAAAATCTTTTTTAAAAATAAAAATAAAAGGTTGCAAGTTTGACTTCCAGTCAAAGCACATACTGAGGTTGGGGGCTGGACCCCTGATCAGCACACATGCAGGAGACAGCTGGTCAATGTTTCTCCCTCATATCAATTTCAATTTCTTCCTCTCTCTCCCCTTTCTCTTTCTCTCTCTCTCTTTCTCTCTCTCCCCCCTCCCCCCCACATTCTCTAAAATTAATAAAAACACATCCTCAGGTGAGGATTTAAAAAATAAAAAAGGAATGACTTACTGATATAAGAACAAGACGGGGTAAATCTCAAAAAAACATTATGCTAAGCCAGGAAGCCAAACATAAGAGTCCATGCGGTGTGATTCTATACATATAAAACTCTAGAACATACAAATCTGATGTACTGTGATAGTGAGTAGGTCAGAGCTTGCCTTGGGTGGGGGTACAGGTATGCACTGACTAGAAAGGAGCATGGGGGACTTTCTGGGTTCATAGCAATTTTCTATATTGATGGCACAGTCAAAATAAATATATAAATCTGATTATACAGTTATTTCTATATTTGTTAGATTCACTGAACTATACATTTAAATGGCTACATTTAATGTATGTAAATTATACTTCAATAAAGTGGTTTCTTAAGACAGATCTGTCTGTGTTTGTGTGTGCACATGGTCATAGGACATGGGCTGTTGTGCTACAACTGTCTATGGCTGTGCTGTCCAGTGACTGCAAGAGCGAAGTAAGTGTTCTCTACATAAATGTAGCCAAAGATTCATTTAATCACCAGTCATCTTCCTTTACACCATCTGAACGAATGAAGAGAAAATAGTAAAAGCCTCTATACTTCATTCATTTCAACTAAGTGGTTCTACCATTAATAAATGATGCAAAACTACACTCAAGATTCTCATCTCTTTTATAAAGTATGCAAATCATTCTCTGACTCTCAAACTAAGTGTCCTGTTATCTTTCCACCCCCAGTCTATGAACCTAGTATTTTTGAGTTACAACTTGACACTGCAACCAAATCCAAGAAGCTATCATTTTTTATTTAACATCCATTGGCTGTAGTCATAAAAAGTTTATTCACTGTAACACTGCTGCATTCCTTCCATAGTCAGACTCTTATGATATAAGTCGATATTCTTAAGGACACTTTAATGCTTAGGCATGTTTAAAAAAATCATAAAACAAACCTAGAGATATATATCACTTAACTGTCACTAGCCAAAAAATTAAACTGTGCAAAGCCAGAGCTTTTGTTCATTCTACCCACCTCCCTTTTACATCCTGATCTTAGGAAAAGATTGAAAAATTCATTCACAGTAAGCTTAATATAGACCATTCTCTAAAAATATGTGTTTTACAGTGGGTAAGCAGTTAAAATGATTTACTCTTCAGCCAGTGTTTAAATGAGCACATCTTCAATCACAGTTTTATTTAACACTACCATCACTGCATCAAGAATACTACATATGAAAATCAGAGGTCTCTAATCCATTTCTAATCACCTAACACTGCTGCTCCGTTTTAGAATTCTTTTTATGTCATATGATTCTAATTTACTAGTCATTCACCTAAATATTTTCTAACAAAGGTAGATGATCAATCAAGTGACATTTGATTTTCTTCCCCCTACCTTAGTACTCATGTCCTTGACACTAATTTACAGGAGGGAAGTACAATTTGTACTCACCCTAAGGGATCTAGCCTAGCCCCAGATCATCTTGGAATAACAAGGTAACCCCCAAATAAATCTGGGGTTGAACGCTGTTCTGGGGCAGGGCAGGGGCTGACTCCAGCATAAAGAATTAATAAATGTGTCTGTGGGCCTTCAGTCATCAGTCCTCAACTAAAATATCTTCCTAGGTTCCAACCAGAGGCATGTTAAGCTAGACTGAATATCCCAGACCTATTCCAGCATTCTGGAGGCTCTACCAAATTAGGCATCTTCTAAGTCGGTATCTGATGAAAGGTGTACTTAGTATTGAATCATTACTATGTCTCAATGCTCATATATTACAGTCTAATTCTACTTCTACTAGATCAATAAAAACTATTGAGAAGCTAAAAATCAATCAACAAAGCTTGTACCTGGACAGCTCATATAAATTATATGCTCATTTTTTTAAAAAACTGTATGATTTTAAATATACTATTACAATAAAAATAAAGCTAACCACGAACTGAGCAGTACAGCAGAAAGATACTTCTAGCTTATAGAAGACCAAGTATATACTCTGAACAACTGTTAGCTTAACTCTATTAGAAACATAAACATATCCTCAATTAAGTATATTTATCCAAATTGCAATTGTTAGGGGTTTTATTATACATATCCATGAACTTCATTCCAATCTATGTTGTTCTGTTGCTCACAAAGATTCACAGAATTTCAGGACTAAAAGAGAATGCAAAGGTTATTTCAGTTGGTTCTTTAATCTTGTTTCCTCAATAAAGAAAATAAATGATTTCATTCAAAAATCATATAGCTAATAAACAGGCAAGGGTAGAATAAGAATTCATTTCTTCTTATCATTAGTCCATAGTATACAGTTCAATCCAAACACCAAATTCAATCCTAATACACTACAAGCTCTCACAATAATATTAAACAAATTTGTAATTATCTCCAGGTGAAGCTCTGAGCAAAACTATGATGTGGATGAAATTTGCCACTGGTTCTTCAAGCCTCTTCCCTGCCCTTTGTCCCTCTCGCCTGTGCTGCTCTCTTACTATTTTTCCTACTTCACCGGCATTCAAGGAGTTAATGTCCTTCCTACCTGCCTTTCTATTAAATCCTGGTCTTAGGGGAAGACTGAGAAATGCATTCATGGTAAGCTGAGCATGGTCCCTTCTCTAAAGATATGTTTTATTAGTGGGCAAAGTACCAATTGATTCTGGCATCTCGGGGTGCTGAGGAAGTAAGGTGTGGAGTGAGCAGAGAGACTTTCCAGCCTGGTATCACAACCGCAACGGTAACCCCTGGATAATAAGGCAAACCCAGCCTATCCTACATCATATAAAGTTATGTTTTTTTATTTGACATCACCATAATTCATTAGTCATAAAGCTTAAAGTTATGTTGGTTTAGTAGCTTTCACAAAGGGCAGGTTTACTGACTAACAGCGCCGTTTCTTGCCACATTTGCATCTGTCAAACCATCTGAGCGAGCGACTGAGAGGCAGTGTGCCAGGCAGACTATAGGCAGGTGGACGTGGCCAGAAGCATTCAGCAGGTCAGTTCTTGTGGTAAGCAGTAGAGCTGCAATTTGGAGAGCTAAACTCTTCTGTCTAAACACCACCTACCAATGCAACCTTATTACAGTTTAATGTTTTCTAATAAGGTCATTTTTCGCATTGGCTCCTAAACATGTTATCTCATCCCTGTATCAGTCATGATGTTCTCCCTACCTATGAGGCCCTCCATATTCACATCCAAATCCTACCAATCATTTAGAATTTGTTCAAGTCTCACTTTCTTCAAGAAGACTTCACCTGGCCTTGAAACTATAAATTCTGATAACAGCACCTACATACCATGTTTGAAAACTATTTTAGTGTTTCCTTCAAATTCTAACACTTTTAAATTTTATTTACTTAGCACATAATAATAGTATTGTCTATTATTCAGTCTGGTTTTCTGTATATCCCTCTTGTTATATCTGAGGGTTCTAAAGTTTCTTGAGGGCAACCATCGGGGTCCTTCTCATCCAACTACTCATTCAACTAACCTTCAATACATGTCCACTGTTAACGGGCCCTGGGGCAGGTGTCAGGAATACAACAATAAAAACAAATGGTCCTGTTCTCCTAAGATTTAGATTCCACTCTTGGTTTCTAAGTCTATTTTAATTCTTTTGTAACTACCACAGTGCCTACTATAATGTTAATATATAAGTAACCAAACATTCGACAATTAATTGAACAAGAACATCTTCAAATTCAAAAATACATACAATTTTGTAGTTCAGATCCCTTTTCAAAGGAAGAGCTATGTGGTTACCTGCTTATTACAATTAACACATTTGTAAAACAAAATATATGTTTGATTTGCTAACTGAAAGAAAAAAAAAACTGTAAGAATCATGGCCTCGACACCTTTTCCTCAACCTAAAGATCACTAATTTTACAAAACACAGTTATAAATGATATCATACCCTCAAATCTTCACCATACTTCTGTATTTAATAAGCCAGTTTTGAAGTTACTTTTGCTCATGAATAAGATCTGCATTTTAATTCCCCAATATTTTAGTGCAATTAGGTGTGTGATAAATTCTTAAAATGAATAATAACTCTCTCCTCTCTACAGTTGTTTGGTGAAAAGATGTCTTCTAGTAATAAGATATAACAATCTAATAGATGGCATTTTTCCATTTCTAAAGAGTTAATCTTCACTCCATTCCTATAAAAAGGAGATAAATGATATTATTGACATTTTGCACAAGTATATAATAAATTATTTTAAAGAATTTCTTAGGGACAAAAAGCCATAATGTCAGAATTATGACTACAATTCATTTTGAAATCTTAACCAAAGCAGCTTAAGACCTGATTTCCCTTTAAAAGTATAAAATATCAGAAAGGTTTATCTACATTAATATGCTTTCATTATTCCTTATTGAAACTACAATTCTTTTAAAAGAGACTGTTTTAGGTCATTTCATCAATCATAAACATTCTACATACTTATTCAAATAACTCAGTGTTCAGGAATCAACTGTAGCTGCTATGTATTTTCTCTCTAACCAACACTCCAACGATTAATCAAGCTGCCATGCCCTGCTTCTGTCAGGAGTGTATTTCGCTCATTTGTTTGCTTGTTTAAATACTTTCATTTTTAAAGTTTAATCTTTTAAAATATTATACCTAAGACCCATAACACTGAACCCATACCCAATTACCAAGTCTGTTAATTCTGCCTCTCCATCCCAACGGCCACTGCCCCAGTCGAAGGTTCTATTTATCGTTTCTTTTCTGGGCAGGGGCAACAGCATCCTATTTTACAACTTAGTCTTGCCTCACTGTAGTCCGTCATCCAGACTACACACATATAATTGAAACGGTCTTCATGACATACCCTAGTATTTCACATAATGGATCATTTCCTCCTTCACTTAATTCCTAGGATATCATGTTCTCCAATTCTTTCCAACCACACCGGCTGCTCCTCCTCAGGCTCCTTTGCTCATGGACCTACCTCCTCCCAAATCCTAAAGGTTGAAGTGCCACTGGGCTCAGGCCTCAAAACTTTTCTTTTCTGTATATACACTCTCTAAGGAGCTCATCAACTTTAACCATAGCTTTAACTACCATCTGTGTTCTAATGAATTCCAAATTTATAGCTTAAGTTCTGACCTCTCCCACAGCGCCAAGACACCTACTTATCATCTTCACCTGGCTGTCTAAGAAGAATCTCAAATTTAACACCTAAAACAGAACTCTTGGTTTTATACTACTCCTCTCTAAGACAAACCTACTTCTCCTTCAGTCCTTCCCACCTCAGAACTGGCATTAGCATTCATCCAGTTGCATAGGCCCAGAACCTAGAAGTTATCCTCTCTTTCTCTCACAACCCACAAAGTCCTCATCAAATACTATAGACTCTATCCACAAAATAAATCCAACTATTTTCACCACCTCAACAGCTACAACCCTAGTCCAGGTCATCATCACTTTTTTTCCTAGATCGTGGCAATAGTCCCCTAATTGGCTTTCCTGCTTTATACTCTATTCTCTACCAGCATCCAGAGTGACCTTTTGCACTGCCCAACACCCCTCAAACTTTCCAATGGCTTTCAACCATATTTAAAATAAAATCCAACTTCCTTTCATGGCTTACAAGATCCAATAAGCTAGGACTAGGGCTGTGCCTACTTCTCTGATCTCTGCTCTCTGATAAGTTCCTTAAAAATATGAAGCTCATTCCCACCCAGATATTTTCACTGTTTTCTCATCCTGAGACACACTTTCCCCATATCTTCATATGACTCACCCCCTAACTTCAAGTCTCTGCTCAAATGTATACTAGGACCTTCTCAGATAACCCCCTCAGTCTAAACTTCCCTAACCCCTCTACCTAAAATTGTTACCTCCCCTTCATTTTCTATCTCATTACTTTACTTTGTTCTTTCTATAGCACTTATCACTACCTGAAATGATACTATATATTTATTTGTCTGCCTCCTGCATCAGAATGTAAATTTCAGGGGGAAGGAACTTTGTGCCATGTCCACTTCTGTATCCGCCAGTGCCTAGAAGAGCGTCTGACATGCAGCAGATATTTAATAAATATAATGCCATTCCTCTGCTAAAAACACCTCAGTGGTTTCCCTTTGGTTTTGAGATAAATCCAATCTATTTAACTTGAGCTATAAAACCCACTGTGATGTGGTTCCTGCCTGGTCTGCAACCACTGTCTTCACATACTCCCCCAGTGCTGAGCCTGGAGTGTTCTTCTGTACCCTCTGCCCCTCACATCCAGCTAAGCTACATTCATTCTTTAAGTCATGCCTTAAATATCACTTCAGAGAAGTTTTCCCTGAATCACCCAAGTAGGTGAACTATGGCACAATCCCCTTGTCAGTATATGCTCTGACGCTATTTTTTCTCTATCATGAACTATTAGCTGTATAATTAATTTCTTAATAGTTGTCTGCCCTGTTAAAATTAGTATTCCTTGAAAGTATGTCTGAATTATATATCATTATATCTTGAGTATTTAAAACAATAGTTGGCACATGTAAGATTCTCACATATTTATGGATTGCTAAAATTAGTTATTAAAATGTACAGTTACACAACATGGTGAATTAGATACTTAGATCACCTTTAAAATACTCAATAAGCACAGTAATTAAATGCTTTTAATAAACATATATAATGAGGCAAAAAAATGTAAAGGAAAATAGAATCCTGTGCTACGTGGGAAAGAGAATAAGAAAGATAGCCATCTTCATTCAAGATAACTAAAAATAGGTTCATATAAGACATTCATAGCATCAACTACTTTGTATCTATGCTTATAATGCTTTCAATTTCTTCATTATAGGTACATTATAGAGATATATGTATTTGAGCAAAATAAAAATTATTTTACATTTATGACATGTAAAGGTGAGTTTGAGAAACAATGCCATAAAGACTTAATGGTGTGCATATCTCTGAAAGGGCAAGATAAGGTTGGTTTCAAGGGTGATGTAAAAACATGGACTTGAACCAACTGCCAGCCAGGGTGTAGTAGCATTGCTAGAATGACACTGACAAACAGCAAGCAAACAAGAATGAGCATGTACCTTCTATTTCCTGACTCCCAATCTCATTCTAATACCTTGCACTGGAAGAACGGAGCAGCTGGACCGGGTTGGGGCGGGGCGGGGGGGAGAGTTTGCAGAGTCCCACACCCAGGATCAGAGTATAAAAGGGTAGGCCTGAAGCTGAGAAACAATGGCTGACTAACCCGCACACAAGCGTTGTGCCAAAGGCTGCCGAAACCCAAGAGAAGTCTTCTCTTTTGGCACTAAAGTTGATCACTTCAACAGAGGGTAGCTTTCCAAGTATTTCAAGAAAAGACAGAAATCTATTTAAATATTTTAAAAGATTTTGCTCAATGATCTTAAATGGAAAATGCGTATTTGTCACGCTTTTTTTACTAATGAAGACAGTGTCAATGATGTTGTGACACTGTTAAAGGGCAGGGCAAATAATATTGCACACATGTAAATATGTGTCTTGGAAATTACTGGAATTCCTTAATATAAGGCAAGTAATTTCTGACAAAGCAAATATGGATTGACATGATTTGCTTTGCTATGATATACCTTTGTGAATCAAGGTGTTTAACAATTCTTATCATCAAAACCAAAGGCTGATGCAAAGAAGATATACAAATGGCCAATAAATACATGAAAAAGTGTTTGACATCATTGGTCGCCAAAGAAATGCGCATCAAAACCACAATAAGATACCACTTCACACCTACTAGATGGCTATAATAATAATTTTTTAAAGAAAATAACAAGTGTTGGTGAGGTTGTGGAGAAAACGGAACCCTCATAAATCGCTAGTATGACAGGAACATAAAGGGGTATAACTGCAGTGGAAAAGAGTTCAGCAGCTCCTCGGGAAGTTAAAGGTAGAACTGCCACATGACCCAGTGTGATGGTGGGGTATAATAAGAAATATATATTTGGTCTTCATCCCTAGGGAGGGACAGAACTCCTAAAACCCTAGTAACTTCCTAAGTGGCAGGGGTGAGAGGACCATCTTTTGTTATTCAAGATAAGCCCCTTTCAACTATTCCAGCATTTGTACTAACTAATGGCTCTTGGAGGATGGTGACTGGTTGCCAGAAGAACCAACCAAGTGATGAGAGGGCTGAAACGATGGAGTTGAATCACCAATAGCCAATGATTTAATTAAATGTGTCTACATAATGAAGCCTCCATAAGAAACCTTACCCAGAGGGGTTCAGGGAGCTTCCAGGTTGGTGAACACACTGAGGTGCTGGGAAGGTGGCTTCCCAGGAGAGGGCATGGATGCTCCACACCTGTCACCATATACTTTGCCCTACGTATCTCTTCCATTTTGCTGTTCCTGAGTTATATCCTTTACCATAAATGGAAATAGTAAGTAAAGTGCTTTCCTGAGTTCTGTGAGCCTTTCCAGCAAATTATCAAACCCAAGGGTGGGGGGAGGTGAGAAACCCCAATTTATAGTCATTCAGTCAGAAGTGCAGGTGACAATCGAGGACTTATGATTAGTATCTGAAGTTCTGAAGAGGAGGAGCAGTCTTGTGCTCTGATTCTTTAACCTGTGTATTCTGCTAACTCCAAGTAGTTAGAGTCAGAACTGAATTAAAAAGTAGGACACCCAGTTGGTATCCACAAAGAACTGGAGAATTGCTTGGTGTGAAAAACCCATGTATCTACTGTCAGAGATGTTGTAACAGTGTGAGTTAAGAAGGGAACAATAGTTTTCCTTCTTTACCCAGCATTTCCACGCCTACATATATATATATATCTAAAAGGAGTAAAAACAGTACTCGAACAAATGCACATATACATAGGTTCACAGCAGCACTATTCATGATAGCCAAAAGGTGAAAATAGCCCAGATATCCAATAATAGATAAACATATAAACAAGTTATACACACATACACACAATGAAGTAGTATTTAGCAATAAAAAAAAAATGAAGCATTGATAAACACTACAAAGTACATAAACCTGAAAAGCATTTTGCGAAGTGAAAGATGCCACTCACAAAACATCTCATGTTGTATGGGTCTACCTATATGAAATATCCATAAAAGGTAAATCCATAGAAACAGAATGCAGATTGGTGGTTGACAGAGGCTGAGGGAAGGGAGAAATGGGGGAGCAACTACCTAACAGGTATGTGGTAATGAAAATGTTTTGTAACAAATAAATAGAGGTGGTGGATGCACAATATTTCTTCTTTTTTTAAGATTTTATTTATTTATTTTTAGAGAGAGGGGAAAGGAGGGAGAAAGAGTGGGAGAGAAACATCAATGTGTGGTTGCCTCTCACATGCCCCCTGCTAGGGACCTGGCCCACAAGACAGGCATGTTCCCTGACCGGGAATCGAACCGGCAACCCTTTGGTTCACAGGCTGGCACTCAACCCACTGAGCCATACCAGCCAGAGCACTTCAATTTTTTTTAAGGAAGTAACCATTAACTTATTAGTTTTTACATTAAATGACATTAACATAACACCATCTAGACAATTGTTATATTTTTGTCTGAGATAGTTTTCTGTACTTTTTCCTCCCTAACACTCTGAACATCTAAACAATACTACCCAATTCATAAACAATACCCTGGCTGGTGTGGCTCAGTGGACTGAGCACAGGCCTGCAAACCAAAGGGTCACTGGTTGGATTCCCAGTCATCACGCATGCCTGGATTGTGGGCCAGGTCCCCATTGGGGGGCGTGCGAGAGGCAACCACATGTTGATGCTTATCTCCCTCTCTTTCTCCCCTCCCTGCCCTTCTGCGTTAAATAAATAAAATCTTTAAAAAAAAAATAGAATTGCAGCTAACACTAGCAGTGATTCTCAAACAGCTAGTCATGCCTACCTAACAAGGTATATCAGAATACCTCAAAGATGATAAGGGAACATGCATGCATTTTCAAGTATTCCAGACCGCTCTTACTGCTTTCTCCCCATACTCATCTCACCTTGCCCCACCTTGGCCACCAATTTTCAGAACTGATCTAGAAATTACATATATTCTAATGCAAAAAACTAAAGTAGAAACAACTGTGCTTATGAAATATTTTGGTGCAAAGGTACAGGAAGTCTGATCAATAGCCTTCATCAGGCTCTCGAAGAGGAATATGTTATCCCCCTCAAAAGTGACAATCTCTGCTATATTCAATGAGGCTCATCCTTATACAGTACAATACTCTAGGCTGACTACTTAATAATCCACAGCAGAGAAAAACTATTACTCACTTAAGCTGTGAAAACAAGAGAAACAATATACTTGGGTAATGGATGGCTATGCTCTGTCTCCAGAAAAAGAAAATTAAGAGCAATTTTAATGTACCAAAGTTTCCATACAAAATTAAATTGCTCTAAAACGTACCAAACAGGATACATTATAATACCTGACAGGTGGGATTATTAAAGAATTAATAAGACATGTCGCTTGGACTGGTTAGTCCAAAAGTGCTAGAAAGGGATTCCTTGATTACAAACTTTAATATTCTTAAAACATACTTATATATTCACATAATCCATCTTCCAAAGAACTGGATCTGATCCAAGACTTCCAAATCAAAAGCAGTTATAATAGAATCTGCACATCCAGACAACTTCTGGAAATGCCATAAAAACACAAAAATAGCTCTTTACTAATGGCTTACTAATTTCAAATTTTGTTTTGAGATTATATGTCACAAGTCATGACTGAATAACTGATTCAGAGTCAAAAAAGTATATTTACTATTAAAGCTGGAAAAATTAAGAAGTATTGAAATCATTTTAAAAGGAGATGATAAAATTCCTCCTGCTCTATAATGAAATGATTAACTAATATAATTGGGGTAATATTTTTGGATTTTTCACTTATTAGCAAATTTCTCTCCCTCTACCCCATCTGCCATTACGGCTCCAGTCAAGGGAGTGAAGAGAAGAAAGAGCTATGAAATAAAGGACCTCCCAAACATTAGGAGTTAAGAGAAAGCCCACCCTTTCTGCTCCTAGTATGCAGGCAAGGGAAAAATCAAAAGCGGTGGGAGGCTCTGGCCTGGCTCCCCGCAGGGAACCCTGGGAGTAGACCGTCACGCAGGGTGGCTCTAGAGCAGCGTGGTGCGGAATGAGGAACAGCAGCAGCAAGTATGACAAACGAGCTTGAGGCAATACTCCTCTTTCCCCGTGGCCTACATATAAAGAGAGCATCCAGAAGTTCCATAAGCTCTGGAAATATCCCTCCCAAAGGATAGAAAAACCATCTAAGCAGTCAAATCAGTCAAGAATAACATTAGAGCAGATACCAGTGAAGACCAATGACCAGTATACAATTCTAAGATGCTCTCTACCATCACCACAAAACCACCGTAGGACAACCCTCATAGCACCCAAGCAGCATCCTGAAACACCGCGGGGGAAAAAGAAAAAGGGGAGTGGTCTGAAAGACTGCACATATACCTTAGAGAAGCTGAATTACGTAATGAAACAGACTGTAACTGGCAAGTTTAAGCTGTCTAACACCTTATCCCTCTCTTTGACCAATACTACCCAGTTAGGCAAGATACTTGTGAGAAAGATTAAAATCATTTCAAAAAAGAAATAAAGAACCTATATATATTTTGAGAATTTGAATGTAGAATGAGAAACTTTCAACCTTGCTACTCTAACAATAAGTTCACTAATTTAACTTTCATTTTTCTTTATTCATTTCCTTTTCATCCATTTCCCTTTCATTAAAAAAATCAAGATTCAAAAATATTATCATAAATTATCCTTATATAGGACAAGATTCAAAAATACTATCATAAATATCCTTTTATATGGCACTGTATCCATGAAATAAGACAGAGTGATTTTTAAAAAAGGAAGAGAAGTTAAAGTTCTTGGAAATTAGAAATAGGATGGCAGAAACAAAAAAACTCAATAAAAGGATTGGAAAACAAAATTTCCTACAAAGCAGAGCAAAAATACAAAATTTTAAAAACATAAAAGACAAGAAAACTAGAGAGTCAGTCTAGGAGGTCCAATATCTGTAAAACAGAAGTGCCAGAAATAAAATTTTTTTAAAGTAAAGGTACAAATCAACAATTAAAAGAACAGAACTGATGATGAATTTCCAGACTGAGAGAGATCAAAGACCTAATATTCTTGAAATAAAATACGTCAGCAAGAAATTTCATAACACTATGAATAAAAAGAAAGTGATTTAAAACTTCCATATGGGGGTAAAAAAAAACAGGTTTCATAAAAGGACAAAGATTCAAAATGGCTTCAGATTGAGAAAATCTGCTCGAAAGTCAGCCCAGGCAGAAGACAATCAAAATCTGAGGGAAAATTATTTCTAACCTAGTCTTCTACAGCCAGTCAAATTATCAAGTGTATGGCAGGATAAAAAGGTATTTTTCAGACTTGAAATATCTCAAACAATTTACCTCCCATCCACTCTTCCTCATGAAGCTACTGAAGAAAATACAGCACCAAAACCAGGGAATGAAAAAGAAATAGTATCAGGAACTAAAATTTAACACAAGCTATAAACAAAGGGAATTTTCAGACTGATGAGGAAGGAAGACCCCAAGATGACAATGCTTCCAGGGCAAGAGCAACAGGTTCTAATTGAAACCAGTCAGAGGAGATGTCCTCAAGATGAAATTAACAGAACACTCTGTGTTTGAAATGCAATGAGAGGAGATTTAGAGAAGTAGAGATTTGAGAATGAATTAGTGATAAGTACTTAGAAAAAATAGGGGACAATTACTAACTCAAGAGAAAACAAAGTTTTACAAAAAAAGAAAAAAAAAGAAAAGGAATCAGAGTGTACCAAATGATTTAACTGTGAATTACCTTTTCAGAGTAATGCTAATATAAACAATCAATTCTAATATATACAAATTTGATATAATTATATCAGGAAAATAGGAATACAGGGTGTGTATATACGTGCCTCAAAGGAGTAAAAGAGTTAAATAAATCTTCATGTTTGCATTATCATTCCTTTATTACTTGTTTCTTATTAACTTTAACTAAATACTTGGTTCAGTTCAATGTACTGAGAACCTATTATGGGTCAGGCATGGATTAAACACTGGGGACACTATGATAAAGAAGTTCCTAAAATATACGCAGTCTTATGCACCAATTTTACCACAATTTTTTTTTAAAAAGTCATAATCCTGCCCTGGCTGGTGTGGCTCAGTGGATTGGGAGTCAGCCTGAGAACCAAAGGGTTGCCAGTTCAATTCCCCAGTCGGGCACATGTCTGGATTGCGGGCCAGGTCCCCAGCAGCGGGCACGCGAGAGGCAACCATACATTAATCTTTCTCTCCCTCTCCTTTTCCCTCCCTTCCCCTCTGTCTAAAAATAAAATAAATAAAATCTTTAAAAAATAAATAAATAAAAAGTCATAGTCCACTGCCCTGCCCTCAAATGGCTTGGGGACACAGACACACAAATAGATAAATATTTTAATTAATATCCATTTTTTTCCTGTTGATTAAAGCAATATTTACTCAATATTTAAACCTAAATGCTAGGAAAGTAAAAATGAAATAATAAAATTATTCCCATGACAAAAGTATAACCACTCTTAACATTTCTATATATGTTGTTGTAGGAGTCACTGTGACTGAATCCTCTTTACCATAAATCCTATCTCCATTACCAATGCCAGGTATGAAACCCAGTTCTCAGCTACGAGAAATAAAGGAGACAGCAGGAAACTTCAGGGAAAGATTTTCACAGTCCTGAAGGAGACAAAGAAAAGAGAGCTCCTTTTCACCCTCTGGACATTTCTGTGTTTAGAACTGTTGTGGTCAACTTTCCACGAGCCTGAGGACAAGGCCAACATAGTACAATACATTCCCTCAAATGGACGAACTAAAATTTACATGACCATCTACCTAGCATAGGACTTTGGAGCTATTTTCAGTTTTTCATTATTTTTAAATAATACTGTAACAGACATCTTTTTGAAAAATCTTTGCCCATACTGTACATTATTTCTTTAAAATACAAAGAGGGTTAAAAGTAGGTTTACAGTTGTGAGTACATAAAATAGAGAAAAGCTACCGTAATAATCATAACCTGCATGTCTTTTTCCATACAAATGATTGTAAATCTATTTTTGCCCACCCCTGTATATATCTAGGCAAACAGATAATTTCAAAGTACTGAGTGATAAGGATACACACAGTGAAATAAGAAAACACAGAGAAGGGGCACTCTGTCCAAACTGGAGGGTATTTTTGACTTATTCCTTCTCTAACAAATAATAGGTAATACTATAGCCCAAAAAGGTAACTAAACCTTCCTAATTTTCTTATTATAGGGCTAAGTCTTTTAACGTGATTCTTCTCCAAATTTTATTAAGTTATCACACCATCTTTTTATCCCCTCAGTGAATATTTTCACTTTTCCTTCCAGTTATATTGAGATATAATTGATATATATCATTGTATAAATTTAAGGTATATGACAAATGATTTGATATAGGTATATATTGCAAAATGATTAGCACGATAGGTTTCATTAACATCCATCACTTCGCATAGTTACAATTACTTTTCTTGTGAGGAGAAATTTAAGATCTAGTCTCTTAGCAGCTTTCAAATATACAATACAGCATTGTTTACTATAGTCACCCTGGTGTGTATTAAATCCCCAAAACTTGCCTTTCCATCATGTGAGGAAACAACCAAAGTCTACAACTGGGAAAAGGCCCTCATCTGACCAGCTGGCTCCCTCATCCTGGACTCCCAACCTCCAGAACACATGTATGTCCTGACTCTATCTGCCAGAAAAAAATCCCATGCATTCTTTCAGACCCAGATCAATTATAACCTCCATAAACTTCTCATCAACATCCTTCACATTCCATGACCGGTCATTTTGATAGCCCTTAACATTCATGGGCCTACCATTTTCAGACATAACTATTCTCCAGTAATGACCCCAGCCAGGTGAGGTCGCAGCTGGAAGGGAGATGTCTGCAAGCCAGGAAGACGCCTTCACCAAGACACAAACATTCTGGCACCCTGATCTTGGACTTCCAGACTCAAGAGCTATGAGAAAATAAACTTCTGTTGTTTAAGTCACCCAATAAATAAATTTTAAAATTAATTAATTCCCAAACTTATTTTATAACTGGAAGTTTGTACCTTTTGACCACCATCACCCATTCCTCCCACCCTGCAACCTCCTCCGCTGGTAGCCACCAATCTATTCTCTGGTGTCATGCCATCTTGCACTCCTTCTTTATGTCTCTACAAAGATTCCCTACATGCCGTATTCAATTTATTTTTTCAGGAGTCCCATGAATTTACCTATCTTAGAATTACTGTCATTTTTACACAAATTTTAAACATAGCTATATTTAAGCATTTACTAGACACATTATCAAATAATATTTTCTGAATACTAGTAATGTACTAAACATTATATAAGACCTAGAATTAAATACTCTTCCTACTGAATATAGAATTGTAATTATTTTTAAGTGAATTTACTTGCTTTTCTTTAATAATTCTGGTATTAATTCCTAAAGTAATTTATAAAATATGAAATTGTGAGAGAAAACAACTGAGTCTTCAGGTTTCAGTTATCTATCTCATTCTAAAAGCATAACAAAGGCTGTCTTAGCAAGCTAAAATCTCAGGCATTTCAAAATATATCCTCTGGAGCTTAACAAAAATTAGTGTTTATTTAAATCAAATATTCTCACTGTACTATTTCTTAATTTCTCAATAGCTCTCTTCTTCAAAAATAATTAAAAACATATTTATATAAAATAAGCTAAAATTAATTATACTTTAACAATTTATATCATTCCTTGAGATAACCAATATACCCTAGAATGTCAAAAAACAGGAATTTGTAGTGAATTAAGTAATATCGGAAAATTCTAAGAAATAAATATATAACATTGTGATTAACTGGAGAAAAGTCTAAATAACTATTAGAAGTATTTCAGAAAATTATTAATTTTCAAACATACATACAATATGAAATTTCAACAGGTAGGAGCAGGATATCACTAACAAGTAGAATTCAATGACTTTTATCTATTGATATCACTGTAAAAACATTTCTTCCTTTTGTCACAGGGCTATTTTCCTATGCATCTGCATTACTTGGCATAATCTTATTATCATATACTGCATTATAAACAACCCACTAATATATGTGTCATCTCAAGTACCTGATATAAGACCTAAAATAACATGAAGGGCTTTATAAACTTTTGACAGGGTATATTATTTGAGAATGCTTTGGCAGGCACAGTGGTTTTATCTCGTAATAATATTAAGTGGTTTATTTGTTAAAAAGCAGTATTATTGTAATAATGTTGTAGCCTATAAACCAAACATTCATACCTATAATTAATACTCAGTGTTCTTAGGTAAGAATAGATGATTACTATACAGGTTTTTAGATTTATTTTACCTGAATATATTAGGATGATTAACTGACCAACCTCTGTCTAGTGTTGGGATTAGAATGTCTTAAGTATTTGCTATGACATTAAAGGGTGATGGGAAAAAGATTCCAGAAAACAGAGGGAAAAAATAGCTCTTTTTTAGTGCCACCAAGAAGATATAGTGGAATACAAAGTCCCAGGCTTAAACACAGAGCAGCAAAAATACACATAGATTATGTCTCACGGAGGGTAAAATGAACTAAATGATCCAATATGTTGAAAATGCTTCTATATTTACTTCAGAGATGACCTGGTTGGTAACAACATTATAAAAACAGTCTAGCAGCTGCAACTGTACATTATCTAAGGAGGACTAAGGTGAGATGCCATCTAATTATTTTTTAATATCAAAGTAGTAAATGTAAATGTGAAAATGAGGAGATTGAAATCCATGAAATGGCACATGTTGAATTTCAGCATAACCCAACATGACTAGAGAACTAGCGAATCCAAAAAAATCCATTAAACAGTTTTATGTCTGAAAAATTGGAATGCATCTTTTTCTCAAATTAAAGACAGATTGTAAAGAGAGGGTTAGAGTTGGAAAGTTCCCTGCTCATCAAATTAAAAACAAGAGCTCTATTCATAAAAAGAAAAAAAAAAGAATACTTATGTGGTCAAGTCACATTCTTTGTTCTAAAGTTTTTATATGCAACTTGGGGTGAACGTTTTACTTGTGATTCATAAAGAGAAGTGACCAGTGTAAAAGGGACCCCTAAAAGCACAGCAGCATGGTTCGGGTGATAGGTAAGTAGCCATTTAAGATACCAGAGGAAAGGAGAAAACACATCCTTAACACGCAAAGGAAAGAGGGGTTTCACATGACCAACAGCTGGACTTGATTAAAAAGAAATACCAAGTGAGGTTCTATGGTGGTTCTTCCATAGTTACATGACGACACAAAGGAGAAATGCTACATTTCTTACATCCTGTTGCCTAGTGATCTCAATGACTGCCCCTTTATCCACCCTTGCAATGGAACCACCTCTTCCTTTCTTCCTCTATACCATTTCAGTATTCTTATTTTACAAAACCATTTTTTAAGGATATAAAGAGGAAATAGAGCAAGAATAAATAAAAAGTCAGTTTCACTTGTGATTAATTTTCACTTTCACAAGTATGAGAAAATACAAACTGAAATTTCCTCATCAATAATTCAGTAAAAGTAAAAATGTGTACAAAACTACTTCAAGTGGATTAAATTGTGCTGGAACAGTAGAATTCCTACCTTTTGAGGACTGAAAGTTAACATGCAGGACAGGAACATGACAAATGTACCACTTCTTTCGTCCTTAAAACTAGCTGTTCAATACAACAGAAGGTTAATACAGAATGCAGTACTACAGAAACAGCACAGTTTTATTTAACTGTGAACTAAAGAGTTACATTAAATACCCATAATTCCTTGTGAAAATCTCTTTGTTTTTCTGCTTGTCAGCATCTGCATTTTACAGCTGCCTCTTTCGGTATGGACCGTGTTTTGCGGAAGTTCAGGAACTTAAAACATTAATATCCAGAAGCTCTAAAAAAATCACAGCATTAATAACTTACACAGATGGGAGTAAAATAGTCACAGCATTCTTGACTATATGCTGAACAGAAAATAAATCTAAAGACTAGAGATGACTATTAACAAAATATGAAAATAAAAGTATCTCTTTCAGCTCAGCAAAAGCATTATACTTGCAAAATTCTTTTAAGCCAAAAAAGACAATGGATTAACATCAGGTTTGAGGTTTCATTTACCAGAAGGTTAAAACCCCAAGAAACTGTTTCTCAGTCATCCATTTTCTTCTCTTAATAATAAAAATACATACCATGTTTTTCCTTCAGAGATAAATGCTGAACCAAATGCAAAAAGTAAAATTTCCAGCAGTTTTCCAGTTCTTTCTCTCATTTAATCAACAAGATTCCTTTCATTCCTCATCCATAGTCCAACATAATGACAGAAGTAGCTCCTGCTTTCCCTGATACCATCAGTCCTGCTGATCTTTCCAAGTATTCCTCATTTCAAGGTTGCTCCGGCTTCTCAGGAGCCCTGGCTCCACAGGTTAAAAGTATGAGCTGTCTAGCATGATCACTTCTGCTTCCCTTGCACAACCCAGCTAGACCTGATATAATGTTAATCTGTGTTCCTTTTCAAGTATCTTGAATTTGATCAGCACTGTCCCATAGAACTTTATGTGACAATGAGAATATTTTATAACTAGGCTGACCTATATGATAGCTATTAGTCACATGTGGCTATTGAACACTTCAAGTGTGGCTAGTGTGACTGAGGAGCTGACTTTTTATCTTTTATTTAATTGTAATTAACTTGAATTTAAATTTAAATTGTATATGACTAGCCACATACCCTATTAGTGCAGATCTAGACCAAGGGTGCTTTTTACTCTACCAGAAATGACCTACTTTACCCTGCAGATGATGGAGAATTATTAAAAGGTTGCATTTACATTTTAGAAAGCTTTTTTCTTGTTGCTTTATGAAAGTATGATTTCAGCGGTTAGGAAGAGAAAACAAGGGCTGAAGATCTGAAAAGTGTTCACTAGATTTGGCAATTAGGAGATCACTGATAATATCAGACTGAGAAGTTACAGTAGAGTAAGTGGGGTTGTAAACCTCAGTGGAAGTAGAGACTACAAATATAGGCCATTCTTTCAAGAAGTCTGGCTCTGGGTGGGAGAGTGCAGACCACGCAGCCACCACCATGCCATTTTCACAGTCGTGGGTGGCAGTGGTCTGCTTGAGCAACCAGAATTGGAGCATATGGGTGCATAATATCTTCAGCAAATGGGGATTCATTGTCGAGACCTTTGGAACAGGGACTTACATGAAGCTTCCAGGATCAGCGCCCTACAAGCTCAATGTAGGACAACCAACGACCCTGAAATCTAAAGAAACACAGATGCCTCCAAGGAGAAATAGGACACAACACCTGCTTACCTGGAGCAGGTACTAAGTGCTATACACATGGTAGGGGAAAAAAATCAGCTAAAATTTTTAACGAATTGCTAAAAGCCCAGTATGAGAAAAGAGAAGCCCTAGGAGCCACAGAACAAGGGGAATTTGCAACCACTCACAGATTCTTCCCTAGAGACCTTACCTGGTACTGGGCGAAACTGTGGGGGCAGTGTGAAAAACTGGAGAAGACCTCCTGTGTAGTGCAGGTTCAGGAGAGGAAAGTAACGGCTCCAAGAAAAGCCCTGAAGCCCCACCGGAATCCTTCTCCCCCACCGAACAAAAGCTGGGAAGGAGGACCATGAAAAGACCTAAGGTGGGGAAGAGACAGGAAAATGACCTAGATCCAGACCATTTCCTACCTCTGAGGGAACTTAGGTCAGGAACACCAAGAAGGACCCCAACACAGCAAATACCTAAGGCTAAGGCTGAACCAGAACAGAAAACACTACTTCCCTGGCTCCCAATACCAAGTTGGAGGCACTGAGTAACAGACAATGGTAGATCTACACTGTGGGGAAGACAAGAATCTGGAAAGCAAACCTCTCTGAGAGGAAGGTATAAAGGCAAGCTGAAGGTGGATCAGACTTCAAGGAAAAAAAAAAAAAAAACTCTGGTAAACCAGCTCTCACCCTAAGCACAAGGTACTAGATGAATATGAAGCCTGTGTTGGACTGAGGATAAGGATAGTGACAACAAAACCCAAACTCAGCTCAGCTTCTGACTAACCGGACAGAACTCCTACAACAAAGGCCAAGCAAAAGAAGAGGTATGACCATTTCCAAGCAAAAATACTATCGACTTCAATCTCTACTGTTCTAAAAAGATATCTGCCTTCAACCAAAACATATGAGACACAGAAAGAAGCAAAAAAAGGTAACACACTGTCAAGAAACAATGCAATCAACAGAATCAGCCCACATACTGGAATTAATATATTAGGAAATGTGAAATTACTATGATTAACATGTTAAAGCCTAGTGGGAAAAGCCTTTTTAAAAATGACAATCACTGGCCCTGACCAGTGTGGCTCAGTTGGTTGAGTGTCATCCCACAAAGCGAAAGGATGCCAGTTCGATTCCTGATCAGGGCACATGCCTGGGTTCGGGCTAGTCCCCATTTGGGGCACATGTGAGAAGCAACCAGGTGATGTTTCTCTCCCTCTCTTTCTCTCTCCCTTCCCCTCTCCCTAAAAATAAATTAATTCTTTTTAAAAAATAAAAATATTGACAACAGTTGAAATAGAATATGTCTATCTCCCCAACTGGATTCTAATTTCCTTCAAGGAAGGATCCAAGTTCATTTCCCTTTGCTTCCCTAGTATCTAGCACAAAGACCAACAGATCTGACAGCACAAAAGTACAAAAAAAAACACAAAATATCTTCTTGAACTTGAAGACCCTCAACCACTACGAGCAGACAAGGTACTAGGCCTAACTTCATTCTATCTCAGAGCCATTAAAAAAAGCATTTATTCTGGATGGACTTTTGCACCTTTACACCTAACCTTACAAAGTGACTGGGAATGCCTAAACCCAAGGTCTACGCACTGCTGCCAAAGCTCATGAAAGCCTATTCATTCATATTGTGAAAATGCCTTTTGGTTATTCTCTTCCAAAAACTAGAATTCCTAAGTAAATGATTTTTTTAAAGTGACATTTCAAAAATAATTTGAGGTACATTTATACAATCAATCTCGTGTTTTCAGAGCCTAGAGAAAAAAACTATGCATCTTTCATGGAGCATCATTCCTAACTTACATGTATACTATGCTTAAGCCTTCTGAGCTCTCATTTCTCTTTTACCACTTAAGGAAAATAAAGTAGCATTGAGATATTCTGAAATGAGACCCTCCAATTCTTGCCTCAAGCATAGTGAAGTCCTAAAAGATAAAATTACCAGTCCCCTATCTTCCAACCTCTAGTTTATCTAAATGGTCTTGTACATTCTTAGTGACACTTTTCCTAAAAGGGGCTGTTATATGTAAATCAAGTTTTATAGAGTCCATGGGGTTTTTGACAACTTCCTGAGATTATCCCTAATGAATTAAAATTACAGAGAACTTGGAAATGTTCCTATAACTTCCTGTTTGATCTCATGTGCATCTTCCAATTTCTAAATCTTACAGAGGACCTTGGTAATCTTCCCCATGAAAAATTTAGAATGAATCTGCAAGAATTCCCCAAATCTCCAGCAATGATCCAAAATATTTGCTTACGCAATAAATTAGCAGGATCGATGAACCTCTGCAAATAATTATAGAAACTTTTTTCTTTTTTCAGTTAAAGGACATGTATAGAATGCTATCAGCAAATTCCACACCTACTTAAAATAAACCCACTACTTACAGAAATGATACAGTCACAAGGCATCTTTGGATACATATAGTTTCAGTATCTTTCTCTAATTGTTTTTATTGATTGAATTTAGAGAGAGAAAGAAAGGACAGGGAGGGAGTAAAGGAGGGAGGGAGCGAAGGAGGGAGGGAGCGAAGGAGGGCGGGAGGGAGGGAGGGAAGGAGAGGGAGAGAAACTGATTTGTTGCTCCCCTTATTCATGCATTCATCGGCTGATTTTTGTATGTGCCCTCACAAGGGATCAAACCCACAACCTTGGCATATGAGGAACGATGCTCTAACAAACTGAAATACCAGACCAGGGCTACATTTTCAGTATCTTAATTATGCTAACACCCAGTGATAACTTGGCCCAATGAGGTGCACTCTGGCTTCCAAAATGCCACACTCTTGTTTATTTCTGCACCTCTCATCACTCCTCCTCAGCCTCCGTTGCTTGTTGTCTTCACCCTGACCTCTGAATGGTCACCACCAGATTCAGTCCTTAGACCTCTTTTCTATCTAAATCCCCTCAGTAATTATATCCAGTATCATAGTTTTAAATACAAATTTTTATCTCCAATTCATATCACTCTCTAAAACTCCAGACATATATTTGACTGCTTACTCAACATTTCACTTGAATATCTTTTACGGATCTCAAACTGATGTCCAAAACTTAACTCTGATCTTCCCAATCTAACTCCAACCTTAACCTTCCCCACTCAGTTGATGGCAAATCTACCCTCCCAGTTGCTCAGGCAAAACACCTTGAAATCATCCTTAACTTCCTCCAAACTGTCAGAAAATATTATCGGTACTATTTTGAAACGTATCCAGGATCTGGGTATACCTGGATGTATACACCACTGTCACCTCTCACATGGATGACTGTAATGGCCTCCTAACAGGCCTCTGTGTTCTTACTCTTACCCCCCCACAGTCCAGTCTCAGCACAGCAGGTAGACAATCCTCTTAAAAGCTAAGTTAGATTATCATTTCCCCCTCTATACCTTATAATGGCCCCACATTTTCCAAGTAAAAGCCAGGGCTTTTATAATGGTTTACAATGACCTACATGATCTGCTCTCCCTGTTGTCCTATTACTTTCCCCTTTGCTCATTCTGTTCCTAGTCATGTGAGGCTCCTTCTTCAAATAAGCCAGGTACCTTCCTGCCTCAGGGTCTTTGCTTTAGTTTTTCTCTACTTAGATTGCTCTTCCTCCAGATAACTTCATGGTTAACTTCCTCTCTTCCTTTACCTCTTTGGTCAAATACTACATTTTGTATAAAACCTACCTCACTCCCATCCATCTCATCAATAATACCTTTGCCTTGCTTTTTTTTTTAACAGCACTTATCACTTTATAATATAGCATATATTTGTTTTGATTCGTGTTTATTTCTCTCTTGCCCAGTAGAAAGCTCCATCTCAATTGACAGAAACTTTTCCATTTTGTTTACAGATGTATCCCAAGTGCCTACAACCTTATCCAGCACTTACAAGATACCCAATTAACATTTGTTGCATGAAAATCAAAACTCGTAAGACAAGACTCACAGTGGCTAAGGAATTATAATGGACTAAACTGCTAAGAGCTTTAAGGCCTTGTTCTTTTTTGTTCAATCTAGCCTAACAAATAGATTATAAAACCCACTGGTCCTGCAAATAATACAAGCCTTTGCGAATGACAGCTTCAAGCTATTGTTCCTAAGACAACAAAAATATGAATTTTATCAAAAAAGAACCATAACCCACTGCAAATTTTTGGTCTACATATAATATGGAGAGTATACTGATCATTTGTTGGTAAAATCAAGTTTAGAAGAATTATAACCTTAGAAAGCAGAATTAAAGTTCAAAGCTTCAAAGTGATTTTGATAAATTTGTAAAATGGTCTATAAAAAATGACCCTTAATATCTAACCTGTCAGCATCGTTGTCTTTGTCACAGAGGACTTAAATCAGTTTTAAGTGTCCACTGGTGCTTTCAGGAAGTTCTGAACCCAGTATTCCAAATTAGAATTTCCTAACATTTCACTGATACAGTACATATGTAAAACAACTCCCAAGTACCCTCTACAGCAGAAAACCTTTGTAAATGGCATCTTTCTGTTTCTGCACTAAGCATTTTTATTTAACACATCTCAAGTCTGCACACCCAGCAATCATTTACAGTATGTGTCGAGCAGTCCCTGCGTGCCAGGCACCACACTGGACCTGGAGCACATAAGTAAACAAGAGAAAGTCCCCACCCTCAAGAAGCTCACAGACTAGGGATACAGATGAAAGGAATAGACAGTTATGACACAGTGTGATAAGTCACTACTTAGTGTAGAGAGAAGGGTAGGGCATTATGAAAGCACACGGAGGGACCCCAAGAAGAACCTATAAATATCCAACTGCTTCACTGTTTAAAATCTTTAAATTTAAAATCTTTAAAATTTTCACAGTTTAGAAAACTCTGTTGCTGGTATGTTAATATAAAAATAACCTTAAGAATAAATGGGATGCAGGGTAAAATATTAAGAATAATATTTTTTATGGCCATTCACCCTTATTTCTATGAAGATGTCTGTCTTACCCTCTCTGAAAGAGGACTCTTTAATTAGATAATGAAACATGAAGCTCTCGAAGATCTGGGGGGGAAACTGCCTTAAACTGAGAATCACTGGAGCAGCAAGCTGCTTTTCGGGTTTAAGTGTATCTTATCCCTTAGTACTTTAGGGCAGAAACAAAGGTTGAAACTCACTGCCAAAATAAGTTTACAGTAAGATTCAATTTATTAAATTTCCAATCCATTACTTTTTTTAAAAATCTAAAATATAGCATGGGATAGGATACTATCATATAAAGTGAGGTACCTCTCTGTATATATATATAACAATCTTTAGATATCATTACACTCCAAGACCTGATATAGATAGAATCCTCTTTTTGACAAAGACAAACTCTTAAACACAAGAAAACACAATACTATGGGAAAAGGAAAGTTAAAATATCTGTTGAAACCTTCAGTATCTGATCAGTGAGAAGGGAAGTCTGCATGTTAAATCAAGGCACTAATGACTAACAGACTTGCACTGTTGTTTAAGCTTGCCAAGCACACAATCTTCTCGGTGTCCTACTGCCTCCTGGGGGTTAGAGTACATTACTACTCTTGTGAGAAAACATTGGTGTAAATAGAAAATACAGATATTATTTTCTACTAAAAACAATGTAAAAAGGTTCATGTCGAATAACGGTAGGCCTTTCCCAAATAATCTCTCTTAAAAAGTGTCATATTTATTTCTATCTGAATAATTGGGAACAAAGTAAATAATAAAACTTAATTATAGAAAGTGGTTGTTAATATGATTAAGAACATCAGGGCTAATATAGCATTTTGCATTTTCAAAGCACTTAGCCAACATTAAACAATTAACCTTTATAGAATTATTGAGGTCGATATCAGCACCACCTTTTTACAGTAAAGTAAATAGCGAGGCTAAATGAAGTATTAGAAATCCAAGAACTAGTCAGTAACTAATCAGCAAAGCACCACAGGATGGAACGCTAATAGCACATTAATTCATCTCTAATACCTCATGACCTACCTTGAGGAAAAATTAGTTATTATTTTATCTGCAGCCCCACAACATTTTTTTAAAATTGTATTTATTTATTTTTTGAGAAAGTGGGGAAGAGAGGGAGAGAAACACTGATGTGAGAGAGCAACATAGGTTGCCTCTTGCAGACGCCCCAGCCCAGGACCAAACCCGCAACACAGGCATGTGCTCTGACCAGGGACAGAACCATGACCCTGCTCTTTGTGAAACAATACCCAACCAACTTAGCACCACTGGTCAGGGTCCCCACAGCACTTTATACATCCCTCTGTTATACGACTTAACACTTTTGTATTACAGTTATTTAACTATTTGTCTCTGTGACTCAACTCTGTACCTCCACTGGACTTGGCAGTGTCTAGCACAAAGCAAGACACAACAACGAATTGTTCAGTCATTGGTCCAACTATTAAGCATTTACTATAAGTCAGGCACTGTTCTGAACACAGGGGACACAGTGGTGGGGAAAAAAAAAAAAGCCAAGCTCTCTCTCCCTATTCTCACAGAGCATACATTCTAAGAGGCAAAAGCAGATGACCAAAACAAAACAAAACAAAACAAAACAAAAAAGCCTAGCAGGTAGAAAGAAAAGCCATAGAGAGAATTAAAACAGGGCAATGTGACTACAGGTGGTTAAGTAGTCACATGAGACTAAGCAGCAGCGTTCAAGCTGACACCTGCATATAAGAAAGAATCAGCCAAAACTGTATGTGGAAAAGACAATTCCAGGTGGCAAATGCAAAAGGCCCCAAGTAGGCAAGAAAGGCAAGTAGCTGAGGAACAGGGCGGGGAAAAGGCTGTGGGTGTAGTGGGCCAAGGAGTGAGTGACAAAAGACGAGATCAGAGAAGTAGGCAGGGGCCAAATGAGAGTTTTCCTGGACCGCAATAAGAATTTTATTCTAAGTGAGATGAGAAGTTACTTAAGGTTACGTAATAAGTATCTGCCAATTTGAATTGCTATATTTGCATAGTAGGTAGCACTAAAAGGAAAATTAACACTGAGAAAGGAAAATTACTATGCTATTGGCTAGTGAACCTTTCTGTTTTAATAAATTACTTTTTAGTGGTTATTTTATCATTAAATCTTCAGACTAAAGAATAAAACAGCAGTGTCTACTAACATTTTTATAGAAGTCAGAATAATTAGATTTTGACAGTCATTATTGGAAGATATTAAAGAGTTCCTCCATAAACCACTGTACATTACAGATGACTATACTGGGATCTTATCCTAATCAATTATTAATTTTGCAAAGCCTAGGATATCTCCAAAATGCTCATTATGAGTGCCAGATAAACATCTGGAAAGGGGGTTCCTGAGTAAAATATGGAAATGTCATTAAATATAATAAATCTCTTCCTATTATTAGAAAAACCAGAGTGAAAAAAGTAACATACATTTGACAGTAAAAATATCTGACCATACTGACTGAACAAACTACAGCAATAGCCTAAAACTTAAGGGCAGGTTTATATTTCACCTGAGATGATACAGGTGCTATAGAAGCCTCCAGGCTAATACCAAGCTATAACACCAAGATTCAGTTCAATTTAACTCCACAAAGAGTCACTACAGAGAAATTATCATTTGCTCATTCTATGAGCAGGTTCCTGAACGTCTGATATATTAAACTTTGTATTTTCTACATTTTTAATGTCTTTTTATAATAAAAATTTAATCACAACATTTTAAAACACATAACATTACCATCCTGGCTAATTTCGAGTACACAGTTCGGTAGTAGTAGATTCATTTACGTTGTTATGTGCAACAAATCCCCAGAACTTTTACATCCTGCAAAACAGAAACTCCGTATCTACTGAACAGCTCCTTGTTTCCCCCCTCCCTGATAGCCACCATTCTGTGTTGTTTCTGTCACTCCCTGTTTTTTTTAACAGCTAATATTACAGTATAACAGTACACAAACCCCTACAAAACAAACTATACATGAGGTATGTCCAGAAATTATCCATGTACTATGAAAAATAGAGACATTACTATGTCTATGAAAAACAGAGACATTTATTGAAGAAGATACAAGATACAAGAAACACTGTACATGGGACAATGATGCATCAGTCCCCTTCAAAGTAGGCACCTAGGGACTTCATACAGTTCTCCCAATCGCCATCAGCTGCCCCGTCGTATTTTTCTGAATCTCATCAACAGTCTGAAATCTCTTCTCTTTCAAAGGTGATTCTAGTTTTGGGAAAAGCCAGAAGTTGCAGGTTGCCACATATGGGCTGTAGCAAGGCTGAGTCACCTGGGTGATTTGACGTTTTGCAAAAAAACTCTGCACAAGACGTGATGCATGAGCAGGCACATTGTCATGATGAAGCTGCCAATCACTAGTTGCCCATAGCTGCAGCCTTCTGAATCGTCCAAATAGTTTCTGCACAGGAATGTTCAAGCTCAACACAAAATTCGGTGCGGATTCATTGCTTTACTTGCTCAGCCATTTTGAATGCAATAGCCACACAGTACACATGCTCACTCAACGGCATCTGTCAACCCCACTGACTAGTAGCACAGTGAAGTCGTCATTGTTTATGTGCATGCATTCCAGCCCACTCTCCTTTGCTGCCAGGTTACATCAATGACATGCAAACCATTCTCATTATATTAACAACGGCTGTACTTTTTCCAAACAGACATCGTATACAGGCTTTAGAGTTGGTATTTCAGTTTGTTTGTTTTATTTAAATAATTTCATCCGTTTCCCTAATCAAAGTGTAGATAGTAGAAGGGCCTAAGAATTGCCTCCAATATGTAGTCAGGAACACAGAAAAAGGGACTGAGAATTACACTGCAATACACACTACACTATTTCTAACCCACCATGCATACTAACAAAATTATATAAACAAGCAGGGTTACTGGCCTCTAGCAGAAAAGCAACTAGCCAATATGATATGATCTGTTTATATAGAAAAATATAGAGTACATAAAAAGAATGAATATTATACTTAAAAAGACTTCAGTTTGAAAATAGCCTAATAAGTAATAACAAAATTCTCTTATATTTTTAGCTTTTATATTTTACAAGAAACTTCCACATACATCAATTCATTTAGTCAAGTCACAAACCCTCTGGAGCTGATTTCTTCATCTTTAAAAGACATCATAAAAATGCCTACCATGCTGACCTCAAAGGGTTGAAACAAGGAAAAAAGTGAAATAATAAATGTAAATGCAATTTGAAAGTTGTAAATACTTCTACATATATGTAAACTTCTAAAGATAAATCCAAACAAATGTAGTACTTATAACTAAGAAATAACTGACACAGTGCCATGCATGCAATTACTATTTACTGAATATTTGTAAAATATTTTATAGTTTCCTAAATATGATGAGACAGCAAAATTCCTCTACACATTTGGTGCATCGAAAATGAACTCTTTTAACTCTGCTAGTGGTGAGATCAAAGTTAAAAGAAAGTCAAAATATAAATCTATATATGCTATATATAACAAGAACAAAATGGACAGGATTATGGGTATGTTTATTTGTGATACAGAGCAGCAACTCTTTAGAAAAATATACTATATAAATAACTTTTTACAAAGTAATTTCTTTTTGAATTAATGATTTGGTAGACTGCAAAACTGTCAGTGAAATGCTTATTCAATGAAAATTACAAGGGCACAGGCACAGGCAAGATTCCACACAGGACAAATTAATGCTACAGTCAAGAACAAAGCTACTGCTCTCTGACACTAGACAGTTACAGAACTATGTGGGATTTACATGAAGAACCTGCATCTCACTCTTTTAAACATAAGTTGTATCCAATTTGAGAATATAATAAAAAGCCATATAAGGTCCTTTATTTCATCTCTAAATGGTATGATTTGGCCTATACAAATCAAACATAAGAGAGTTTTATTATTATCTAGTAGGCAGGCAAGGCATTTTCAAATTCTGAACCTTTGGTAACACTCTTTAAAAATCACCTTTTTAGTTCCTCCCCCATTTGAAAGAAATACTTTGTTTATGACACTATTTGCTAAGTTTCTATAATCAGCTAGGCACAATGGCTCATCAACCTGCATCACAGTTGACCTGATTCTAATGGGATTCATAAAATCAATCAAAAGTAATTCGGTCCATAAAGGGTCCCAATAAGGGGGGGTGAGGGATGGGCCTAGTTCCCTGTCAATTAGAAGAAGGCTATCGACTGAGATGTTAATATATTTATAAGTACCATTACATATAAAGATCCTACTTCAATTAAATACTAACCCCAAATATCAAAAATCACTTGTTCTCTAGGTCTCTTTGGAACCAGAGCAACAAACTATCTTTCAGAATATATCATGTTAGCAATTATCCAGCTAATTTCAATTCTTTCAGTCAATATGCAAATACAAGTAATTAGTTATAACACTTCCACTCTTCCTTTCAACAAATATTTATTGAAGACCTACAATGTGCCAAGCACTTACTAGCATGATAATCCAAGATGGCTTACAACAGCTACAGAACCTTCATATAAAAATGATAGTATAATTAAATTTTCTTAGCCTTTTTAAAAATTATGTTCAAGGACATACACCTCAATAAATACATTATTTAAATATAATAAAATTTGATGTGGGGTATGTGAAAGTAAATGTAGGGAACAGAACCAGGGAAGCACTTAACATTCTTTCCTCTTATAATATTTATCATTATAGCTGAAAATTTTTAATCTCTTCAAAAATGCTTACGTACTTACCCAACTCATCAAACTACTGAAAGCCACATAATACAGAAGTCTTAACTATAAGTTAAACACAAGAGGGCGCACAAGTCTGAGAAATTAATAAAGCCAAAGGCAAGCAGCATTTTACTCAACAGTTTGCAGCTCTTAATGTATGGGCACATGGATTCTTAAAGGATTCTTCATGCGTGCACTTAGGTCAGTTACACTGAAAAATTTCCCTTTCTCTATACTTTCCAGAAATCAAATCACTGCTTCTCAGATAACACAAAGTCTTTATCCAAACTGATTTTAAACCTAAATTTAATATTTTATCATTAAGAAAAATTATTACTTTTAACCATAAGTTTATGCCACCTTTAAATCTAACTTCTTAGAAACCCCACTATTTAAATGCTAGCCAACTTTTAAAATGCCTATGTTCAAGTATCATTGAAATGTATTCATTGAGTGATTAGAATCATAATAAACTTACAGGAAATGGACCTCCAACTTTTAGAAACGGATACAAACCTGTATCATAATATCAGCTATTTAATTCTCAAGCAGTAAATATTCTGTCCACAATGATCTATTCCAAGAGTTGCAACCAATCCCAAATGGTAGGTTATGGCTTCGTTAGTTCACTTCCTCATGAAATAACACGCTACCACCTGAGGAGCTTGTGTCGGTAAGGCAACCAGATTAAGATTACAGAGCCTATAAGCAGAAGCATAATCCGAAATAATTCCAGAGCACATTCTGCCTACCTCAAGATTCACAACAGAATATAATTTACACACACATACACATACAGTTCTAGATGTGTACCTCTATTCAGCTTTATATAGTCCTAAAGCTGGCTGTGACACATGAAATTATTTTGAATGTCAACAATTTCACATTGTACCTAACGTCTACAAAGAAGAGGCACCTGACATGAGGACCCAGCATGGCAGACAAAGGCACAAAAATGTTGCTTCTCCCTTACATTCAAGGATCATTATGATAAGGGAACAAAATGAGAGAGAGAGAGAGAGAGAAACTGACTGCTAGGATCAAGAGAATCAGGCAAAAAGCCCAGACCAGCAGCAGTGAGCTGTGCATTAGGTAGGATGGACAAAGGTTGACAGTCCAGACAAAGGATAAGAAAAGTACTATTTTAGTGATCAAACGTCAGGACCCAAACCAAGGAAAGAACAACCAGAAACCCAAGAGTAGTAAAAATCCAGTCAGTCGAATAAGTTATTTGTACTGTGAGCATGTGGTACTGCCCTGATACTACATGCAGTCTAGCTAAATGAACAGACTCCTCCTAATATACTTCTTGCCAGGGACTTGGTCCCAGACCAGAAAGGAGGGAGTATCACTGGGACACTCACTGAAATCTGAATAGGGTCTGTGGGTTAAATAGCAGTAGCGTCTCAATGATAACGTCCTGAACTAAATGGTCATACTACGGTTTTATACCAGAGGAGTCTCAATACATACTGATGGATTTAGGGGTGATGAGATATCATGTCTGCATTTACTCTCAAATGGTTCAGAAAACAACAATTTATCGGATGCGGAGTATATGACAAGCCAAACGTGGTGAACTATTAACTGCTAGGGGAATCCAGATGCAGGCTATTCTGGAGTCCTTTGAAATAATCTCACAACTTTTCTGTATGTTTCACATTATTTTAAAATTAAATATAATAAGTAAATAAAATGTATAGAGTCTTTAACAATGAAGTGCGGTATATTTTTAAAGATATATCTAATCTAACAAACACATAAAATTATTTTAAAATCACCTTAAATATAAAATAAATAAACTGCTTTGACAATAGCACACAGTACATCTCGAGACTCAGCCAAACTAATAAACACATGAGGCAATTCTAACTTCAGTTCTTAAATGCCTCACCAGACTTCAATTAGCAAGAAAAAAATATTTTCCTTAAATTAAACCAGAAAGTACTCTTCCCAGAGAATTCAGATGAAGGTAATAATGTAAAAACTCTAGAAAGTTATCAATAGGTAACTTTAAAAATATATAATGTAAAAATAATGCCTTTAAAAGCCCTCTTCAAAGATGACACAGTATGATTAACATTTCTGAAATATAAGCACATCTCCAGTAAGGAAAAAAAAAATTACTAAATTTAAGCAATGATTAAATTTATTCAAAAACTTCCTGTGTTCCTACAATAATGCAAATATAAGAAGAATGTTCCAATTTGGGTAGTAGTAATACTTCAATTTCCAAAAAACATTAATTTTATCTAGTTTATATTGGTCATCTACTAATCTTATTATTTTACAATATATTTTGGAAAAAACTATTACTTTGCCATTGTTTTCTGAAATTGCTTTCCTAACTTCTAATCCGAAATTTTTCAGACTACTTTTATGAAATGACTGTGTAAATCCCTAGAATAGTTTCTATTTTCACTAACATAAAAAATGCTATCAAGCTTTTATTACAGGAGACAAGACAAATGGAAACCTTTAGAAGATGAGTGTCTTAACAGACTTTAATAACATCACCCACAAAGCACATCCGTACAGTTTAATCAACTGTCAAGTATAAATAACAAAACTGTAACTTTTTTAACAATGTATTCACATTCCTTAGTGATAAGTATGTAACATCTGAGAGTTGGAAGTGAAAGTTGTTACCTATAATATGTTTATAACTTGGTTATTAGAACATTCTTGAAATGAATTATGACAAAGAGAGAATTTAAATAATTGAGCTCCTATATCCTAAATTTCCTTTACAACAAGACTTCCTGAACCATTTCCTAAGGACGGAACATCCATCTTAAACCAGCTGGTTCTAACCCACAAACGCCGGGTCTCCAAGGAGATGCTGTGAACTCTGCATTGCCTCCGGCTCACATTTATGAGAAGAATTCCTCTCAGTAAAAAACTGTTATTTTCATATCAAATCAACAACAGTAAAATAAAAACTAAATATATAAATAAGTAAACAATAACCAGTGACTTACAGGAGACTCACTTCAACAATAGAAAAAGCTACTAATCAAATGATGGTCAGCTAGAAAATGAACTTTTGTTGTAGTCTCTGTTTATAGTCTTTTCTTAAATAACCAAGAAACAAAGAGTACTTTGTGCCTTCATTCATGTACCCAAGAAGATAGAAACCTTTCAATCACTTTTACCTCATCTTTTATTATTTTTATCTTCACCTTAAATAAAAAATAAATAATATTAAACTGGCATATTCATAATATGGAATATTATATAGCTAATAAAAATAATTAGGTATATAAATTAACCAAAAAAAAGACAAACCTGACATTTTAAAAGTATCCCTTTTCTTTAAAAAGTGTGTGTGTGTGTGTGTGAGCACATGTGTGCGTCTGTGTAGAGCTGCAAATATACTGCAAGAGATCTCAAAGGATACTCGGACTGGAACGGGGAATGTGGTAAGCAGTAGATGAAAGAAATAGAATTTTTATTGTTTGAGATATTTCCAAAAGGAATATTGGCTTACTTTTCTAATTAAAAAATTATGTGTGTATGTGCATGTACAATATATAGATTAACCCAAAACTCCTGAAACATAGTTTCAAAGGCATACAAATAATAAGCCTGTCATAAAATTGTGTTTAAGACATTATGGTCTATATTAATACAAGGAACCATTTATTCCCAGAGATAAATTGGTAATAATATTTGTTTTGGTAATGCAATCTCTAACGCTAAAAGAAGTAACAGCTGGCTGTGATGAATTTCACTCATGGTAGATAACAGAGTTTCACTTAAATTGAACAGAAGTGTCACATTCCTACATGTGAAAAGTCTCCTTTCCTGATTAATCCTTCCAACTGTCTAAAAAACTTCTGAGTAACTAAGTTCTCACCACCTTAAAAAAAAAGAAAAAAATTATGCAAAAGAATTACGTGAGGAAGACAGTGAACTTTTTGTAAATATTTTATTATGAACTTAGTATTCGACTTGTAACTTTTATTTTAATATCATGAGGCAGAGATATTAAGAAATATGGAGTCAAGTAAATAGAGTTTCTAATCTTAATTTTTTTTTCTTACTCTCTGACTGCGAGCAAACCACTTAAACATCCCTGAATCCTACCTCACAGATAAAACAGAAACAGCGCCGCCCACAGAAGGTGATTGTTGTGAGGATCTCGGAGAGCCTTTCACTTACACGATTCAGTGAGACTTAGTTTATACCACTGCCCTGGTCTAAGTCAGCATCATCACTGGTCTGCCTGCTTTTGCTTTCGCCCTCCTACCCTCCACTTCCCTAAATCCCTAACCATGGTATCTTATATTCATCACCCAAAAAAAAGAAAAAAAATATATATATGTAGAAGTACTTCCAAAATGACAAAGACCTCCAAAAATCTGTTCTAAAAGCAATAAAAACACAAGCAAAACTTGTTAAAAATCAACTTTTTCAGAACTGTGGGAATTAAACAACTTGCAGCAACCCAAGAAGTGTTTCTTCAAGAGAAACTGCTGAGCCTCAAACGATACCAAGTTTGTGGGGTTTTACCTTATACCATTTTTATCCCCACTCCCTAGTCCTGTGGTAGACTTGAAAACTGCCTCTCAAGCACAACATCTGTGAAAATCAGAAGCTTAGGAGTCAATGGAGGAGTCAGAATGATTTGGAGCTCCCCGAAACATACCATCCCCAGGAAATTACCACTATTTGACATGCCTGGAAGCTCCCTAAGGAATTTCTAGTCACAGGACTTTATTTTACCTAACTCAGAGATGGCTCAGTGCAAAACAGCCAGGGCATGTGTCAACACAATCAGTGTCAACTGCTTAACATCACAACTGCCTGAAGCAGAAATACCAGTTGGATAAATATGAGGCTAAAAAGAATTTTAAAGAAAAATCTGGAGAATTACATGTTTATACTGGGCTTTGAAAAACTCCAAAATATTCTTGAGAGCCTAAGAATGTGCAGGGCTGTGCCCATGACCAGCCCCCTTCAACAAAGGCTGGGACGCTTACTAGTTCAAGGCATTTTTTAAAAGATTTGATTTATTTATTTTTTAGAGACTTGAGAAGGGAGGAAGAAAGAGAGGAAGAGAAGCATCAATCGACTGCATGCCCCAACCAGGGACTGAACCTGTAATCCAGGCATGTGCCCTGACCAGGAATCAGACCGGCAACCTTTCACTTTGCAGTACAATGCCCAACCAACTGAGCCATACCGGTCAGGGTGGTTCGAGGCATTTAATCAATAGCTGACCACTTAGCTAACTGAGCAGACTTCAGTGGCTACACATGACAAAGAACATAAACTTCAAAAAGTAATCCAAGAAAGTCACTAACTCACAAAAGACAACAAAACAACAAATAAAAGACAGGTAAGTACAGCCCGTGAAAAAAATCCAGACATTGGACTTACTAAACAAAGACTTTTTTCAATTTTTAATCTTGCGGGGAGGAGGGGTTGTTGTCGTTGACTTGTTCTTGAGATGGCTACACCACCAGACAGAACAATACCACATCTAATACCTGTGCAGAGCTGTAACTCCCTTAAAACGTTCAGATCTGCTTTGGGTTTCCCGTTCCCACCTTATCCCCATGAAGTCAAATAATTTTCACATTTTTTAGTAAAATACAGTTAGCCCTGTAAACGCACTTTTCCATATTCCCATCCTCTTTTTTTCTTTCATGTCTGTGGGTAAAACATTAACTAAAAAAAAATTCTCAAAAACTAAAACTTAGAATATACATTGATATCTCATGCACTCCAATTTTGGCTCTTCTCTGAAAGGCTGATGACAACTCATTGTGGATCAGAAGTGGACTTAGAGATTGAATAGGGTGGTCAGAGTTGGTTGGGATACAGATAAATTTTGGCCCTGGCAGGTCCTAGTATCCCTGATAAGACCACAATATAAAACAGAAAAGTCTCGTTGCTTACTCCCCCTCATCTGAACAACTCTAAAGGTGGTAAGAAATGGCTGGAGAGGATAGAAGAAATTTCTACTCACTTTGTTAAAAGAGAAGGGGAAACAATACGGAAGGATGTAAAAAGAGAGAGGACAAAACAATAAAAGACCTTAAGAGATGATCCTGAATCTTCTCTCCCTATTGAAGATATTTAATGCATTCGAATTTTCATTTTCCCTACATAACTGTATTTTCTTTCAGAGAATGTCTGTACTTTTATTTTTCTGTGTGCACACATACATGTTAGCATATGTGTACAAGTATATGTATGTATGTGTGTGCGTCACTTGTTACCAGGCAAATATTGCGGTTCTGGTTTCAATTTAGTTTTCCTTTTCTTTTTTATTTCCTTAAAATTATGTTTTATTTTAGAAACAAGTTCGCCAAGAAACCACCTCCTCTTCCACAATGCCGGACAGGCTGCAGTCATCTTTTTTAAAACCACACTGATTTTTCCTCACACCTCCAAACAGGAACTCCTCAAGATGGCCTCAAAAGGCTGGAGTCTCTCCCTGCCTGGTGCAATGCCCTGGTGGTGGTGAAGGCCCCTCTGCCAAAATGAAGGTTTCTGATTGTGGGACACAGTCTGTTTTTTCTGTTGTTTCTCCCCGTCTTCTATTTTAAAAAGACATTCCTAGGTGACAGGCGCAGAGTAGGAACGTGAGCTATCGAAACAACCTGATGAAGTCTCTCAAGGCCCAGCAAACTTGTTTACATTCCTCAGCACTTGTGACTTGTTTGTGGAAATCTATTAGTTGTGTGTGTGTCACTGTGATGACTCCTACAGTTGACTCCTTTGGCAAACCTTTCCAGGAATTCTCTAACCATCAACAAAAAGTTGCTCTGTCAACCTGCATGATCTCCCAAAGCACTTTGGACACATCTGGTAGGGTATGGGGGAAGACAAAAACAGCATGTGTGGAGCAGCTGGCTTACAAGTTGCTGTCCAAGCTGGTTCATCACCTGTCCAATTAGTTCTTTCCATAATTCAAAGTCCTCTTCATGATCGTTGGTTACCCCTGTATGGATAAGGTCTCATAGGAACCTCATGACACTGAAGTTGGCATCCTGGTGATCCAGGACAGTAGAGGCAGTGGCCTACTCTGCGATAGGGGTGACCACCTGGCTCTTCAGCAATGCAACAGGGCTTCCCTGAATAAACCTGGTGGCTAGCCTGAACAGGTCCATCCACGATGTGAGAGTGATTCTGGAACCCATTCTGCTGTTCTAGGAGCTGAAAGGTGGGGATACATAATGCCCGGAGCACGTCTAGTAGATCCTGCTGACAGCCCCCTCCATGCTATACTCATCCACAAGGATACTGCCAAGGTACAGGAAGAGGAATGTTGATGTATGTGGTACACATTCACCATCTGTGTGACTGGTGGCTGCAGCAGGGCTGCAGATCCTTTGTTCGCACAGCAAACAGCAAAGTGGAGACATCTGCAATAATGCTCCACAGTCCGATTATTAGCCTGCTGCTTATTGTGAATGGGCAATCTCCAAGAGTCTATTAAAGTGCTGAGCCACGTGGCCTAAACAGAGGCTTTATTTTCTATTGTCATTTTTTAATCCTCATCCAAGGACATGTTTGCATTGACTTTTTAGAGAGAGAGGAAGGGAGATAGGGAGAGAGAAAGGAAGAAGGAGAAAGAAAGAGAGAGAGAAGCACTGACATGAGAGAGATACACAAAGACTTTAAATTAGCTATTATAAACATGTTCAAAGTACTAAACAAAACCATATCTAAGGAATTAAAAAAAGAGTGTGCATACAACGTCTCACCAAATACAGAAACTCAATAAAGAGACAGAAACTATTTCACTTAAAAGACAATGGCATAAAGCAATAAATATAAGACTACGCTGATGGGTTTATAATGTATAAAGATGTAATTTGTAAAAAAAGAAAAAGATGTGATTTGGTAGACAATAACAGCACAAAGGAAGGGGAAGAGAAGGAGCTATACTGGAGCAAAGTTGTTATATACTATTGAAATTATATTGATATAATTTCAAACTATCTTGTCTTAAATTATAATTTTAATTACAATCTCTAGGACAACCACTCAGAAAATAACTAAACGTATATACAGGGTGGGGCAAAAGTAAGTTTACAGTTGTTCATATGGAAAATAATACAAAAATTAATAAATAATAATACAAGAATAAACTCTGTTTCGCATACTAAGAACTGTAAACCTACTTTTGCCCCATCCTGTAGTAAAAGAAACAACTAGGGAATTTAAATGGTACATTAGAAAATTATTATTTAACATAAAAGAAGGAAGTAATGCAGGATGAGAAGAACAGGGAAAAAAGACATATAGAAAACAAATAACAAAAAGGCAGGTATATATCCTATGTTATCAGCAGATACATTAAATATAAATGGATCAGACACTATAATCAAAGAACAGGAATTGACAGAATGGATTTTTTTTTAATGATGTTATTATATGCTGTCTATAAGACATTCACTTAAGTTTCAAAGACACCAATAGGTTGAAAGGGAAAATGTGAAAAAAGATATACTACGCAAGCACTTACCAAAAGAGAAGTGGAGTGGCTATATTAATATCGGACAAAATAGATTTTAAGACAAAAGCTGTTACTAGAGACAAAAAAGGATATTTTGTAATGATATAAGAATCAATCTTTCAGGAAGATATAATAATCATAAAATATAAACACCCAACAATAAAGCCCCAAAATACATGAAGTAAAAATTGACGGAATCAATGAGGAAATAGAAAATTCAACAATAAAAGTTGGAGGCTTCAATATTTCAATTTAAATAATGAATAAAACCATCAATGATATCAATAAGAAAATATTTCAATAAGAAAATAGAACACTTGAACAACACTGTAAACTAACTAGACATACTAGACATCTACGGAATACCCCATCCAGTAAGAGCAGAATGCACCATTTTCTCAAGAGCACATGGAACATTCTTAAGGACAAGATGATATGTTAAACCACAAAGCAAGCCTCAATAAATTTAAAAGGACTCTCATGGTATAAAGTATGTTCTCCAAACACAATGGAATACAATTTGAAATCATTAACAGAAGGAAATTTAGAAAGTCATAAATATGTAGAAATTAAATATACTCATAAACTTTAACTAGATTGACCATACATTAAACATGTCATTCTTCTAGTTAAAGTCTTCCAATGATATCCCATCAGTCTTGGAATAAAATATTGCCTGCTTACAGTGGCCTAAAAAGCCCTACAGCCCTGGCCAGGTAGCTCAGCTGGTTAGAACGTCATCCCAATATGCCAAGGTTGCAGGTTCTATTCCCACTCGGGGCACACACAAGACTCAACCAATGAATGCATAAATAAGTAGAACGACAAATCGATGTTTCTCTCTCTCTCCCTCTCGCTCCCTTCCCTTGTCTCTAAAATCTGTGAGCGTGTCCTCAGGTGAGTATTTTTCTTTTTTAAGTCCAACTCTCCTCTCCCAGTTACTAGCTAGATGTCCTAGACAAGTTATTTAATCTCTCACTAAGCATAAATATTCTCTATTGTCCCCTGACCAGTGTGGCTCAGCTGGTTGGTCACCATCCTACAAAGCGAAAGGTCACTGGTTTGATTCCTGGTCAAGGCACATGCCTGAGTTGGGGCATGTATGACACACCTGATCAATGCTTCTCTCTCATACTAATGTTTCTCTCCCTCCTGCTCCCTCTCCTCTCATCTCTCTAAAAAATAATTAAATTCTCTAAAAAACAATTCTCTATGGTAAAATTGGAGTAACAATATCTACTCCATAAGATTACTGTGAGTATAAAAGTGATATCACAAATAAAAGGATTCAGACAATCCTTCAGTATATAAGCATTCAATAAGAACTATTGCATCTGGTTACTACTGTAATACAGGTACACCAAAATGAAACATGTAGCTAAGATATTTTTAACATTTTCTTCTTACCTATAATTCTGTCATTAGGTATAACACCTGACAAATAAGTTATAATACTCTGTCATCAAGTATTATACCCAATGACAGAACTCTGTCATCAGGAACAATCAATGAATGAGAAGAGCTTTAAATCCATGAAAAAAGAGAGGTATTTATGGCATGCCTTAAAATTAATGGGAAAATCCTCTTGCAAAATTTTCCCTTTCATGCTGTTATATCATATGAAAATCTACTATTCCTTTGGGTTCCTCTCCCTATGGTACGAACCCTTGAAGAATATAACTATTTATGTTATATATATAACATAATATATATAACATAATTATATATGTAACTCATATTGACACTAAAATGATAGTAACTACTTCACAACTGACTTGTCCGAAAAGATGTGAGTCAAAAAAAATTCCAGAACAGAAATACAAAGGGTAAAAAGTCAAAATATAATAGATACAACTAAAAAGGGATATCTTAGACAAGTGATGGTACATGAATAAGTACCACACTGTTAATATGATCTGACAAAGACCACTGAGGTAAATTATAAGGATGGCCACAAATTCTTCCCTCCTACATGTCCTTGGGTAATCCCCTCCTGTGGTGGTTCTGAGCTTGGCCATGTGATACACTCTGGCCATTGAGGCAATAGCAAATGTGGTACAGACTTAAAAAATACCTGGGCATTGAGGCCTCCAATCTCTAGCTGTTCTGGAATCCTCCTACAACTGTCCTGTGAAGAAGTCCAGGAAATCCTAACAGATGATAAAAGACACATGGTCCAGTTGCTACTATTCCCCTAGCCAACACCGTATCAACTATCAGAAATGTGATGCGACTGTCTTAGATGATCCAACCACCAATCAAACCTCAAGCTGACCTCAAACACATGAGCCAGTCAAGCAGAAATCAGCTGGATCAGCCCAGACCAGAAGAGCCACACAACTGACATACGGAATCGTAAGCTAAATAAGTGGTTGTTATTTTAAGTGACCAAATTTTGCAGTGATTTGTTACAGAACAAAAGTTAGCAGATAAAAATACAGATCACCAACAGATTCCTTTTTTCCCCCAAATCATGAAGAAGAGGTAGAACATTAAAACAATTTTTAAAAAGTCAGTATACATAATTTTTTGTTTTTTTCAAAGATTTTATTTATTTACTTTTTAAAGAGAGGGGAAGGGAGGGAGTTAGAGAGGGAGAGAAACATCAATCAGTTGCCTCTCACGCGTCCCCAACTGGGACCTGGCCTGCAACCCAGGCATGTGCCCTGACTGGGAATCAAACCGGTGACCTTTCAGCTAGCAAGCCAGTGCTCCATCCGCTGAGCCACACCAACCAGGGCAGTATGCATAATTTTTTAATATCAATTAAATGCTGTTTCCAGAGCAGACAATAGCAGAACTATGCTTATCTACAGTAAATACCTAATTGATATTTACTGATTTGAAATAAGTGAAATATGGCCACATATAGAAGAACAATAGAGTTTGATAGGTTATTCAAAAGAATATATGTACTACATATATAGTTAAAAATTATTCTTCCTCTTCCCTCTGCAACAGATATATATTAATGGAATATTTTTTCAATTTTGGCACCATGCTTTATAAAAAAACGACCAGCAGAAATTGAAAGGATTCAAAAGATTACTGAGGTTATTATATGGGAAAGAAAAATGCTCAAAAAAAAAAAAATGGGGTAGTTTCACTTAACATTGTGTGTGTATAAACACAGAACAACAAATAACATCATTATCATCATCATCACTAATGAGCACCATGTATTAGGTAATCTGTGCATGAAAAACTGTGCTAAATACAAAACATTATTTTATTTAATCCTCAATACAACCCTTCAAAGTCTATAATGTTAGCCCAGTTTACAAATAGGAAAACTGAGGCTTACAGAAGCAAACTGTAACATGTAAGGGGGAAAAAACTCCAAAGAACCAGTAGTCCTCACTTCACATGTGTCTTGTTTCAACGTACATGCATGTCTGATACCAGAGTTCAATAATACCAGTTCCCTAATAACACAATTCAAATTCCAGTTACCATGGTATATTAACTGTGAGTAAACACATAAAGTACAAATTCTGATGCTAGCTCTTCAGTGCACAATCATTTCATAATTAAGAGATGTGCATTGTGATTAGTGACCAATCCCAACACTTGTTGCAAAGTCTGTCAGTGATTGGTCACTGCACATCTGTTATTCAGCTCAAACAGAGATAAACCCATGTGGATATTTTATTACAATGGATTTTTAAAAGAGATAATTGACCAAAAAAGATGAATGTAGGGGGGAAAAAAGTGATAATATTGCCCTCTCCCTCTCCTTCTCCCTCCCTTCCATTCTCTCCAAAAATAAATAAATAAATAAAAGTAAATCCATATAAGACCTGGGTGACACTATCAATCACCTTGACTTAACTGATAAGTTATTCACAGGCTTTAAAAAGAAGAAAAGAAAAAGAGAAGACACATGCCAAACCATGCTAGAATAATTTCCTAATCAAACTTCTTTAAGAAGTCACAAGCATAGCTATTATATACCAAACTATAGTAGGTATTATAGCTACTATATACAAGTTACAAGTTATCTAACTCTTAAATAACCTTACAAGATAGGTATTATTACCCAATTTATCATAACCCTAGAGAGGTTCAAGAGGTTTACCCAATGCCATATGTCATTAATAGAAAAAAAAAATTGAACCTAGATCTGTCCTTTGAAAACAGCATTCTAACTCCCAACTGTTGTCATATAACCACTTTTTAAAAACAGATTTTGTTTCATTTACAATGATTATAGTTAGTTTAAAAATCCTTTAGGGAATTACAGATTACTAAACAATTCTTGAGGCAGCAGCAATACTGGGAATTCCACTGAGTGAGGCCAAAAGTACCTACCAGAGTTGGAGTGTAAAGTAATATAACTGTGACAAAGCATTAAGATAGTAAGAATCTTTTTTAAATCTCTAAGAAAGAGCCATTAACCTTTGTTAACCCAACAGCCAAAAATGGGATCAAATGGTTTTGCATTCAATAAAAAATCTCTCAAACACTTCAATCACATCTTAAGAAATTGTTTCTAAAATAAACTGGGGGTTAGACAGTAAATAGGCTCACTGAAAATAAAGTATATTTACAAAACAAAGATAACTCAATCCTTAAACCATTTAAGGGAATACAGATAACCACAATGATTTATCAGAAAAAGAAGATTCACTGATCAAATACCATTCTGAAAGTAAGTAGTACTGACAGGGAACAATTAAATCAAAGGAAAGAAAAATAACTATCATACTCCATCTAAAACATCTGTGTAAAAATGAAGATAATGTCCAAAACCTATTAAATAACTATAATGTATCCTATCAAGAAGCTGAGTGAAAATTCAGATCTCAAACATACAGGAAAAGAATTAAATTTGGACATAGAAAGCATACTTCCAAAGTGTAAAAAAGGAAACCATTCACTAGTGTACCAACTCAATGAAGCCATTCTACATTTTGCCAAAGTACAAACTATTAAAATATTAATAACTGCACTGAGGCAATAAAATTTTACATCAAAATTAAAAATCAGCACAAAAGATTCTGTGAAAGTAAATCAAATTTCTACCTTAGGCCATTTGGGATTGAGAAGTCGAGCTTTGATTGCGTCGTCCAGAGCCTTGTCATACTGCTGGATTTTCATATATGCTGCAGATCTATTGCTGTATAAGATGCAGTTCTGAGGGTCAACAGCCAGAGCTTCATTGTATAGAACAATAGCTGTGTGGAAATCTCCATCATGACAGGCCTGGTTACTCTGACGAACTTTCTCAACAAATTCAGCTTTGCTCAGTACGGGACCATCAGGACTTCTCTGGCCAATAGTCTTAGCACCAAAGAGAGGAACCTACAAACAAAGAAACTTTGTGAGATGAAGTTCTGAAAACGCAAAATGCAGAGGGGTGCTGTGCCTGAACCCCTTCAGGAGAACATGGACATTCTTCGTGGTCTACTTATATTATAGTTAATTTTTGTGCCCTGAAAGACAATAAACTTTCCAAGAAGCAGAAAACAATAGTGCCTTGAGAGCAACTGTATATATGTATGTGTGTGTATAGTTATAAACTTACATATTTACATTTACATATGTATATATTTTTTTATTGAGAGAAAGAATGAATGAATGCAAAAGAGTACTCAAGCTTTTCTTTGGCAATTTAAAGTTATACTAAGGGAAAAATCAAAATACAAACCTATATAAACAATATTATCTCAACTATGTTAAGATGGTTTCACTTAAGAAAGTAATGAAAAAACCAGTATCAAAATATGAACTATGCTAAAGTATCTTTAAACAGAAGATTATGGATTATTCTTATTTTCCTAAAATTTTCTCTTATCCAAATATTAGGAAATGAGCATATGTTAATTTTAAAATAGTCCTGGCTGTTGTGGCTCAGTGGAGTGAGCACTGGCCTGAAACCAAAAGATTGCTAGTTCGGTTCCCAGTTAGGGCACATGCCTGGGTTGCGGGCCAGGTCCCCAGGCAACCAATCTATGTTTCTCTTCTTCTCTTTCTTCCTCCTTTCCTCTCTCTCTAAAAATAAATTTTTCTAAATATCTTTTTAAAATTAAAAAAAAACTTAAAAAGTAAATTTTAATGTATCAATGAATCTTTTGTAAAGATTTTATTTATTTATTTTTTAGAGAAACAGGAAGGGAGGGAGAAAGAAAGGGAGAGAAACAACGATCAGTTGCCTCTCATGCATGCCCCGACCAGGAACCAAACCCACAACCCAGGCACGTGCCCCAATGATGAATCGAACCCAGGGACTTTTTGCTTTGAGGGACAATTCCCAACCAACTGAGCCACTCCAGTCAGGGCAATGAATTTTTTTAGACTGGCAAAGTTGTAACTGTAATTTGGCAACTACTGTGGAATTCTAAGACAAACACCAGCTTTTGGAGATCACCAAAAAGAAAAAAAAAAAATCTGCTACAAATTATATCTTGGCAATTTAAGACCTGATTTTGATGTTGATTTTTCCAACTCACTAAGTTTTCTATGACTTTATTGCAGTGACCTTAAAACCAAAGGGAGTGACTCAGTGAAATGTTACTCATTTTTAAAACACGAAAATTATGAACTGCATTAGAGTCCCAGCGGAAGAAACTTAAGACAGCAGTATCAAAAGAGACAGTTTGCAAGTCTAACCAGGCTTGCTCTAACTAAAATTAAAACAGAAAGTGTAATTTTCTTCCCCCGTCTTCCTTCAAGACTAAGTCCAGCCCCTCTATTCCAAAGAGGGTAGATCTACTATGTAATGCACTGACCTGTGCAAAAGTAAGAGACTCCTCACAGAGGTATTTGCATTAAAAAGAACAAATTCCACTGAGAGGAGAAAGAAAGGCAGAGCTAATCTCCCACACAGACAACCACGATTTTCCTCTGCTTACAGGAATATCATATCCTAGAAACACTAAAATATCACAGAAGTTTCAAATACCAAGGTCCATGTTACATCTCTCAACTTCCTCACTCTGGAAGAGGCTAACCAATAATGTATTCTGGTTAGTTGTTTTTTTTGCTATGACCATGAAACATATTGCTTGAAAGTGAATAGACTTTGTAACATTTACCAAACAAGCAGGATTTTCCTGAACAGTCTGGTTTTTTATCATTTTATCCCCATCATCAAACCAATGTATAAGACACTGACAATGTATAAGACTAATTTCATTTTGGAAAATATAGTCATCATGACAATACTGAAGGGTAGTACTGTGGCAGGCAGTTAGACAGACATGGGCAGAGCAAGGACGATGGGCCAGGTACAGGAGGTCGCCAGGGCGGAAAGCTACAGGCAAACCTGGGAAAACAAGGACCCTGCCCCAAGAGTAACCTTTTCTCCCTTCGCATATCGCTTAGCACATCATTTGGCCCCCTGATCTTTCATACTGCTGGCCATGTGGTTTGGACCCTCCCCAGACCTTTCCTCCCCAGGCATGTTGCTAGTCCCGCGGCTTAGACCCCCCTTAGAGGCGGAGCAAACAAGGGAGCCAAAGAATAGCGCTTAAGCATTAAACCTCTAGGACAATGAGGTTCTGACCTGCAACAAATACATCTAGGTCTCAGTTGTGTTTCAACTCCAGGCCCAGAAAAGCAGCAACACCTGACAAGCCACGCCATGACTGACATCAGGACCACCTGCATTGACTAATGAGCCGTGAAAGGGCACACCTGGGAAGCTATTGAGAGCCTCCCCTGAGACATCCCCCTAAAATCCTGGCCCTCAGGAGCCCTCAGAGGAAGGACCCAGCCCACTCGCTCACCCTGCCCTCCCCAGAGGCTGCCTGTGCCTTGCCCCCAACCCTCGCCCTCCTTTTCCCCCAGGAGCATTGCCTTCACCTTCCTCTCTCTTAAGCTTTTCTTTTGCCTCCATAATGTGTTTCCTGAACCCATTTCTTCCATAGCTCACCACTTCTACCTCTGTGACTTTCTAAATAAATCTTATAGTTTGAGTCTTGGCCCTGAATTCTTTTCCAGCCAGAACTCAAGTAGTACCAAGGCTGCTGAACCAAGGTCCAGTCTGACCCCACCGGCAGTCTACCACCTGGTGCCATTCCCGCCACTGCCAATGCTACTAGCCATAAATTATAGGAAAAAATCTATATTTGAAAATTTAGGGGTACAATATAAAAAAGGTAATAACAGCCTTTAAAAGTAAAATCATTAGATTCATATGTAGCCTAAAAGTAAAAGAGACATGATCCTACTACTACAGCATTCCTTACTTCTCAGAGTAATAATTTTGGTTCAATGCCAACATGGAAAAGAATCAAACTAAGAAAAGAAAGGGTCTGCATTCTACTCCCTCCATTTATGGTAATATAAAGTAACATTTCCAAAAATATCATTCTCAGGACACCGGAATGAACAAGGTTAAGTTTCTCTTTCAGTGGAAGATTTCTCAGAGCTTTTACTGTATACTCCGTGAACCTGAGAGAGAAGATACCGCACATAGTGAGATCAAAGGATCTGTTTGGTAGAGTACCTATCGGGACCAGAGACTGCTTGCAACACACATATAACTGGAATCCCAGAAGAAAAGAAAGGGGAGTAGAATACCCCCTTTCAGTATTTGAATACCTTGCGACCAAGAATTTTCTGAAACTAACAGAGTACTGAACCCACTGCTTTAACAATTTCATCTAACCACAAGATACCACACATCACAGGCAGGCTGCTAAAATCAAAAACAAACAGAAAAATGTTAAAGTAGACAAAGGAAAAATAAGACACCTTACCTTCAAAGAAGCTACAAACTTAACCCAACAGAAATGATAGAAACTGAAATAGCAGCTAACCTAAAATTCTATACCCAGAGAAAATAATAAGATTATCTACTATATGCTAGCCACTCTCATAGGCATTGTAGATAAAATCTGTATATCATAAATAACAGTACAAGCTGCTCACCGAACAAAGCACTGGCTCCATCTACAACAAGCGGACTCAAGCAGTTCTTTATGTGTTATAAAGCCCTGTGCTTCTAGAGGAGGAAAACAATTCACCTAACCAAACCACAAGTGATCAGACCTGACCCCAACAGAGATCCTCTCAATCAAGGAATGACATCAGAAAGTAAAGAAATTGACCATGCAAATAGCTATGGAATTGCAGACCTATCTAGAGGAAACAAAATAAAGGCAGTAAGGGCCAGGTATGTTTGAGGAACTGCAGAGAAGCCAGCGTAGATGAGCGTAGGGTAGAAAGTAAAGGCCCATAAGGTCACAGAGGTAACTATAGGGGCCAAACTGTTTAGAGCTACACTATCCAGTACAGCAACCACCAGTCTTGTGTGGGTATTTAAATTTTTTATTTTACAGAGCTAGTTTAGAGCTTTGTTGGTTATCATAAAGATACTTAAGAGAAACTACTACAAGTCTAGGAAAAAACTAGATACACCACAAGAGGTCATCAGCTCTCCACACTAAAGCAGAGTTGCCATTTGTCCTTACAATAAATTCCCAGGCCTTAGGCCAATTAAGTGAATACTTTCCAAACCCTTCCTTAAAATGATCCTAATAGGCCTCCTTGAATGGAGAAAATTAATATAAATAACGGGGTAAACTTCTCACTCACATGTTTGAAAATTTTATTTCTTAGATTTGAAACCTCTTCTAGCTGATTCCAGAAAAAGTTACCAACTTTCAAATATTTTGGAGGAAAACAAATTTGGTTACTGTAAGCCTTCCTTCGAATCTTTAATTTCCCAACATGTACAGTGAGTTTCCAAGAAAGAGACAGAATATACAGTGTTTCCAAATAACAATTATAGTTATATATAATTACAATTATTGAACAAAACCTTATGAAGTAGAAAACTATTATTTTCCCCACTTTTAGAGTAAAAAACAAGGCAAAGAAAGGTCAAAATAACTTGACTAGCAAAAAAGGAAGGTGTGAAATTAATAAGCTAATATGCAGTAGGGCTGTGATTCAAACCCAGGCAGTCTGGCTCTGGAGTCTGCGATCTTACCATTATATAATTCCACTCAGAATTATTTGAAAACATAATATTTTACTCACCTCCCAGAATACCTATTAAGATCTTGCAGAACTTTGCTCCTACAGTCCAGGAAACGCTAAAAGACTACTTAGTACTTAGGCCTGTCTCTTTCTTGCAACCGGAATAAGACATGCTAGAACTATGTCCAAAATTACTCTTGCTCATTTAAAAACATTCCAGTTCCTAGTTTTTAGATTTTATACCTGTTGAGGTTTGATTTGGTTTGTTCTGTTTTAAGAAAGGCTGGGCCAGTCAACTCCAAACTGTATTTGCTTGGTAATTGCCACAATTTCATGCCAGCGAATAATACACTACGAACCAATCAATACGTGTACACAGCCAGCATGCGCCTGGTCTCAGCCCATCCCCCTGGGTGGGGGGTGAGTTAGGCCCGGATTCATTACAGATTTTTCTTGGTGTTGCTGAGAGGCAGGAGGGGAAGGAGACCAGATGGCAGACAGGCGGGTGGCGGTAGGCCCTGCCTCCTCCTGCTCTCACCAAGCAGATGCCCTCGGAACAAGGGCCCAGAGGCAGAGGCAGGATCAGAGGGGGAAAACTCCTTATCAATTAATGTCAAAGTCATAGCATATGTGTCACATGCTGTGATTCGCATGTCAAGAATGACATGTCATGAGTGACACATCTCAGGAATGTCACGTGTGACACTGCGTGTGACACTCCTGACATGTGCATTCCTGGCATGTCACCAACGGCATGTGTCGCCTGTGTCATATGTCACAAATGTCACGCGCATCACATGTGTTGCAAATGCCAAACGTGTCGCATGCCATGAGTCGCACGTCACGAGTCGCACGTGTTGCAAATATCACAGGTGATATAAATGCCATGTGGGTAACGCATTTCACAAATATCGCACATGTCAGTGCCAAACATCGATGTGTATGTCGCCTGTCACATGCCTTTCACGTGATACAAGTCGCACGTGTTACAGCATATTGCAGGGATCACACGAATGACAAATATCAGAACTCGTGTGTCACATGTCGCACATGTGTGTCGCAAATGTCACATATGCTGCCAATGTAGTATGTGTCACATGTCGCGGGTGTCATGAACGTCAAACATCACAATGTCAGACATGTCGCATAAGTGCCTCAAGGCACAAATGTCATGCATGTCACATGTCACACGTGCAGTGTGTCATGTCGCACATGTCACAAATATCGCATGCGGTCAATGTTGCGTGTGACTAGTGTCTCATGTCACAAATTGCGGCCCATGTCAGAAATAACAGACGACCCATGTCAGGAATGGCGCGCGACTCGTGTCAATTATGGCATGCGTCCAGTGTCGATTCTGACACACAGCCCGTGCCGGGAGTGACATGCGACCCATGTCGATTTCCGACGTGCGACCCATGTTGTTCCTGACATGTGACCCATGTTTGGAATGACATTCGACCCGTGTTGGTTCTGATGTGCATCCCGTGTTGGGAGTGACATGCGACCCGTGTTGATTCTGACATGTTGCCCATGTCGATTTCTGGCATTTGACCTATGTTGGGAATGACATGTGGCCCATGTCAATTCTGGAATGCATCCAGTGTTGGAATTCCATGTGACCCATTTCGATTCTGACATGCGTCCCATACCGTTCTGGCATGCGAATCATGTTAATTCTGTCATGCGGCCCTTATCAATCCATGTGGCCCATGTCAGTTCTGAATGCAACCCATGTCAGGAATAGCGTGCAGCCCATGTCGAGAATGATGTGTGACCCATGTCGATTCTGACATGTCATGAATGACATCTCAGGGATGAATTTTCGTCTGACATTGCATATGGTATTTACGACGTGTGAATTCCTGACATGTCACCAATGTCATGTGTGTCGCCTTGTCAGGTCACAAATGTAGCATGCACTGCATGTCACAAATGTTACATGTGTCGCATGTCACAAGTTGCTTTGTCCCAAATGTCACAGGCGACATGACATGTATCTCACATCACAAATGTCACACGGGTAACATCGGTGTCACTTGTGTTGCCTGTCAAGTCACGAGTCACATGTTGCATGTGTCACAAATGTCACATGTGTCACATGGGTCACAGGTGTCTGACCACACATGTCACACATGTGTCAGGTGTCACACGTGCCATGTCAGGTGTCACATGTCATGGATGCCCCACGTGTCACCAATGTCACGTTTTGCATGTTGCAGGTGTCACATCTCCAGATTGGTAGGAGATGCACAGATGTGGAACGGGCTGGTCCCTCCGTGTGGTGGATAAAAATTCAGAAGGGGTATCTCAGGAGTGAGGAGTCCCAGCCCCATACGAGGTCCCCCAGCCCAGGGTTCCATGTGACAGGAAGATAAGTCCCCATAACTTCTGGCTGCAAAAACCAGCAGAGATTGAGTCAGTGGAAGGAACTTCTGGAGTCCCAAGCAGTTCTTCTTGTCTCTAACAGTTTTTTTTAATAGCTATCATCCACAGGAATTAATTTTATTTTATAGCACTTTTGTTTTTAGAAAAAATAAGTTTTGAATCAACAGGATATTAAATAAAAACTATAGGATAAAAACAAACAGCTTTGAGTTATACTTATTATTTTTAACAATTACAAATACATTTCAAACACCCTACAAACACCCTACAAGCAGCTTAGATTTAGCAAGCTTTCACAATGCAACAGTGTGGTGTGAGACACTTTGTATTCCTCAAGCACTCAGAGTTTTCTTGGGTCACAGAAAAGTGATAGGTACAGGAAGAGGTTTGAGGTTTTTGTTTGTGGGTCTTTTTTTTTAATGTGTGTGTGGGTCTGTGGTTTTGGGTTTGTTTGTTTTAGGGAGGGTTTTTTTGGTTATTTTTGTTTTAGCTTGGTGTTTTGTTTGCTTTTTTGATTTTTGGCATGCTTTTAAATGACGTTAATTAACAGAAGAAGATAAACAACAAATACCAAATCCCTACCACATGCAAGGCATTGTTCTAAATATCTACTTAAATTTTCTTTTATTTAACAATTCTTTGGGATGGCTATTAGTGTCCCATTACATATATGAGAACACTGAGCTATAACAGTTAAAATTTGTAAAAACTCACACAACTAGTAAGTAACAGAGCCAAAACTTAGAAATGTGATTCTAGATCTGTATCCATACTTAAGCTTTCAAAGACCATTCTTCTTCATTATTTTGGTGGGGAGACAGGGGGGAATTTAAAATGGAAAATTGGATCAGTCTACCACTAAATGATGAAGTTAAAAGATATATCCCAAACTCAACTGTATTTCTTCTATGCAGTAGCAATGAGCTAATGATGAAAAATGAACAATACAAAATAAAAATTTTAAAGAAAACAGTTCCATGTACAACAGCATCTAACAATAGAATACTTAGGAATAAATTCTTGAAAGAACTGCAGGATTTGGACCTGAAAACTACAAAAAAATCATTGAAAGGACAGATTAAACACACTCTCTATAAAAATCCCAGCTATTTTTTGGCAGGAATTGATAAAACTCATTCTAAAATCCAGGGACCTAGAAAAGCCAAAATAGTCTTGAAAAAGAAGAACAAAGCTACAGAACTTACACTTAATTTCAAAATTAAACCTATTAAAAAGCTACTTTAATCAAATATTGTAGTGCTCGTACGAGAATAGACAATAGAATAGAATAGAGAGTCCAGAAAGAATCCTAACATGTGGTCAGTTGATTTTCAATATGGGTGCAAAGACCATTCAGTGAAATAACAGTTTTTTCAATATACAGTGCGGGGACAACTGGATCGACACAGGCAAAAGAATGAATCTGGACCACTACTTCACACTATACACAAAAATCAACTTAAAATGGATCAACAACCTAAGCATAAGAGCTAGGAACTTAAACCTCTTAGAAGAAAACAAAGGGGTAAACTTTCGTGACTTTGGATTTGACAATGGATTCTAAGATATGATACCAAATGCATAAGAAACAAAAGAAAAAATAGATAAATGGACTTCATCACAAAACTTTTTTTGCAACAAAGAACATTATCAAAAAAGTAAATGATAACCTACAAAGTGGGAGGAAATATTTGCAAATCATATGTCTGATTAGGAGTTAGAATCCAGAACATTTAAAGAATTCCTACAACTTAATAAAAAGACAAATAACCCAATTAAAAAATGGATAACCCCCCCCCAAAAAAAATGAGTGGGGATTTGATTTCACACTTCTCTGAAAAGGATATATAAATGGCCAATAGGCACAAAAAATTATGCCTAACATCATTAGTCATCAGGGAAATGCAGCCATTTTACACCTACTAGGATGGCTTAAGTTAAAAAGATAGACAATAACAAGTATTGGGAAGGATGTAAAGAAACTGGAACCCTCACACATTGCTAGTAGGAATGTAAAATGAGGCAGTATCTTCTAAAACAGGTTTTCAGTTTGTCAGCTCCTCAAAAGGTTAAAATAAGAGTTATCATGTGACCCAGCAATTGGGATAGGTCCATTATAACATATGTACACACTAAAAATTGTACATAAATGTTCATAGCAGCATTACTCATAATAGAGTTAGCCCTCTGTATCCACGGGTTTCAAATCAATGGATTGAAAATATTCACATAAGTCCTGGCCAGGTTGGTCAGTTGGTTAGAGCATCGTCCTGATACGCCTAAGCTGTGGGTTTGATCTCCGGTCAACCCACAAGAAGCAACCAATGAATGCATAAATAAGTGAAACAATAAATCAATGTTTCTCTCTCTCTCTCACCCTCCCTCTTCTCTCTCTTTCCCTTCCTCTCTCTCTCAAATAAATACATAAAAATAAATTTTTTTGAAAAAACAAAAATTTTCAGAAAGAAAAGTTACACTGTTGCTAACATGTACCCTGTCGTTAAGCCTAGGATGGTCGCCTCTGAGCACAGTGGTTTTTTCTTGTCATTATTTCCTAAACAGTACAGTGTAACAATTATTTACATACCATTTACATTGTGTTAGGTATTATAAGTAATCTACAGATGATTTAATGTATATAGGAGGATGTACATAGGTCATATGCAAATATTATACCATTTTATATAAGGGACTTGAGCATCCTGAGATCTTGGTATCTGTGAGGGCCTCTGGGCCCAATTTCCCACAGATTTTAAAAATTAAAAAATAGCCCTGGCTGGTATGGCTCAGTTGGTTGGAGCATCATCCCATAAACCAAAAGACTGAGGGTTCAATTCCCAGTCAGGGCACATGCCTAGACTGCAGGTTCAGACCCCGGTCAGGGCACATAGGAAAGGCAACCAATCGATGTTTCTCTCTCACATTGATGTTTCTCTTCCGATCTCTCTCTTCCTTCTCCCTTTTCTAAAATCAGTAAGCATGTCCTCAGGTGAGGATTAAAAATAATAATCATAACATGGCTGGTGTAACTCAGTGGATTGAGCGCCGGCCTACGAACCAAGGAGTCGCCAGTTCGATTCCCCAGTCAGGGCACATGCCTGGGTTGTGGGCCAGGTCTCCGGCAGGGGGCGCGCAAAGGCAACCACACATTGATGTTTCTCCTCCCTCCCTTCCCTTCTGTCTAAAAATAAATAAATAAATAAATAAAATCTATTTTTTAATTTTTTAAATAAAAATATTTTTTAAAAATCATAATCATAATCATAAATAACAACCAAACTATTATACAAAAATGTCATACTAAGACAGTATAAAGCACCTAATTTTTCAATACTTATTTAGATGCAATCTCAACTCCTAAAGTCTTGTCTTCCTATACATTCATATTTTGTCAGTGAACAAAAAAAGAAGCTAATGAAATGAAATCGACTATTGAAATTCAAAAAACATGGGAAAAATAACCCCTGAAATATCAAATAACTTTCAATCAAATAATTATATTTTAGTATTGACTCTGAACTAAACATAAATCTCAATTTCAAAATATCACATACAGAGGACAAATACTCAGAGGTTTAAGCTAATCTTCAACTTTTCTGAATAAACAATTCAGATTTGCTTTGATGAAAATGTAAATATTTACCTGCCTCAAAGGAACAAAATCCTATACACCTAGTGTTCCCAAATGACGGAGAGAAAGAAACATGCAATTTTTGGGGTGGGGGATGCAAGGGGAGGAATGTAATTTTTTTATTCAGAATTCTGTTTCAGGATTAGTTTTAACCTAGCTAGGGTATACATAGTTTATGGTTTATACTAAGCAATGTATACCCTGCTTTGCCTACAACATACTCAAAACAAGGCATTATAGTCACAAAAGTTATGTTGGAACCTGATAAAAATCACATTGTACCGTAACCTGACATTCATTAATCTCAAAAAGCTCCCGAAAATGTCTCAAGAAATATTTTGAAAACTCCCTAAGTCATTTAGTCTTCCTTCAAATATTTACTAACCATCTACCATGTGTCAAGCACTGCACCTGGTCCAGAATGCCATGGTGAGCGATAAACAGAACAGGTCCCTGCTCACAGGAAGATAGTGCTCATCAAATGTGCCTGATCATAACAACTTGGGAGCTTGTTAAAAATTCAAAATCTGCTCATGTGCCTTGAAGAGTCCGTGGGCCTGGGGTGAGCTGTGACCCCGTATTTTCATCAAGGGCTCCTATCCCCCGGCTGTTTTGAGAAGCCAGCGCTCGAAGCCATCCCATCCCTTCCTGAAAGATGCCACACCTCCGAAGTCCATTTCGCTCAGCATCCCTCACCCTGGCCAATACCCTAAACACACCACGAAGCTGGGATGGATGTTTTCAAACATTCCCAAATCATTCTGTGCCAAGCCACCGACAGACTTGCTTCCTTCCTAGGACGGACAGATCACTCACTGAGATTCCACCTGGGGCTGTCTGCACCTGAGCCTCCCGCGATTGCGCCGACACCTGTCTCCCAGCGGCTGCTGTCTACCTCTCCGGTGGGCCCCGGATTAGGGGCCCGCCGCCCCGCAAGCACGGAGGCAACCGCGCGCATTAGGCGCCGACTGTATACCGCTACCCCCCACCCCGCCCTCCAAACCTCGGTGCGCGCACATAAAATCACGCAAAAAGTGGGGCAGGCGACAGACAAGGTCCCGCCGCCCAGCTATGCAAGGCGGGGTTCGAACCCGTACGGTGGTGCGGGTTCCGCCTCGCGGGCGCTAGTCAGCCGCCGAGGCCCGGCCCGGCTCGCACCGACGGAGTTTCACAAAGAAAGTCTCCCGGCCCGCGCCCCTCACGCACTCACCGGCGCCGGCGGCGACTCGGGATCCCGCCGCCTACGGTTCCGTGCTGGGGTCGGCCCCGGGGCTGGCTCGAGCGCCGGCGGCGGCAACTGCTCCATCCCCGCGGGCCCCGGGCTGTGTCCGCTTCGAGCTAACGGTCCCGCCAGCTAGGCGCGCGCGCCGGTTCCGCGCGCCATGTTCCCGCCGTGCCGCGCGCCACCGCGACAACCCACACCACCCCCCGCGACCGCGCACGCGCGCACTCGGCGCGCCCGCTTTCCGCGCGCCCCCGCGGAACTCCCCCAAGCCACCGCGCACGCGTGCACTCACCGCGCCCGCTCCCCGTGTGCCCCTCCTCGCGCCCTTCTAGCCGGCCGCTGTTCCCGGCGTGGCACTCACCCCCTCCGCTCCAGTCCGGCCCGGCTGGAGCGCTAGCCGTTCTGAGTTCGGCGCCGCCGCCTGCCGCACTGCGGGCGACCCCAGGTTCCTGGGCCTCTTCGTGGCACTGCTCCTTTTGCTTCACCCGGTACTCGGGGCTTGGAGCGAAGGTCTGGGCCACGAGAGAATTACCCCGAAGACGTGCCGGACGAAAGACCTAAGATGATGAGATCCGGGTCGTGAAGGTGTGCGAGCACGTGCGCCAGCGTAATTGGCACAGTGAATGCCCATGTCTCTGGGAGAGCCACACTCCATTGAAACCCTTAGAATCACGCACCTCCACTAACTTTTGCGTAATTAGGGTCAGGTGTCCTGGGGTCTGTTTCTCCTTATCAGGAAGGTCCAACAACTAAGGCACGTTGGAAGGACACAATGAAATAATACAGATACGACGTCAGCACCGCGCCTAAGAGGTACCAAGTGGTGTCAAGACCTTTTAAAAGATACTTTTAATTGTTAAAAACCAAGGGCTCTTGAGAAGGGAAATCTCGGTTCAAGTCTCGCCTCCATCTATTACAAACTTGGAAAATTAGAATAGGTCACTTGACTGAGCCAGAGAACCTTGATTTCTAAGTCTGTAAAGGGAGTGTGGCAGTAATAGTTCAGAGATAAACTTTCAGGAGATGATGCATGTATGTCCCTGAGTACAATGCCTGGCACTCACCACGCTCCTCAAGCTTCACTGATATGACTCCAGCCCTGTCCTTCCAAGACTCCTAAAAGTTTAATGAAAGGGGCTCTGCTCCCAAACCTTGTGGTGTAATTAGCTGGGAGGGGTTCACACAACTTTGAAGCTGGAAGGACTGTTACTTCCCACATCTCTGCTTTCCATTCTCTGCCCCAAACCTCTCTGAAAACCCTAAAGTTGGCAGAGAAACAGGAGCAGAGACTGTTTTCCCTAGTAAAACATTACTTTTTTGGGGGGTGGGGAGGAGGAATCTCCAAGCTTCTCTTGGAGTTTGTAAATGGTCGAATTTATTAGTCTGATCCTTCCCAGGCACAAGTGACAAAACAAACAAACAGCAACAACAAAAACCGAACCCTGAAGTAAAATAAAACAAGGAACATACCAAAAAGTCCTGAGGTAGTACCTCATTTCAGGCATAGCTAGATGTAGGCAAACAATAACCTGTCTTTCTCCAATCGCATCTCTGCTTCCCTCTGTGATGGCTTCATTCTCATGGTTCTCTTCCCATAGTGTCCTACCTCGTATCTGACCAGGAAAGCAGGAGCTGACTCCTAATTGTTCCCTCCAAAATCTCAGGGTTGACTTCCATTGCACCCATTTGGGTCACATGCCCTTGCCTGAGCCCATCACAAGATTGGCCAAACCTGGCTATATGGAGCCCCCTCAAGGAAACAGGTGAGGTCAAGTTCTCCTGAAGGACATGGAGTGGGGGTAAGTGGGATGAGGGATGTCTTCCCCAGACAAATGGGGATGCAGTTAGCATAAGAGGTATAAGGTGGAGGACAGGCACAGTTAAGACTGTCCACTGCACCATCATCTAGGCACACAGCAGGTCCACCATGGAGCAACATGCTTGTTCTTTAGAAGACAGTGGCAGTTACTTCAGCCACTGGGAGATGCCCCTCCACCTCTGCTCCCACCATCCACCCGACCTGGCATTCCTCAAATCTGCTTTGTCAAAGGCATCTCAATTATCTACTCATTTTGTGTGCCTTCCAAAAAGCTGAACAGATGACACTTCCTAGCTCAAAAACTTCCAATGGCTCCCCTCCCACCTTTAATGATGGAAGCCAACACTAATGGATCCCTTACCACGTACGTGCAGGCACTTTAAGTAGATCTTCTACCATTGAATCCTCATAAACACTATATGAGGTTGGTACTCTTATTGCATCCATTTTGGAGTAACTTGCCCAAAGCCAAAGTCAAAAAATGCAGAGTTCAGATTAGCACAATATTGCTCCTACCACTAATGTCACCCATTTGCTCCATCTCCATTTGCTCAAGTTTCAAAGTCCTGTGATCATCTTCAGCTGGGTGGCCAGTGGGACCAGCTCTACCAGAGAAAGCCTCTAGGAAACCCTTCAGCTTCCTGGTGAGGGGTCAGGTGGAATCTTACCTTTACCATCTCCCCCTCCCCCATTTCATGGGATGGAGGACCCTCCTGCCAAAAAATAAGAGGTTATAAAGTAAATGTCAGGTGGCCCTAGAGCAGCAGCTGATACCTCACCATTGGTAAGTATATTCGCTTCCTATGGCTGTAACAAATTAACGCAAATTGGGTGGCTTCAAACAGCAGGTTTATTCTCTTATAATTTCATGTGGCTAGTTAAGGTATAACGGCTTGTTTCTTCCAGAGGCTCTTAGGGGGCAATCCATTTTCTTGCTTTTTTTCAGTTTCTAGTGGAAGCCTGTATTCCTTGGCTTGTGGCCTCTTTCTCCATTTTCAAAATGCTTCACTCCACTTCTGACTCTGACTCCTCCTGTGCCCCTCTTAAAAAGAACATTGTAATGACATTGGGCCCACCCCATTAAGACAGGGCAATCTTCCCATCTCGAGACCCCTAACTGCAAAGTCTCTTTTGCCATGTAAAGGAACATACTCATAAATTCTGGGGATCATGATGAGGACATCTTAGGGAGCCATTATTCAGCCTACTATGGTAGGTATAATCAGAGGAAGCTAATACAAAGTGCTCTAGAAACAGGAAAGAGCTGGCTGACTGCCCCCAGATGGAAAAACGCCCCAAGAAACTGTAGCCTTAACATTACTGAAATGAGCTAAACCCCATCTAACTTGGCAATCTCAACCCCATTCCTTTAAATATGAAAACCACCTAAATCCCCATCTAGTCCCCAGGCCAGTCAAGCCTTAGAATACTTGCACACCCTTCTAATGGAGAACGCCAATCACTACCCCATTGCTTGGGGGCAACAACTGTGTGCCCCTGCCCCTGCCCTGGCTGGCTCACCAGTGACATCTGAACTGAGGCACTCAATTTATGGTATGGCCAGCAAGCTACAATGTGGTATCAGCCAGCTGAAGTTAGAAGAGAAGCAAAATGAGTGGGTCAGAGACAAGAGGAGGCAGCCATTAGAACTACCTGCGGTCCTGGTTACTCCCAGGTCCAGCCATCTGCAACCTTGAAAATAAATCCCCTTTTCCATGAAGTAACTTGAATGGGCCTCCTATTCCTTGCAACCAAGGTGTCCCAACTTTCAGATCATAGGGCTGTACCTATAATTTAACACACTAGCATTCAAGATTTAGACATCAGTCTCTTTTGGGTTTTGTCTAAGTCAACATCCCTGAGTCTAATTAAATATGGAACTAAGGAAATAAGGAACATTAGAGTCAGAAAGACCGGGGTTGGGTTCCAGCTGTACCACTAACTAGCTGTGTGACACTGGACAAGTCACTTTATTCCTTCAGCTGGGGTTCCTCACTTAAAACATGAGGGTGGTCACAGGACCTAGCCACAGAATCACTTTGAGGACTAGATAAGACAGACCAAGGGAGGTGCTTTACATAGGGCCCCCCTGATCATTGTTGGGTCAACAGGACACACCCACACGCCTTATTTGCATTTCTAAAACCTAAACATCTTTGCAAATGAGTCACCCCTTACCTCATTTGAAAGAAAAGACTGAACTGAGATGCCTCGAAGTCTTCTCTACCCCTTTTACTGAGAATATCTGCTACGGATATATTAATGTTTGGTTACAGGACTCTGCTGGTTATTACACATAATACAGTTGATGTGCCATGCAGGTCTCCTTCCTAAAATCATGAAAATACTGAATTTTACAACATATGTGGCCCCAAGGTTTCAGGGACTGTGTTCCTGTATCTTTTTAATTTTTTATTGTGGTAAAATACACATAACATAAAATTTAACATCTTGACCATTTTAAAAAAGATTTTATTTATTTTTAGAGAGGAGAAGGGAGAGAGGAGAGAGGGAGAGAAACATCAATGTGTGGTTGCCTTTTGCACCCCCTCCTGGAGACCTGGCTGGCCCACAACCCACGCATGTGCCCTGACTGGGAATGGAACCAGCGACCCTTCGGTTCGCAGGTTGGCACTCAATCCACTGAGCCACACCAGCCGGGGCTCTTAGCCATTTTTGTGAGTACACGGTCCAGTGGGATTAAGTACACTGACATTGTTGTACAACCATCAGTACCATCCATCTCCAAAACTCTTTTCATCTTGCAAAATAGAAACTCTGTATCTATTAAACAAAAACTCCCCCTACCCCCAGGCAACCACCATTCCACTTTCTGTCTCTATGAGTTTGACTACTCTAGGTACCGCATATAAGTGGGATCGTAAAATATGTAGATTATTTCCCTGAGCCTAACTACGGACCTGTATCCTTATGAGGGTGAGGATGAGAATTTAAAACAGGCCCATGCACCAATATACCTACTATCTCAGGAGGACTTTGGCAGCCAGCCAGTCTCCACAAACTCCACCCCAACTTCACTATGCCCCTTTCCCCGCAACTTTCTAGGGAGCCTTTAGAATTCCTATGCATCTGGCCCAGCCTGAAACCAGGGGCATATCCTGAGACATCTGCCTGGTGACAGTCAAGGTAGAATGCCACGCAAAAGGCACATGATTTCAAATACACAAAAAGCATACCAACTAAAGAGCTGATCATCGAGCCAAAGCACGAAGCCCAGGTTCCACCAGGTTTTTAATTGTGTATGGATGACTATGGAAAAGTAACTCTTCCCATAATTAAAACACAAACTCTAAAAAAAACAAATATAAAGGCAATGACAGCAGAGTTCAAGACACACGTCTTTCATGATCGACCAGTGTTCACGAGACAGCAGCGCATACAGCCAGGCGTTTAGTGGGGCCAGCATCCTCCGGTTCCCCTTCACGGAGCCGCTTTCGACTTGTAGATGGCTGGAGAAAAGGAAAAGGAAGAAATGTTCGAAGAAAAGCACGGGTTTCTTTAAGATTATCAAAGTTCCCCAGTAAATTTGGAGCAGTCCGTGTGAAAACTTCTAGTACCAAGAATTACTGGTTGTCCTCACTGACATCTGAATCCCCACCAGGCCCCCCAGACTCAGACATACTCATCAAATGGCCACTGCTCTCCCTGTGGCTTCCCGTCACTCAATGATGTATATTTACAGTAAGCAGCAGAACCAGCCTCCTCTTGGTCATCTTCTCTTAAACTATGAAGTGTAGAGAGATGACGACACCTTTCACTTGGAACCCAAAGTCTTGCTCTTTTGTGGGAAGGCAACCTTTTGTATGTCTTTGTTTTCCCATTTATAAAATTGCAAGGGGAGGGTGGGAAAAGGAGCACTATCATTCGTCAAAAGAAGGCATGAAAAGAATGAACAGATGTTAACTTATACCTACAAAGAACTTGGGAGGAGTAAAATTATAATCCATAAATCATCAACCACTCAGCCAATTTTAAATTTTTCAATAAATTTAAATTTGAGCCTCTAACACAGTCTTTTAATCTTGCCTTGCAGGAGACCTCTTGAGTGACATCCCTAGCTGTGCTTCCCTAATCTATTAAGCATACTCTTCATCATTAAATCTTCTAAGGGTGCTAGAGCAGATCAAGCTGACACAAAATATCTACTACATTATTCCTAAAAAAAAAAAAAAAAATTGCTATTAAAGAGGCTATTCAAACTCAGCATTCTTGCTCATTGGCTCTTTAAACTTAGCCTGCATTTAATGACCACCATCTGGAATACCTGGGCCGGGAAATGGGGTAAAGCCGTTGACTTATTTTCTTCAAAAAGCAAATTTTGAAATTTTCTCTTCATGTCCTCATCCTACAAAAAAATGAAAAACATAAGTAGGCTGTGTTTGAGAGAAAGCTCCTAGAAAGACACGGCTAGGAAGCCCCTGGAAACAGAGAAGTGGGCAAAGACGTCCGGTCTGTCAACTGAGTGGCACGCCTTTGCTGGAGCTCTGGGAGGGAAAGGACCACCTGCCTTCCCAGGGCAGTCTCATCAGCAGTCAGTGCTCAATCAACACTGGCTGAATCAAAACCACATGCTTAAGAGGTCTTGGTGGGTCAGAGAGAACCACAGATCTAAACAGTCAAAAGACTTTCAGAATCAGCATCCCAGATCCTGACAGAGATGGCAATTAGGAGGCCAGTGGCTGGCGCTGACGCCATGCAGCTCCTGAGTCTTTCCAGGAGGCTGGCCCGCCCCCTGCCAACAATGAGGCCACTTACTGGGGCCATCCTAATTAACCAACCCAGAACCCTAGGGAAATTCACCCAGCAAGTGCTAAACAAGTGGCCATAAGGACTTCAAACTCACAATATCCAGAGCTTGGGTCTAATGAGAAAGGAAAACAAGTGAACAGGTCGTAACAGTAAAGGTGCTTCTTCCTACTGGAAGTGGGGTGGGGGTAGGGAGTATACACAGAGAACTCCCACCTCACCTCCCTGGATGCTCACTTCTGCAGGGTTCAAGGATTTGCATCTGGCAGCCCTGAGAGGTGACCTGGTGCGGCTCTCCTCACCTTGAGAAAGGTGAGACATCCATGACTAAGGCTGTAGGCTTTGGGGCCAGCTGGAAGCCCAAGTCACCCAGTATAAGTAGTGTGTGCAGAATAGAGACTCAGAGCTGCCTGATTCCAAAGCCCCATGTACTTTCCCACCCAAACCCCCTTCCATCCTGCCACTGAGCCAAGTGTACCATGGTGGGTGGGGGGAGGACATAGGAGTGAGGGCCTACAACACTCAGCAATTTGAAGGCTATAGAAAAGTTACAGTGCTTGAGGATTCATTCACCTGTTTTATATCTAGTAGCTAGAATCACCTGCTTCCATCGCTGTTTACTACATATTCACTGTGGCCCCCCACGACCCACATTGTTAAGACTGCCAAGTTTATCTGGATTCCACTGCGCACTATCCCTTAGGCTCCCACTTCTCATGCAATGATGCCCTCAAAGGGCCATCCCTTATTTCCTCCTATACCCACTCAGAGCCTCCATCAGGAATGCCCTTCTTGCCTTCCTGCCCATCTGCTCTACCCACTCTCCTCATTCACCCAGTGAACAAATATTTCCCTTAGATGCCAAGCACTGTTAAAGACAGTGTAGCCTCCATATCGGAGGGACTCAGTGTTGAAAACACTGTCCCCATTGTCGTGGACTATAATTGGAGACGGGGCCTCTAAAATGGTAATTACAAGTTAAAATGAGGTTGTTAGGGTGGGGCCCTAATCCAATATGACTGGTGTCCTCATAAGACTAGAAAAAGACCCCAGAGATGTGAATGCACAGAGAAGAGACCACGTGAGAACAGAGAAAAGGCAACCATTTGCAAGGTGAGATAAGAGGCCTCAAGGAAAATGAAATCTGCTGAGACCCTAAAACTGGACTTCTAGCCTCTGGAACTGTGAGAAAATAAATTTCTGTTGTTTACACCGCCCAGTCTGTGGAATTTCATTACTGCAGGCCTAACAAACTAATATACCCATATCATCCCCAGGTGACTCACTTTTTAGACACCCTTTATACCAAGTAAACCTGGGGGAACCTAAAGCCCCAGGAGTGGGGCCCCCTTTCATTTAGGGATCCCCCGTACTCTGCACCTCCTACTACTACCATATGTACCACACCGTTCCACAGTGACTGTGATCAGAACTGGTCCCATCCACATTGTCAGCTCCCAAGGCCATGATGTATCTTATTCCTCTTTGCATCCAGGATGCCCTAACATTAATTGACACATGAGCTCATTAACTGTCCTCTGAAAGGATAAACGTATGAAGAAACAAAACCACACTGGAACACACCTCATGTGGCAGCAGCTCTTCAGTGCAGCCAAACAGAGCTGACCAGAAGCCTGTATATTTAGGTCTGTACATAAAACAAGTTATCAATCAGCAATAATATGAAAAAAAAAGAGCTCTTTACCTTAACATATCACAATTGGCAATGTGTATCTGTAAACACCCTTTCTTTGAATTATCCACAATCTATTGAAAAATACTGAACTGTTAATGTGCTCCAAAGGCAAGCAGGAAGAAATCCTCTATTTCAGGAAGTGAACATTAGGCAAAAAGTAGATGTAAGGGATGCTCCCAAAACTGGATACTCTGCTAATGACAAAGCAGACCGGAATTCACATTCCCATTGCTCATTCCAGGGCCAGACCCACATAATCATTTGATTTCTTCAAGAACATTGAATTTTCCCAAAATAAAAACTGAACTATATCATTCATTTAATGTTCACTCCACCTTTTGCTGCAAAAATAAAATGTAGACAAAAGAGTATTCAAGTGAGACCCCTGTGGCTGGGTTGAACTTCACCTTTCCCTCAGCTGTTAATAACAGTTTTCTTTTGAACCAAAAAGTACAAAAAACATAGGCTACACTTGTTCATAAATTTTGGGCAGATGCAAACCCTGTTCCCAGGCCTAACTAGGCAGCTCCATTCCACCCCCCCCAGACTAACACGGCTCCTCTACCTCCACATCTGGCCCCTAAGAGTTTCCCTATTAGGGCACGTGAAAAGAGCCCAAGAGGCATGTTTTTCTTTTTCATCAAAATTAAATCCCCGCATGCAAAGGCACCCTTTGTTTCCAAATTCCTTTTCTCCAGGGCCCTGCTGTTTCAAATCTGTGTGGTCTATTAAGTGCTAAATCATCTGACAGATTTCTTCTGGGGGGGTGGGGGGAAATGGGACTGCTGTTTCCAGGGCAACGTCCCAAACACATATATCTACTTTTTAAACATTTCTTTTAAGGATTTGTTGTTCTCAACCTGAGCTGACCCAAGCGAAACTATTAGATGCATAGGGTTGAAAGGGAAAAAGAATGAGGACAGTCTTCCCAGAGTCCCAGAAGCACAGCGATGAGGCCGGATGGTTAGAGGAGTTCCTGGCCCAGTGATCTCCAGAGTACTTGAGCCTCTAGCTCAAACTACCTAGTTAAGTTCCCCATCCCCACAGAAAACAGAGAGACCAAATGAAAGTTCACAGAAGGGGGCACGGCTGTGCTAAATGGAACTGCACTAAACAGAAGACCTGACATGCATCAGAAAACCGGCCCAACGCTGTGATTCCTAAACCAAAGATTACCCCAGCAAAGCCACAGAGGATTTCCAACTCTGGCAGCTGGAATGAGGTCAGCGCATAATCTGATGGCAGCCACAACTCCCAGCAGAGACACAGAGGCAATGCACACTTGAAAGGCACAGGTGACAGTCTGCACTAATGGCATGCTTACTCTCCATGAACAAGTGGGACTCTTTATACTCAATCACTTGGGCTTAAGAAATAGTTAGATTCTCCCCCAGGAGGCTGCCCTCCCAGTCCCACCCCTGCTTCCTTGATTTAAAGTTGCAGATGGCTGGAATGCAGCCCACCCCACCTGTTTGGGGTAGAGGATTTGAGGGAAGAGGGGAACACAGCTGGGGGTGGAGGGTCAGCGTTAGAGCAGCCTCTCAAAGGCATAAAGCCAAACTGCAGACCCAGGGAAGCCAAGCAGAACCAAGGCAGGCCACAAAGTCTGTCTGTCCATCCAAGAGCCACAAATCAAGTTAAAAAAAGGTTGCACCCAAACACCACACAAAGACCTCCCCCCACACTCCACCCCATCCACATACACATACATACCCCACACACATACATACCCCACACACCTAAAGCTCAATCTAAAACAGCTGCATTAAACAGACCCAAAAAGCAAACGTCGTGTTTCCATCCTCTTCCTCATCTCTCAGACACAGTTCAGGGCTGCCCATATATTTTATGCTACAAGGCATTGCCCCGTACCCACCTGAAGCCACGGGTGGTTTAAAGCTTCTTCTGTTGTGAAACGTGTCTTTGGATCCACTATCAACAACTTCTTAACGAGGTCCAGAGCTAAAGCAATAAGATAATTTGGTAAATCACAGTGAGAAGGGTAAATACATTCAATCAGCAAAATTAAAGCATTTCAGAATCACAGGTCAACATCCAGAAAGAAGGGGGGGGCGGTGAGGTCATAGAGGAGTCAGCAGGTATAGTGGGCAGGGCCTCCTAACCCCCCTCACTCTCTGTATTCCTCAGAGTGCTCTGAGAATACCGTCTCTCCCTGCTCAGACATCACAACCCCTTAGCTCTCTGTCCCTTCTCTCATTGCTGGAAGCAAGTTCAAACTAATTAAAGCTGAACTTCCGCCCAGTTCTAAGACACTCAGGATGCAGAGCCAACTCTCCCTAAGACCCATGGATTGATGGTGAGAGTCCTCAGGCAGTGAGAGACTCCTGGAGCTGCCGGCCTGGCAGACAGAAAGCTCGATGGCCAGCAACAAGTGGAGGCTGGACTGTATATTGCAACAATATTATTCCTTAAACACCTACATGTAACACAATCATCTTTGTTACGTTATTTGCCATTTAGTTTCAGTTTTCTACTTTTTTCTTTTGAGAATTACAAAGTTACACATTTAAATTCTTAAACACAAAGTAACTAATCACATTTACCTCTTACCTGCTTATTTACTGAAAAGAAACCTGTAACTAAAAAGTTACTTATTATCTTGAGCGTTTAAAAAGGTACCGGGTACTTGCTTATGTTACACTTAACCCTTACAAAAACCCTTGAAAGTAGGGGTTTATTGTGTCCCCTTTATAAATAAAGAAAATGGAGACTCAGAGAGTTGAAGCAACTTGCCCAAAGTCCCGTAGCTATAGGAGTAGCAGCTTGGCCCCAGAGCCCGTGTTCTTAATACCTTCCTCTGCCTCTCAAATGGAGCAAAACAACAGGAAATAAGAACAGAACTGATAGGAGAAAAACATCACGGAATTTGAAAAACAACAAAACAAAAACCTCTCCCACCACAGCACACACATTTCAGCAAACCGTAAATTCTTTAACCCCTTCGTATCCATACCCTTCTCTGAGACCACAGCCCAGACTTCAGGAATGAAGTTGTATTTTCCACTGGTGATCTGATCCTTCAGGGACACTTGAGTCTTATGCTCAGAGAAAGGTGGATACCCACTAAGGCTTAATATTGGTAGAGAGAAAAAAAGGAAAAGAAATCAAGTGGCATTCTCAGTGGCATTCAGATATACAGATTTCTTTTTTTCCCCCAGCATAATGAAAAATTAGATTTTTCTATAAATCGATGGTCAAAAAGAGTAACCTAAATTAAACACAAGCCCTCTACCTGGACATGTTTTTTATTTCACCTAATTAACTACAATCAGACTCTGAAGCAATGAAAGCTTTTCTTACCAAATAAAAAGAATGACTCCTAAACTCCAACAGTCCACGGCACGGTTATACCCAGCAGTCCCAAAGGAATTAAGAACCTCGGGGGCCAAATAAGTAGGGGTGCCACATAAGGTTTTCATGAGGGAAGTCTCCCCCAAAATCTTGGACTGCCCAAAATCAGTTATCTAAAATTAAAGACAAAAAGGAATCATTTTTAATGAGAGCGTAAAATAAAAACAATAATATAGTCTCCCAGTCCCAAAGACATGCAGGTTAGATCAGTTTCTATCCCACAGGTCATGTCTGCTGTTAATCTGGAATCTATAAATTCGTGTCTAATTTAAGACAACTCTGAACTTTACAAGTTATTCAATTTTTTAAATAAAGAATATCTCAGTTTTAAAAAGATTTTATTTATTTATTTTTAGAGAGAGGGGAAGGGAGGGAGAAAGGGAGAGAAACATCAATGTGAGAAACACATTGCCTCCCACACGCCCCCAACCAGGGGCCTGGGCCACAACCCAAGGCAGGTGCCCTGATGGTAATCAAACCAACAACCTTTTGGTTTGCAGGCTGGTGCTCAATCCACTGAACCACACCAGCCAGGTTAATTTTGCTTAAATTAAAATTCCTGAGCCAAGGAAACTCAAGGCCCACGCTTTTTCCCAACTCATCCGTATTCCCAGTAACCTTACAAAAGATTTATAACCCTTATCACAGACACTCCAGGATTCTTACTGGTTAGGCACAGTTCTTGTTAGATCCCAGAATATCTCGACCTCGGCTGCATACTGGAATATCGGAGGAGCTTGGGAAAAACCACTTACTCCTGGATGCCGTCTTCAGAGATTCTGAGGAGCAGCCTGGGTGTCATGATTTTATGTATTTCTTATTATTTTCCACTCAATAGGAGATTCTAAAGTGAAGCCAAGTTTGGGAAGCACTGCCTCAGACAGAGGGAAGGAGAAGATGGGATGTAATTCACTCCTCCATTTAGATACCCCTCCCTCCCTCTGAACATAAAAGTGACTTTTACACAGTGGAGCTCAATAAATGCTCCTTAGAATCTGGATTGAAGCAAAAATAATTGCAGAAAGTGGAAAGATCAAATTCCCACCCTTTTTATGCTCCTACTTTTTACCTGATGAATTATAAAACAGTTTTTGAACAGAAATCTACTGGATTAGCCATATACACAGAACATAAATTTCTTACCTTTATAAGACAATCTTCTTTTTGCGATGAGAGTAGAACATTCTCTGGCTTTAAATCCCGATGTATAATACCATTTTCATGAAGATACTACACAGAAAGGGAGGCATGACCCTTAGATTTATGGAGTACCCATGGGAGGAGAGACTAGAACGAACACACACACACACACACACACACACACACACACCCTTACATCTGGGTGAAGCTATAAGCCGTGTTACTTACAAATATTAATACATTCCCCCAAATCATAGGAAACTACTGGGTAAAGAGGTTAGCGTTTACAAATTTGTTTTCAAGAAAATCTTTAAAAAGTACAAAAATGAAAGAGACAACTTAATGACAGTAACTACACATTTCACTTTTCAAGATAATAAATATCCCTTCAGGTTGGCAGAAATAGGTGTCAATTTCTTTTTTTTTTCCCCCCTTAAGATTTCACTTACTTATTTTTCAGAGAGAGGGGAAAGGAGGGAGAGAAACATGTGCAAGGGGAACATAGATCAGTCGCCTCTCACACACCCCCAACTGGGGACCTAGCCCACAACCCAGACATGTGCCCTGACCCGGAATTGAACCAGCAACTTTTCAGCCCATAGGCCAGTGCTCAATCCACTGAACCACACCAGCCAGGGCAAGGTGTTAACTTCAATAATAAAAATACAAATAGGTGATATGAAATATTTTGAAGACCATTATAATAAACCATAAAAATTCCACCAAAATGATACATTTGGTTATTCCAACACTGAGAATAATATTTTAAAGGGAATCTGTAAAGTACATATTGTAAATTATCTGTTTAAATACCCAGAGTTAACAAATTCACCCTAAGTCAGACCATCATAAACTGGGGACCTTCTATAGTACGTTGATGTTTCTTTGTATGTGCATTTTTATACACGAAGTCATATTTCACTAAGAAAAAACTTTCCCACATGCACTGATCTGCACTCATTTCATCTTAATATTCTTAGTATACTAAAAAGGAGTAAATAAATCATAAACAAAGTGAAGAATTTGTTAGGTGTCTATGGGCTTCGATTTTCTCTGGCTAACCCTCTGTCCTAGAACAACAATTCTTCTAAAACACTTGCCCTGGCAGAATGGGACCTGGTGAAGCCCCAAGGGAGGGTAAGCCCAGGTGCACCAGCCCCAGGAAAATCTCCCTCAATCCTCACTCAATTCGAGAGTTGGTCACAATCACCACATTCCATACACGAAGTATATTTTCAAGGGAAGAAGCCTTGGCTGAGAATCACAACCAAATCTGGTTTGAGAGAGGGTGATGCTCTTCAAAGCAGAGAGAATGCCACCAGCTGTCCCTCCACTCAGCACTCTCATGGAAGAGAAGGCAGTGCACAGGCCTGCCTGCCTGCCCGCCGCGTACGAAGGACACACCTAGTGCTGGGCCACAGGGAAGCGGTCTGACTGTCACAATCACCCTGACTTGCCAGCCTTAACCTCACACCTGCTCTGCTCCCACTGAGAGGTAAGGGGGATTCGGAAAGGGTCAGAAAGAAGTAGAGATCAATGCCCCTCCAGAAATACTTGAGCTAAAGGGAAGACATGTAGGACCACGTCTTTATTTCTTTAACTCCCTTTCTTACTCTTAGGCTTCACAGCAAGAGCTTTCTCCTCCAAGTCAAAGGGGCAGATGTTTCTGCCAAGAACAGAACAAACAACACACACACAATGTTCTCCAAGTTTTCACCCATGGTCCCTCACTTTCTGCCTACAAGAAAGAAGTCTGTCACAAGCACTGTGGACTTCTTACCTGCACAGCCAGGAGCATCTGGTAAAAATATAGTTTGCACGTATCTTCTTTCAGGCGTCTATTCCCCACCACCCTGTCAAACAGCTCGCCTCCTTCCATCCTGGAACACACAGGCAAAGCAAGGGGTCAGGCCTGGAGGGAAACTCACTTGGGTGGACAATAATAACACAAACAAAACAAACTCATTAAGACAAGCAAAGAGTTATCATTTTTGTTCACCCTTGACTTCATCGTAAAAGCAATGCAGTACTAAGCTTCATCCACAATGAAGATGTCCCCAGCGGAAACTAAGAAACAAGGAAAGATGGGAAGACGGTACAGTGGGCACTGGAGGCAGTTGGTGAGCTATTAAAAATCCGATTCACTGGATTGGAGGCAGGGCCCAGGAGTCTGTAGTTTAATCGCACATGCTGGGGCAGGGGCGGGGGGTTCTGAGACTGGTACAGAGCAGCAGTATGTGCAACCAGATAATCCAGGGTCTAAACCCCAACTCTACAGCTTCCCAGCTGGGGGACTTGGGACAAGTTATGTAACCCCTCTGATCTTGTTTAAGGCTGTTATAAAAATTAAGAGATAACTGATATAGATGGCACAGTGTAGATGCTTGGCAAGGCTATTCAATCCCTCTGCACTTCAGTTTCCTTTACTATAAAGTGGAGCTAAAAGTAGTAACCCACCAGTAACATGTAAATACCCTGGATGACTATTATGAAGGTTAAACGACTCAATCCATGTAAAGTGCTTAGAGCAGTACTTGGCTCACATTAAGTGCCTCATTAGTATCAGTTACCGTTATTGTATCATTATTACTATTAAACTGTTTTAACGAGACCCAGTCAGGTAACATTCTATTTAATAGCAACAGATACTCCCTCAAGCACACAAGGGCTGTCCAGTCTCTTGTAATGCTCTAATCAGGACTGTTCTTTATAGACAACCCGCATAGCCATTCAAGAGTGAAGGCTTGCCTGTCTGACACAATAGCTGCTCCCAGAAACACTACATATTTATGCAGGAATGGACATCAGACAGGCTTCTTCCAGAAAGGAGATGGAAAATTATTTTGGTCACACCAAATAAAACAGGACTCTACAGCCACTGAAATACACCAGCACCCTGAAGATACTCAAATGTGGCCATGCAACCTGGAACTGTGATCCCAGGCTGACAATTCCACCAAGGCAGGTATTTCAGAGTAATAATATCCCCCAGGGACTGAGTACCTATGCGTGCCAGGTGCTCTGGTGGGGGCTTCATAGTATTTCATCCTTATGACTCTGTGAATGGCGTATCATTATTACCCTACTTAACACCAGGAAAATGAGATTGACAGCTGAGGTCAAGTAACCGTGGGCAGTCAGCTAGTCACCTACAGAATGGGATTAAAACTTGGGATTAAAACTCAGGCCTCAGATCCAAGGCCAGGAACCTCCAAGCCACCTGTCTTTAAATACACTGGAGGGGTTTCGGATACGATGCTAAACCCCTCACGCACTTTGTGGGCCCCGCCATCACACATACACATTGAGGGCCCCCAGGATAAGAAATGCCAGCCTTAGTCTTTAAATAAGCATTTAAAGGAAGTAATTTTTTCTTAAAAAGCTCACTACTTACAATTCCAAAACAATATAAAAATCTTCGGCATCAAAAAAGTCTTTAATCTTGATGATACAAGGCTAAGAGAGAGAAAAGAAAGAAACTAGTGAGAAGCTCCCAAGAGGGAGATCACAGGAGCAGGACTCACAGCGCGTGCCCAGGGGCTCAGGGGGCCGAGGCCAGGCGTTTGGCCCAGTCTCAGACACTACCGAGGCCGTGCGGGGGAGAAGGCAGGGCAGCATTAATGGGGCGCCTCAGTGAGAACGTACAAGAAGCTTGCCGCCCGACCGCATCCTGAGGAGGACAGCATCCTGAGGTTCGTGTTTCACACCTAAGGATGGCACCAAGGAAGGCAGGCTGGTTTCCTCCCAGCCGTCCTCCTCACTGCCCCAGAGCAAGATGCTCAAGGGCATCGCATAACCTGGAGGAGCCTGACAAGCAGCATGAATGGAAAGCAGGCCACGTGGGTGCCCAGCCATGCTGACAGACAGCAAGTTATCCAGCTCTGCATAACTGGAGCCACAGGGGACTGGGAACCCTGTGTGACAAGATCCTTCCATTTTCCAAGGAAAGAGGGAAACTCCAATTTCATAAGAACTCTAAAGCACATCTGTGGGGTGACGGAGACACACACTGATAGCTAATAGTTTGTGACCGATCAGCGCAGGATGCATATAACATTAAAGAGCAGTACTATATAGTTTAAAATACATATTCAATAGTATGATTTTCTGCTTAGGAAGCAAACCTTTTGCCCTGGCTGGTATAGCTCAGTGGATTGAGCATCGGCCTGCGAACCAAAGGGTTGCCGGTTCGATTCTCCAGGCAAGGCACATGCCTGGGTGGCAGGCCAGGTCCTCAGTAGGAAGCGCCCGAGAGGCAACCACACATTGATGTTTCTCTCCCTCTCTTTCTCACTCCCTTCCCCTCTGTCTAAAAATTTAAGGAAAGAAAGAAAGCAAGCAAACCTTTTGTTTTTACAGTAAAAAAGGATAGACAGTAGCGCTCAGCAGTTAAGTAAAAGACGTGGTGGCTATCAGGGACATGCCCCCGCAACCCAGCAAGGAGGGTGGCTATGATTTTAAAGGACTAACGGGAAGAAAGCTGTAAGGATTTTACATTAAAGAGTAGCAAAACTTGTCAGAGTGATCTTCCTACAAAGCAAATTTCACCAGATCCATTGCTCTGATTAAACCCACCAAGTGGTACCTTCCTGTGGTGAACTGTTATACAGTAGTGAATGAATGGTCCCCTGCTTCTCCCAGGACGGTGGATTTTGGAAACATAATGCCATGTGGAAAAGGCAAGTCATGAGAGACTTCAAAGAGCATGACATGCTTCAATTGTATGGTCGAATTTTCATTCTTAAGTCGAATGGCGAGTTCAAAGGTGTTCATCTTACTGGTTTGCTTTATAATTTACATTTATTGCTTCACACATGCCAAATACTACACAACTTTAAAATATTTAAAGAAAGGATGGGAGGACAGCATCCTGAGGGAGGGAAGGAGTGGAAGGCAGAAAGGAAGGAAGACAAGAAAACCTTATTCTCTGTGCTGCCTAGAGGCTAAAATCCAACTTCTCAGAGGAATTATTAGCAAGATCTTCATGACCCAGCCTCAGCTCCAGCTCCAGGTCCAGGTCTCATGCATCCTCCTCTCCAGGCCACAAAACTCTCCGGTCACCCCAATTCCCTGTGCTCTTTTCCAGTGTCACATCTTTGCTTGTGCAACTCTCCTGGCCTGGTGATCCCGCCCTCTGGGCACACTTGGCCTCTGGCATCAAGCCCCAGCTAGGTCTCCCTCACAATGCATCCGGCAGTGGTTGGAGCCTGTGCAGCCCCACCCTGCGTCTTCAGTATCTGCCTCCGCACCAGGCTGTGAGCTTCAGCGGGGCAGAGGAAGGAAACTAACACCAGGCACAGATAGGTTTCCTTTTCTCAGGCACTGCATAGGCTGAGTCAACTTCTTGGTTCTGCTTGGCTCCATAACCAGCAGTGCCCACCTGGGAATGGGTATAGCTGGGAGCTACTAAAGCATAAAGCAGTTCCCAGGGTCAGTGGCTAGAGCTGTCACAGCTGACAGTATATCTCAGGAGCCAGAGTCTGCTCACCTAGATCCTCCACTTAAGTCATACAGGGAAAAGCTTAAGGAATTACTCATCTCTGCCATTTCCCAAGCGTGTTCTCTGTGCTAAAAGCTCTTCAAGCACATCTCATTTAACTGTCACACTGACCTTCAAGGTTAAGTATCCTTATTGTGTCCATTACTCTGAAAAGCGAAATAATCTTCTCAGAGGCAGGTTTTAGAGATGGGACAGGAACCCAGGTCTGACTCTCCACCCGCCTGATGCCCAGGAGAGGAAAGATGGCTGAGGCCACATGTGTTCACCACTAGACGAGAGCCTGACACAACGTGTTTGACAGTTGCCTGAATCAGTGCCTGACTCCAAAGGCCAGGCTCTATTGGGCTCCCAGGATCCATCCATTTCTCCTAAAATGAACTGATGAGCCCACATTAAATTCCCAAGGGCTTCCATGTGCCCTTGTACATTGCCAAGTAGTATCTACAAGGACCTTTTTTAGGGTTCTAAATTCCTTCCAACAGCAGTGGACACTGGATTTACATAAATGTTATGTTTGGGGACCCTCCGACATCGCAGAAAATTCTCTGGGCATTCAAAGTGTTCATCTCTTTGTATGTTTGAGGCAACTCCAACTCCCAAAATTAGAGGCCTCCTCTCTTTAACAAGATTCCAGATGCCTTGAAAAGGGGAGTTCAGAGAAGAGAAAGAAGTTGCAAGGGAATTAGAAAAAAAAGCCAAGCAAGAGGGTCAGCTGCTTGGATTCTCGTGAGTTTTCAGATCCACCCACGAATTGAATCGTTGGGTCAATGGCAGTGATTTTGTTCTTAGTTTCACTTTGTTGGGGGGACCTGAGGAGGTGAGAGAGGGGAGAAGAAATCTTTTTGTTGTCTCGGTGTCAAGAACTAAATTAAGATCATCCTTAGCTAGACAGACTGGAGATCTTATTTCAAGTTTAACTCCAGTGCCTACCTCGCTCTAGACGTCATGGAGGTTCACGAATTAACGAAGAAACGGAAAGAGCAATAAAAAGGAAGACAGAGTCAGTCTGATGCCTCTAACTTTCTCTTCTCACATCTTTAACTTTCCATCGTAACACAAAAAAGATAGGAACTATTGCCACTAACACCATTTATTCAGATTATAAGGACAGGTTGTTATCATTATGTATTTGGATACCCTTAGATTTACTTGATTTACTCCAATTGAAGTAAATGGAAACCAACACCATTGAAAGGTATTTAGAGGTATTAAAACGTCAGGTATAATCAAACCAAAGTTACCGAATTAGCATTATTTTCCCAAATATAATCAGCTGATAAATTCCCCATAAGATATAAAATTTAGGAGATGTACTATGTCTTCTGTTCAAAAACTAAGTCAGTATAAATATCACATAATTATTTAATCATAAATTTTAAATATTTTGGAGATTTTTTTGTTTTTAAAGATTTTATTTATTTTATTCTTAGACAGAGGGGAAGGGAGAAAGAGAGGGAGAGAAACATCAGTGTGTGGTTGCCTATTGAGCGTCTCCCACAGGGGACCTGGCCTGCAACCCAGGCATGTGCTCTGACTGGGAATCAAACTGGTGACCCTTTGGTTCACAGGCTGGCACTCAATCCATTGAACCACACCACCCAGGGCAAATCATGAAGTCTTTGCACAGTACTGTCCTTTGCATTGTCCCACAAAGTGAAAGATCACAGTTTGGTTCCCAGTCAGGGCACATGCCTGGGTTGCAGGTTCGGTCCCTGGTCAGGGCAAATATGAGAGGCAACCAGCTGATGTTTCTCTCTCACATTGAGATTTCTCTCCCTTACTTTCTCCCTCCCTTCCTCTCTGTCTAAAAAATCAGTACTTTTTTTTTTTTTTTTAAAGGTTCAGGGTAAAGCTCTCTCCAGATAAATGACAACTAAACACATTGTATGCATGTGTATACATACAATTACAGAACACATGATAATACTAGCTTTATTACATTGAAATGCTTTGTACTCCTCCTATATTTTGAGATAAATGATTTTAAGTACGAGTCATGTTTTACAGCAATACTTACATGATTTAATTTTTTCAAAATTTCGATTTCTGTTTTAACATTGAGAGCCGGATCCTTTGATAAATAAAATAACATTAGAGTTTATTAATAACAATAGCCAATATTTAGAAAATATTTACAGTTAAAACAACTTTGTTGAGTAATGGCTGCCTGAGTTTCAAACCCAGCTCTACTCATACAGAGAAATCAAGGCCTACAGGATAACAATTTAACCAACTTACCTAAAGTCAGTGTGTAAAGTGCTTGGCATTCAATAAATGACCCAAAAAATGGCTGTTTATTTAAAAACACCATCTCACATAAGCCTCATAATCCCCAAGTGAACTAGGTTCCATAATAATTCCCATTTTACAGATGGAACAACTGAGGCTCAGAGAAAAGAAGCCCCTTGCTCCAGTTCCCAAAGCCAGAAACAAATGTTTCCACTGTTCTCACGCTTACCCGGTAAGTTCTGCTTGTCTCATTAGCTATGGAGCTGTGGTAGTCATAAAAATGATAAAACAAACAAAACCACAGACAAAAAGGCTATTTAATTAAACTATATTAAGAAACTGTCAAGTCGAATATCTAATAATAGAGCAGACACAGGTTTTAATTTCAACTGCAGGCTGACATATTTATTGAGATTCCTAACTAGAGGAAGCTGCGGGGTACTGAAGTTGTTCTCCATGACAATTCCAAAAGGATGAATCGAGTTACTCACCCTCATGGGCTACACTCTCCACAAGCGCAGAGGATATAGAATTACATATTTATGTAAAATGGACTTCAGCTAAGAAACCCAGATGTTTAATTTTAAAAGCCTGCCTCTTCCTGTAAGCCGTTAAACTCATTACTAAGTCAGGGTGTGCTCTGATGATAGAGAGGTCTAAAAGAGTTCAAAATGATTTGAAAGATGAAATTAAGAATAAAAATTTTGCTGCAAGTCTTTAAGAATCTGGTAGGTATTTTCTTTCTCCCCCAAATGGGAAACAAATCCAGAATCACAGGGGAAAAGAACCATAACACAGTGAACACAGAAAGGAAATTCCTCTTGCCATGTGAGAATGGCATTGTCTTAGGGAGAAAAAAAAATTTCATCTTTAAGGAATGTTAAAGTATAATAGCCAGAAACAGCTGGCCACAAAGGAAAATGTGATTACGGGTCACATTTTACATCACTTCGTTAAGTCATGTGTTGAAAGACCAATACACTTGGCCATTTCATTCACACAGTAAAAGTGTATTACATAAAATGTAATAAAATGAATGGCTAGTAAAGAGACTATTAAAGTAATTTAATTAAGATTTTTAAAATCTATAAACACTAAGATATTCATTGCTACATTACTGGGAAGAGCAAAGAATCAGAAATTATCTAAATGACCAACCGAGAAATGGTTGAGTAAACTATGATAAAGCTGATGAAACAGAGACTTGACCATCAAAAAGGATATATTAGGGAAAAGTTTATGCATTAATGTTTGTATGAAAAAGCAGAATACAATATTGTATATACAATGTGATTTCGACCATCTAAAAACAAATTCATATGAACAAAGACTAAAAGGAAAAAGAAAACTGAAAACAGCTGTGGGGTGTTACAGTGGTGGGGATATGGCTGGATTTTTTTCCCCCTAATTTCCTTTCATTTATTGTAAAAACAGTCTTGTGACAATGTAGAAGAGAAAAAACCCAACTTCCTGCTAGCACATTATTAAACAACCGAGTATTTTTTGGAACCATATTATTTGTAAGTTTCTAGATTACTTGAATACTCTAAAAAGTTGTCAATGTTCTTTGATACAAATGCACATATCTGAGCAGTAAATTCATCCTAACATTGAAAACAACCATTCCAAAATTAGTCTTGGAAATTAAGAAGTGTTAAGAACAACTGAACAGCCAAATACAGGTACTTACTGCCTCTTTCTCAGAGCCAATAGCAAACTTCCTTTTGCTGATGATCTTTATGGCTACTTTCTTACAGGTTTTCCTCTCAAAAGCTAGCTTCACCTCACCACAGGCCCCACTACAGAGAAAAACATAGAAAGTGATTGTCAGCATGTTTTTAATCAGGAGACCCACCACTCCTAAGCTGGCCTCAACTACTGCAAGTTAAAGGTGGTCCAGTGCTTGCTTCCGCAGTGCACATGCTAAACAATTGGACCAACAGAGAGATTAGCACGGTTCCTGCGCAAGGATCACACACACACACGCACGCACGCACACACGCACATACACAAAGGCAGTCCGTATGCAATCCTTCCATTGCTCCTATTGATAAACACCGTGAAACCTCACCAACATAACATGTCAAGGGTATAAGTGAACGTGGACCATCCAACACCACCAGGTCTGCTCCAAATTCCACCTTTTACGCTGATACAGATTTGCCTTACGGTCACCCCAGATAGTAAAGTTCTCATAAACACACTAAGAACAAGTGGGAGATTACAGCAAACAATCTCTGCAAATTAATTACTGTCATTGACACATTTCTGCCTTATTTTGTCTTCAAAGGAAATGCATAAGCAGTTGATGCCATGAATTGTATCCTACATAAACTTAAAATTCCTAAGAAACCTTTTTTCCTAAGAAAAAAGTGTTATACAATTAACCTGCCTGCGGCAAGCTCTCAAAGATTTACAATTAATTGGGGTACTATAATAAAGGAGGAATGCAAACCCAGGATGTCACGCACCTATATAGTTAATCCTATGTAGACGGTGTTCTCCAAAGCTTGGGTCTGCCCAAGGTCACGCCTACTTGAATACCAACCATTTATTACCTACTTGAAGTAGACCATTATAACTGTTATGGGTTTTGGGGTGGTATGAAGCGTTTGCCAGGACATCTATTTTATTGTGCACTGCACTGTATATATATTGTACATAACATAAAATTTACCATTGTAATCATTTTAAAGTGTACAATTCAGTGGCATTAAGTACATCTATAATGTTGTACAACCACCTATCCCTATCCAATTCCAGAACATTTTTATCAGCCCAAATAGAAACCTATACACACCAAGTATTCACTCGCTCATTCTACCCTGCCCTCAGCCCCTGGCAACCACTAATCTGCTTTTTGTCTATGAATTTACCTATTTCGAATATCTCACTGACAATAAAACCATACAATATGTAGCTTTTTGGTGTTTGACTTCTTTCACCTAGCATGTTTTCAAGAACCATCTATGCTGTAACAAGTGTAACAGTATTTCATTCCTTTTTATAATGAAGTATTTCATTGTGTTGATGTAGTACATTTGTTTATCCATTCAATTGTTGATGGACACTTGGATTATTTCCACCTTTCAGCTATTGTGAAGAGAGCTGCAATGAACATTCATGCATGTTTTTGTTGGTGCACCTGTTTTCAATTGAAGGGGGATCTACCTATAAAGGGAATTGCAGGGTCACATGGTAATTCTATGTTTAACATTTTGAGAAACCACCAAATTATTTCCCCCAGTGGCTGCAGCGTTTTACATTCACCAGCAGTGTATGGGGGCTCCAATTTTACCACATCCTCACAAACACTTATTATTTTCCATTTCTTTATTATGGCCATCCCAGTGGGTGTGAGGTGGTATCTCACTGTGGTTTTGGTCTGCATTTCCCTAATGATTAATGATGCTAAACATCTTCTCATGTGGTTTCTCCTCATTTGTATGTCTTTGTTGGAGAAATGTCTATTTAAATCCTTTGCCCATTTTATAATTGGGTTATCTTAAAAAAAAGAGAGAGATTTTATTTATTTTATTTTTAGACAGAAGAGAAGGGAGGGAGATAGGAAGGGACAGAAACATCAATGTGTGTTTGCCTCTCATGCGCCCCCCTAATGGGGACCTGGCCCGAAACCCAGGCATGTGCTCTGACTAGGGAATCGAACCAGTGACCCTTTGGTTCACAGGACGATGCTCAATCCACTGAGCTATACCAGCCAGGGTTAACAGGGTTATCTTTTTGTTTTGAGTTGTAAGAGTTCTCTATTCTGGATACAAAATCTTTCTTTTGGAAGATATATGATTTGTATTATTTTTTCTCATCCTGTGAGTTGTATTTCACTCTCCTGCCAATGTCTTTTGATACACAAAAAGTTCTAAATTTGACGGAGTCTAATACACCTATTTTTTCTGTTGTTGCTTGTACTCTTGGTGCCACATTTAAGTAACTACTGCCAAATCAAAAGTCATGAAGAGTTGTCCCTATGTGAGTATGGTCCGTTTAACTATTATTATTTAAAATGCTCAAAACATTTTCCAATTCCCCTTCTGCTGATAACAGTCACCTTTTGCCTGAGAAATCTTCCCTGAGTCCAGAGGAATGTCTGTAATAGTACAACACTCACTACTGGAACCATGGGGTAGACATGTAAAATTAAGTTGATCAGGGTTTTCCCTGGAATCAAATGCTGATGTTGGGAGAGAAACAATTCTCTTGGCTATGGATTCTAGAAGAAAAAACAAAAAACATGAATGTTAAACTCCTGAAAGCCGTTTCTCCTGCTGCACGGAGACAGCAATTGTATGTGAGGGCAACAAATTGTAGCTGAATCAAGAGATGTAGCCAGAGCCATGACTACACTGTGGGAGCCTTCAGATCTAGCCACAGACAAAGCCACATAGATAATCAGAATTCAAGAATGAAATAAAGCTCAAAGGCCTTCTGCTCCAGCGATGCCTGAAGTCAGCTGTGCCCCTGTACTTCCCAGTTACAAGAGCCCATAAAGTTCTTAATTGACTCATTTGAGTTTCTGTCACATGCTACACGTTAGAGGATATCTACTGAATCCTCCCATAGAAAAAAAATACGAATCCCATATTACTTCTCAAGGGCAGGTACAAATTTGGCAATGAGCTTCCAAGCAGTAAAAGTAAATATGAAACACAGTGAGTTACCGAATTTAATGTCCATAAACTAAAACATCTCCCAGAGATGGTCATGAAGAGTATACTGTGCTTGATTCTGTGTGGCAGGAATATGGATGCTTTTTTCTTTCTATTATTTTCTATTCTCATGTTACTAATAACAGCAACAGGTTAGAAAGGTCTTTGGGGGTGGGAAGGAATGGAAGGATGAAGGACATTGTGGAATGTGATAAAAGTATCCTGAATACCTTCCCTAAAAAAGTGGTTCTCAAAGTATGATCAGGGAACCCCTAAAGCACTCTCAAGACCCTTTCTAGGTGTCCACAAAGTCAAAATTAGTTTTAGAATAATACTAAGACATTATCTGCCCATTTCATTTTCATTCTTTCCTAAGTATATAGAGTTTTCCAGAGGCTACGTGGCATATGATATCAAAACAGACCAAATAAAGAAGCAAATATCGGACTTCTAGTTAAGATGGCAGCATAGGTAGACATGGCTCTCCTCTTTCCACAACCACATCAAAATTACAACTAAAATATATAATAACCAGCACTCAGAACTATCGGAAATCAAGCTGAATGGAAGTCTGACAACTACAGAATTAAAGAAACCACACCCATCAGACTGGTAGGAGATGCACAGATGTGGAACGGGCTGGTCCCTCAATGTGATGGATAAAAATCTGGGAGAGGTATCTCGGGAGCAAGGATTCCAGTGCCCAGGGTTCCAATGCCAGGAAGATAAGTCCCCACAACTTGTGGCTGCAAAAACCAGTGGGGATTTAGTCTGTGGAAGAAACTTCTAATGCCCCAACCAGTTCACCTTAAAGAACCCACACAGAGACTCACCTACTCAGATTCACTCCCATTGAGCTCCAGCACCAGGGTAGCAGCTTGAAAGGCACCAGTGGCATAAAGGGTAGAACTGAAATGTCTGGAATCAAAGCCCGAGGAGGCCACTGACACTTTTCTAAACCCTCCTCCTACAGAACCAGCAGTTGGTGCCACATCTGAGACCCCATCAACCTGGCTAACACTGTTTGACCCACCTTGGAGATCCACAGAGTCTCTGCCCCTCATGACTCACAGGCCCACCCAAGCTTCTTTTCCATATGAATGGTTGGTCTTGGCTCATGCTTCACAACTTCCTAAATCCTATCAAAGAGCAACAGCTGGTTTCAGTGAGCCCCAGGCCCAGCACTAGCAGCAGCCAGCCTAGATTCAGCTTGGCTTCTCCTGGGAATCTCCAAGCCCAGCACAAGTAGCAGCCATCTCAGATTGCTTTATAACTCAGGCAGGGTGGCCCAGGACAAAACACAGGTGGAGGCTGACTATGGCTGGCAGCACCTGGGAAACCCCAAGGCCAGCACACCCAATGGACAGCTACAAAACATGCTGGAGCACCACCACCCTGCCCCTGCACAGCTGATCCTCCATGGTGGGAGGAGGTTGGCAGTAAGTGGTCACAGCCAATCCTTGCAGTTAAGTGGCCTCGATAAATCCCACCCATTGATCTGCCAATAGCAACCAACACTCAACTACAAGGAAGGCGTAAGTAGCCGACACGGAAGGCACACTTCCGAGTACCCAGCTTGGGTGATAGGGGAGGCTGTGCCACTGTACCCTTCAGGACACCTACGACATCAGGCCACACTACCAAGACACGGAGTCAGAGCAGCTCTACCTAATACATAGAAACAAAGACAGGAAGGCTGCCAGAACAAGGAGACAAAGAAACATGGCCCAAATGAAACAGATCAAAACTCTAGAAAAAGAGCCAAATGAAATGGAGATAAGCAATCTATCAGATGCAGAGTTCAAAACACTGGTTATAAGGATGCTCAGGGAATTCAGTGAGGATCTCAACAGCATGAAAAAAAGTCCGATCAGAAATGAAGGATACACTAATTGAAATGAAGAACAATTTACTGGGGACACAACTGTAAAGTGGATGAAGCCAAGAATCAAATCAGCAATTTGGAAAATAAGGAAGCAAAAAACCACCAATCATAACAACAAAAAGAAAAATGAATCCAAAAAAATGAGGATAATGTAAGCATCCTCCAGGACAACTTCAAGAGGTCCAATATTTGCATCATAGGGGTGCCAGAAGGAGAAGAGAAAGAGAAAGAAACTGCAAATCTATTTGAAAAAATAATGAAAGAAAACTTCCCTAATTTGGTGAGGGAAATAGACATGTAGTCCTGGAAGCACAGAGAGTCCCAAACAAGACGGATGCAAAGAGGCCCATTCCAAGACACATCATAATTAAAATGTCAAAAGGTTAAAGATAAAGAGAGAATCTTAAAAGCAGCAAGAGAAAAGAAGTTAGTTACCTACAGTGGAGTTCCCATAAGACTGTCAGCTGATATCTCAAAAGAAACTTTGCAGGCTAGAAGGGACTGGCAGGAAATATTCAGAGTCATGAAAAGCAGAAACCTAGAGCCAAGACTGCTTTACCCAGAAAAGCTACCATTTAGAATCAAAGGGCAGATAAAGAGCTTCCCAGACAAGAAAAACTAAAGGAGTTCACCATCACCAAACCATTATTATGTTAATCCATTATAAATGTTAAAGAGACTAATTTAAGAAAAGGAAGATCACAACTATGAAGAATAAAGTGGCAATAAATACATATCTATCAACAATTGAATCTAAAAAACAAACAAAACAAACAAGAACAGAGACAGAATCATGAACACAGAGAATGTTTTGATGGTTGCCAGATGGTAGGGTGGTCTGGGGCAATGGGTGAAGAGGTAAGGGGATTAAGAAGTTCAAAATAGGTAGTTACAGAATAGCCATGGGGATATAAAATACAGTATGGGAAATGGAGTAGCCAAAGAACTTACACACATGACCCATGGACATGAACAATGGTGTAGGAATTGTGTGAGGGAATGGGGGCTGCTGGGTGAAGAGAGTCAAAGGTGGAAATATCAGGACAACTGTAATAGCATAACCAATAAAATATAATTTTTGAAGAAATACCAGGATCTAGCTACCTTCTAGTAAGCTAGATAGCAAAACAATTTGCAAAAATGTCACAAAATGCCCTTCTCGATCTTTTTGAAAATAACTTTTTTATTAAAATGTCATTTATCTTAACATAAGTCAGTTCATTTGTTAATGAATAAATATTAACACGCCTCCATTTTAATTTCTAATACAGTAAATATCAATAGACTTCAGACACATGAATAAAAAAGCTCTTTGGGGTCTTCAATAATTTTTAAAACTGTAAGAGGTCCTGAGACCAACCATTTCCAGAACTTTGCCCTACTCAATAGTGAGTTTCATTCCACTTCCCCAGGTGCCACAAATTCTGAGTGGGTCAAAAACGCAGTAAACCATCTTTTTAGAAGCTTACAAATCACTGGATTATACTTTAAATGTACAAACTGTATGGTATGTCAAGGATATCTTACTAAAAATGCTTTAAAAATTATTACAGATAAAATTTATAAAGAAAAACTACCCATTTCAATTCATATTATGAAATAAATCAATAATACACCTACAAATCAATGACTGACAAATACGTTAAGAATAGATAATGAATGTTATAAAACCAGGAACGAAAAATTAAGCGATGACAAATGTTTAGAAAAAAAATTAAGTACAATTTCCATAAGAAAAAAAAAAACTTACCTTCCAAGAGTTTTTGACATGATGTATTTGTCTCTTAATTCCTTGGGATAAACTGATTGATCGTCTACAGTCAGATCGAAAAATACAAAAACTAAGGAAAAAAATGGCAGAAATAGGCCTCAATAATTCATTAGATAAAGAGAAGATGAATGATCCTAAACTTTAGTTAACATATGAAATATAAGATGATTGTTTTAACTACAGTTAATATCTAACCCTAAAGAAATTATTTAGCTAGGCTAAAACATATCATAAAACCTATAGAAAATGCTGACAAAGTCATTCTTCAGTGGAAATACACAGCATCGTTCTCACTATAGTGCATAAAGCCATGCATAAATAGTAGTCTTATTCCGTGACCTCAGAATATTAATCAATTGTACTAATATAAAATACCTATACAAATTGCAAAAGACCAGAACCTAAAAGCAATTAGTTTGAGCCTAAATGAAACTGTTCTAGCCAAGTAAATAAACGTCCCAACAATAATTAGGCCATAGATTATCACACTAGAATTACCTTCTTTTAGCCATTTATACCATTACATATAGGTTATGGAGCAAACCAGCTTGAACCGACTTGTAAAGTTAAATTAATAATACTTTTCCCAAAATCCCCCCTTATTTCCCCATTATTCATGCTGTATTTCAGAAAAAGAAAACAACAAAAAAGCCACTCTACTCGCCCTGACCGGTGTGGTTCAGTTGGTTGGGCATCATCTTGCAAAGCAAAAGGTCACCAGTTGGATTCCCAGTCAGGGCACATGCCTGGGTTGCAGATTCTGTCCCAGTTGAGACACATACAAGAGGCAACCGACCGATGTTTCTCTCCCTCTTTCTCCCTCCCTTCCCCTCTCTTTAAAAATAAACAAATAAAATCTTAAAAAAAAAACAAACCCTACTCATTTAATAATTTAGTCATACATGTGAACCAATCCTATAATCGGTCATCAGACATTTCAATTCTACTAAGTTATCAATGATAAATTTGCAACTGCCTATAGTATCTTGAACCCTGCATATCTCAGATTGTCAGGTGATGGGTTTTCACCTCCTGGGAGTCACCTAGAGACCCTGTCTTGGGCCCAAATCTGAGCCACCTCAGTATGCTTCATTCCAGACTGGTCCACATGAGGCAAACACCTGCTCAGGGAATTAGACCTGCTGGCCACCCATGGGACAACTGTTCTTATGTGCTTGCAGCTGTTTATTAACCTAGATGTCCCAGTGGCATCTAAGGATCTGGGAATATGAGGGGCTATGGAGATGTATTTATCATAAGCGTCCAGGTCTGCCTCATGGGCTGCAAACTCAGTTGCCCACACAAGCCGGGAAGGTCACGTAGAGATCAGGCTGGGTTGCGTATTTAAGTCAACAGGGAGCAGTGGGGACTTGAATATGAAAACACATCATCCATCTAAAAGAGGCAGCCTCTACTCAGTGTGAGATTAGGCTCAGTGTGGCCAGATATTCCACCTTTTCGAAGAAATCTAGACTTTCATGTTAAAGGTATAAATATCAGCAAATGCCTAATAAAATGTCAATAGGAATTAGCAGTCTGCAGAGTACCTGTTTTATCTCTTTCAGCCAGGGCCACCTTTAAACTATACAACACCTTTGTTCAAATTAAAAAAGGTAATGGACAGACCAAGAGAAAAAGGTGGTACACAGTTTGCCAAGTGGAGGAAAGGTTAAATTTCAGTGCCCAGTTGCCCCTCTCAAACAGCAAAACCCTTTGCAGCTGCCCTGACTATATGAGATAGTAAACAAAATAGTTAGAAACGGGAAAAACTAAGTTAATCATAAAATGCATTTTAGGATGCCCAGAATAGCCATTGTTCTCAGATGCCAGTCTGAAGACTGACTGCATGAGAATCACCTGGGCAGGATGTTTTAAATCCATAGAATAACTGAATCAGGTCACGTGGAACAGTGCCTATGGGAATCTACATTTTCAAGGTGTTTAACCCCCCCACACACACATACCCTTCCAAATCATTCAACTCTTAGTTTTAGGAACTTCTATGGGTTTATTATTATTACTATTATTATTATTGAAGAAACGAGACTATTCCTGTTGTCCAAGGATTTAAAATCACTGCGAACTATAACTCTGTAGCTTTAGTCAATTATTCTTTCTGAGTTGAATGACAATTATTTGGCTAGTATGTGATATTCATGAAGTTTTAGGAGTGGATACTTATAAATGCTACCTGATGACGACAACAAGCACATCCACTTTCGGAGGATAACCAAGTGGTATTTAAGAAGGTGGAAGATCTAAATTGAGATTCTTATCAAAAAGAAAAAAAGAAAAAAGATAGAAAAAGAAAAAGAAAAAACATCCATAGCCTAATGCCTGGTGTATAAATAGGAGTTCAATAAATATATGTGGAATGGAATGAAGAACAGAAAGAATGAGGAAGATGAATTAGTGGCCTAAAACAATTCATACCTAAGAATGATGTGACATAAAATGCATCAGTCCATGAATTATGAACAATCTTCAGCAATACGCTAATTCAATTGACAGCACATGGCTTTAAATAAAATTAATCAAACCAATTAAACCTTAGGAAACCTGCCTTGATAGAACTTTTCACAATTTAAAAATACAACTAGGACTGAGTACAATCTTGAATGCTAACTTATTTGTTTACCTAAACCACGAGGGTGAACCCAAAAAACCCCGTAATTTATTTATAAAAAATTGTGTATTATGCCTGGCTGGTGCGGCTCATTGGATTGAGTGCCAACCTGAGAACCAAGGGGTCACCAGTTCGATTCCCGGTCAGGGCACATGCCTGGGTTGCGGGCCAAGTCCCCAGTTGGGGGTGTGCTAGAGGCTACTAATTGATATAACTCTTGCATATTGATGTTTCTCTCCCTCTCTTTCTCCCTTCCTTCCACTCTCTCTAAAAATAAATTTTAAAAATCTTTTTAAAAAAATTGTGTATTAATTCTTACACGTTTAAACTTTAGTCACCTTCAAAGAAAGTACTCTCCATTTGATGCAATATACCTATAAAGATGTTTTTTCCTCTGCTCGAAACAGTTTTTGACCTCATCAATTTTGATGTCTTTTAGTGCTTCTGCAATTTTTTTGTTTCACCTCTTCCACGTCGGCAAGGTGTTTCCTTTTGAGGATTTTTCATCCAGGGAAACAATAAGAAATTGTTCAGGGCAAGATCGGGTGAATAGGGAGGGTGGGGCATGGAGGTCATGTTGTTTTTGCTCAAAAACTGCGGAACACTCAGTGTGGTGTGGACAGGTGTGCTTGTAAATCACCCACCATGAAATGGGAAAACATGTTAAGTCTTCAAAAAAAATTCACTGAAGCCAAACCCAGCCTCTCACAACTCCAGCTGGTACACTGATACAGATGGGCTACTAGAACACTCACCTAGCAGGGGAAGCCTATATTACAAGGGGCCTCCCTTCCCAAAGGTAATTCCCATTTTTTTTGGATCTTCCCTCGGTATTCTACAGAGAACACAATGTCAATTTTCCTTCTTTCTTTTTTCTTTTTAATAGAGAAAGGGGAAGGAAGAAGAAAGAGAAACATCGATGTGAGAAACATTGATCAGCTACCTCTCATCCACTGGGGACCAAACCCACAACCCAGGCATGTGCCCTGACTGGAAACAGAACCAGCAACCACTAACTCAGCGGTATGATGCCCAACAAACTGAGCCACACGGGTCAGGGCTCAATTTTCCTTTTCATGGGAGGAAAAAAATCCGATAGCCATAAAATAATGATTTACCTTTATTATTCCACACTGAAAGTGCAATTTCGGAATTGTTATTCAAAGGAAGGCGTCTTCCTTTCCCTACAAGCTCTCTATTTACAAAGGTTCCATTCCCACTGTGATCTTCTATATACGCAATGTAAGAGTTTTTAGGACCCATTTCCTAAAATAGAGAACATTTTATTTCAAAGTTTTAACAGAGGCAAGTTATCCTAGGAAGATATCGAAGAGTGATGGCTAGATTATCAGCTCTCCCAAATATGTGGTTATTTGTCACCTACCCTGAAAATCCGAAAGTGCTTCTTGCTGTAAGTCCGGTATTTATCCGTGTTTTTCAGCAGTGGCTCATCGAAGCAGTACTCACAGCTTCTATCCCTCCCAAACCAGTAGCTGTCATTAACACACTCTGTAACACCAAAGCACACACCAGAGAACTGTTGAATTTCACGTATCAAACACCTTTAAAAACTGCTCATAAAATTTACTAGTAGGAAAATAGTCAGAGAAAGCAATAAAAATTATAGATTTGTTTACCAAGATATTATAAGATTAAAAGTGAGGAGAGAAGAAACAACAATTTTCCAACAATGAGTTTAATAAATTAGGGTTTATATATAACCACGAAATAACAAGCAGTCATTAAACGTCCTCAATTTTTAATCACCTGGAAAAATACTTATGATATAATAATTTTCTACTCTTTACCTAAACTCAGTATATCGGCACTTTTCATGGCAGGCTAGATGCTCAGGACCTGGCCCCTGCCATCCTCACCCTGTGCGCCTTCACTTGGCTCCCTCCAGCCAGTCCCACTGGTCTCCTTTCTCAGCCCCATGCATGCCAGGCCCAAGGTGCCCTGTGGTGGCCTTTGCATACTTTGTTCCCAGTAGTCTGAATGGCCATTTTGCCCTTGTGTCTGGACTCAAATTATCTTCTCCTACTCATTCTGCATAAGCGGACTCCCACCTCACCACACATCTATGTTATCATAATGACAGCCTGTTTCATTTCCGTCTAAGTATAGACCATAACTGGAAATTATCTTGATTATCTGAATATTGTCTCCTAGCATTCCCGTTAGAACGTATCATCACAAGGGCAGCCTTAAGTCTCTCTCGTTTAAAAGTACAGCTCAAGCACTTAGGACGATGCATGTGCCAGGCACGTAAGTGTTCCTGCAAAGACAGACTAGAGAATATATCAGCAAATCATATCACAGACAAAGGACTGATTTCCTTAATATATGTAAAATCCTACAAATCAATAAGGACAGGCAATCCAAGAGAAAATGGGTGACATACTGGCAAGTATGGCTCAGGTGGTCATCACAGGTTCGATTCCCAGTCAGGGTACATGCCTAGGTTACGGTTCAGTCCCAGTCAGGGCCCAGCCACTTTTGGGGTACGTGTGAGAGGTTGCCAATCAATGTTTCTCTCTCACGTCAATGCTTCCTATCCTTTCCCTCCATCCCTCCCATTCTATCTGAAATCAATGAGCATGTCCTTAGGTGAGGACAAAGAAAAAGGAGAGGGCAAGATATATAAAGTTACAAGAGAAAGAAATACAAATGTCTAAAGTATATGACAAGATAGCCAAGCTAACTCAATACAAGAAATTTTTAAAACCAAAAACACATTAAGATTCCATGTTTCAATGATCAGATTATCAAAAATCAAAAAGGTGCATATTACACTGTGGTCATAAGAATTATGAAGCAGCAGCTACTCTCATATGTTGCCAGTCAGAATACAACTTTATACCATCTAGGGAGGACAGTTTGGCAAGATCTGTCAAAATCACATAGGCAGCCACTTCAGAACACATGAAGGTGGCTAATTTTTTTTCAAAAGGAAAACAACAAGTACTGGCGAAGCTGTAAGGCAATTGGAACTCCCATACATTCCTGGTAGGAACATAAAATGGTGCAGCCACTGTGGACAACAGTTTGCAGTTCTTCAAAACTTTCAACCTAGAACTGTCTTCTGACTCAGCAATTCCACTCCTGGATACAGACCCAAAAGAACTGAAAGCAGATACCCAAACAAATTCTTTTTGTTTTGTTTTGTTTTGTTTTTTAAAGATTTTATTTTATTTTTGTACAGAGGGAAAGGGATGGAGAGAGGGAGGGAAACATCAATGTGTGGTTGCCTCTCACGCGCCCCCACTGGGGACCTGGCCCGCAACTCAGGCATGTGCCCTGACTGGGGAATCTAACCGGCGACCCTTTGGTTCGCAGGCCGAGGCTCAATCCACTGAGCTACACCAGCCGGGGCCCAAACAAATTCTTATACACAAAAGTCTATACCTGCATTATTCACAATACTCAATGGATGAATGGATAAACAAAATGTGGTTTTGCCTAACAGAATGTTACTCAGCCACAAAAAGGAACAAAGTACTAATACATGCTACAACATGGTAAAGCTTATGCTAAGGGTAAAAAGCCAGAAACAAAGGGCCACATATTGTATGACTGTATGTATATGAAATATCTAGAATTAAACCCACAGAAATGAAATACAGATTGGTGGTTGATTGGCACAGGAGGAGAGGGAAATGAGGATTAACTGCTTAATGGGTACAGGGTATTATTTTGGAGTAATGGAAATGTTTTGGAACTAGACAGAGGTGGTGGTTGCACAATGTTCTGATGTCCAAAATACCCCTGAACTGTTCACTTTAAGATACTTAGTTTTATATTATGTGAATTTCACCTCAATTTTAAAAAATTACATATGCACACAGCCACTGACCTAGAAATTCCATTTCTAAGAATTTATCCTACAAATAGAATTATATGTATTATGAAAGGACATAAGCAAATGTACAAGGTTATTAACTATCGCATTTTCTTAAGCAAAAGGTTATAAAATTAAACATCCATTAGTAAGGGGGCTGGTTCAATAAATTTATGTATAAATTTATGTATATAAAAGAGGAATGAGGCCCTGGCCAGGTAGCTCTGTTGGTTAGAGCATTGTCAAATATGCCGTGGTTGTGGGTTCGATCCCCAGTCAGGGCACATACAACAATCAGCCAATGAATGCATAAATAAGGAGATCAACAAACTGATGTTTTTCTCCCGCTCTATCAAATATCTGAAAGGCTACATAAGAAATCTGAGAAAGAAGAAAGAAAAGAAAGAAAAGAAAAAAAGAAAGAGGAAAAGAAAGGAAAAAATGAAAATAAAGAAAATATCTGCAATACTGGGAAATCCTGGAAGGAAGGACAGAAGTCGGGTAAAAAATTTTGTACCTAATGCAGATATGACCATTTCAAAAAAACTAAATTAACCACTTGTAAAGAGTTTGCAGTCTAGTGGGAAGACGAACATCGAAACAACAACAATGCAGGTAGACTGTCCCAGGGAAGCAGAGGTGGAAGGCCTAGGCAACTCTGCCCAGGGCAATCAAGGAGGCTTCTTGGAGGAGGTGAGACAGGAAGGACAGATTAAACTGGCTCTTTGGAAGGCAATATGGAAGTATACATTACAAAGTAAAGCCATGCCTACTCTATGACCCAGCTTAGGCTCTACCCTGGAGAGACACTTGCCCAACTGACCAAGAAGACAACTACAGGGACATTCACTGCAACCTTGCTTGCAGGAACAAAAACTGGAAAGAACCTAAGCATCTACTGATAAGGGAAAGAATAAATGAACCATTTCTACTAGAAGCCAGGAACTTCAGGGCAGCTGGAAAAAGAAGGGCATGGAGAGTTCATCAGGACTAACAATAGTCTAGGGCTGTGGACGGAGAATGCAAGGGGTAGCCTTCCATGGAAGGCCTGCTCTGACCTTTGCTCATTAGGAGAGCCCCTGGCACACCTGTGGAGGAGGGCAGACAGAACAATGGAGGAGGCAAGGGGACCAAAAGCTCTCGGTGAGAAAATTAAAGGTATGAAACCAAGGAAGGATGGATGGGTCCCTCCTCCTAGTAGAGAAGGGTGTGCAGAAGAGAGTGTGTGGGGAGAGGAAGAGATGCATTGTTTTTAACATGAGAGTTGAAAGTTTAAATAAGATCTTTGCTTTGCCAGGATTCTAGACCTCTTCGAAGTTTAAACTCACCATCCTCCTCTCAGAGTGCCCTATTTCACTAAAACAATTAAAGACATCTGGGAAAAGTTAACCCATCTCTCTCTTGATCCAATTCAATCCGAACCTTTGACTTCTTTCCCTCACCTTTGCTTTAATATTATTTCCCCATGTAATAGGTGAGTGTGAGGCTCAGAAAAGTAGCATCACTTGCCTGAGGTTACACAGCTAAAAAGAGACAGGGTTAGGACTTGAACCCATGTCATTCAGATTGTAGCACCCTCACACTTCCCCCACTCTCCCAGCTATACTCTCATCCTTATTTTCTTCCCACTCAAGCATTTTTAATCTTTCTCTCTCTACCAGTTCCTTTCATTCTCATTTCATACAGTAACAAGGTTCCCTTTAGGCTGCTACCTAATCTCATTACCTTTCTGACGCTTTCTTTTGTACTGACAAGTTAAGAGCATAGGTTTAAAATATGAAAGCTGTAGGTTTAAATCCTGCCTCTATGAATTCCTACCTGTATGACTATAAAGAAGTTACTCAATTTCTCTCTAAGCCTCAGGTTACTCTTCTGGAAAATGGAGGCAAGAATAACACACTCAGAGGAATACTTTGAAATTTAAATAAGATAGTCCCACGTTCCACCCAACATCAGACAGGCATGCATCAGGGAGGACAAGCTGTCTTAGCACAGGGAGGATAAGAGGTCCTGGCACAGGTTCAAGTCTTAGCACAGGTGCTTGTAGTCCTGGGTCAACTTGTACAGGCCCTACAACTGGCAGTGTCTTGAGCTTTCTGCTGCAACAAATATCTGTATTTGTTTTTCTGAACACCATATTCACATTACACTATATAACAAAGGGTCTTACCAAGATTGGAGAATCCATCCTGAAGGGACCATAATCGAGCCCAAGGCGCAGGGACGGGCTCCTCCGGTTCTTGGTCCTCAGGAATAGAATACAGTTCCTGAGTGGACACTGTGTCTAAGGAGCTCAGTGTGCCCGAGCTGGAGTGAGAAGACTGGCTGGACGTTGGCACTGTACTGGTAGAAGAGCTGGATGTGCCCTGGGACTGTGGGGAGGAGCCTTGTGTCTGCAGGGAGGAGCCTTGTGTCTGTGGGGAGGGACCACGGGACTGCGAGAAACCACCTTGGGACTGTGAGAAACCACCTTGGGACTGTGAGCAGGCGCTGCTGCCATGCGACTGCTGATTCTCCACATCTGGCTCCTGAGACATCACGACCTCAAAAAATAAGTGTCCAACAATATGGTGAGCTTCAAGGAACAAGACTAAGAGTTCAAGAGTAAAAGATGAGCATATAACAATGGCAAAAAAAAAAAAAAAAGCAATCTCTGCAAATATTAAAATTCTAACAGTCTAGACCTATAGTTCTGGGCTGTTTTTCATCAGATCACTTTCTCCAGGTCAGTTTTTTGTCTGATAGCCAAACCACAGGGGAAAGGAACAAAAACCCAATTATTCAAATGCTATAAAAAATAAAGCAATGAAATGGAGTTCAGGAGGAGAAAAAGACTTACAACAGTTTACACTCATCCAATTGTTAAAAATTAGAAATAAAACCTAAAATGTATTCATTAATACAACCAACACTACCCTTAAATATCACATATGTCTGGAAAGAGAAAGTAGGGGAAGGGTCTTGTGGCTTTGGGGTAGAAGAAGATGGGCAAAGAGAAACCGCAGTTATTTGTCGCACCACTTTGGGGGAGGAGGCATTTACAGAAAAGATCACTGGTGCCCCTCCTCCCCCAAACCAGCTCCGGAAGGTAAGGACCAAGCTCTGTGGGTTGACTAGAGATTCCTTAACGGCTAAGTGCTGGGCCACTTAATGAGGCAGACAGAACACAAAGAGGACTGCCATAAACAACTCCACCTAGTCTTTTGTGATGCTAAGTAACTATGCGCTCCTGTTTTCAACATCCTAAATGGCCTGCCAGCCCTACAGAATCTTGCAGGAACCATTGTTTGAGCCACAGAAGACCCTAACAGAGGTTCCCACCCTTGGTTTAGAATTAACTTGATGGAGAGTTAAACTTTGATAACAACCTACAGTAATGTCAAAGTAACTTTCAAACCCCCGAACTCTAAATCCCTAATCTGATTGTTTAAAGGTACTCTCTCTCTCCAGATTCCCACACTCAGACTGCTCCTCCAGGAGAACACAGTAAGTAAGCTTTACTCACATTGACTGCATTTACACGGCTTTCCAGATACAAAAGTCCTGAGGAGTTTTCCTTAAAGCACACGAGGAATGTGACGCCAAAGCCGCGTCTGCCACTCCAGCTGCATTAACACTACCTTAGCCAGGTTGTGTTCTTCTGCAGTTTTTTGAGCAAGATTTCTCCACCCTGAAAACTGGCAAAAGACAGTGTGTCAAGAGGTAGCTATCAACGCTTATACTAAATGAGGGTCAACTAGGTGGGGACCACACTGGTCTCAGCCATAAGTACAGTGGAGTGGTTAGAGGCAAACAGGTCTGGAATCAGATGCCCGAGTCAGATCTTTAGGTCGATCACAACCTCTTGGAACCTTATCTGATAAAAGTACATATTGAGGGTTAAATGAAATGATTCATGGAAGCTCCTCCTCCAGTAATGCTTGATAATTGGGAAACAGAATTCCAGTCCCAAAGAATCTTAACAGCACCCTACGAGTGCAACGCAATTTTTTTTTTCCAAATAAAGAAACCAAGGAGGACTGGTGCTTCTCTGCCCTCTCCCCGCCACCCCATTCCACACACTTACTTATGGACACTTGCAGGGAATCCTCCTACATAGATCAGTGTGTTTCCAGTTCCTGCAGCGCGTGGCAGCTAAGAGTGGGTTCTCGGTAGGTGTTTTGAGATAGAACCTAAAGTATGGTAATAATTGCGAACATTTATAGAACTCTTTACAAAGCAACTTCTCTCTGATTTTGAAGAGTACAACTGCTGCTTCTTATCCTGCACGCCTGCACCATCTTCAGCTTGTAAGTAACAGGGGAAATGAACTTCACCTGGAAGTTTATCTACAAAGAAGGAAGAGAGTCGCCCACGCACTCCTCCTCCACCCTCCCACCCGCCCGAGCTCAAAAAGGAAGACAAGGCGGAAGGTCAGGAGATTCAGCGCACATTAAGACGCTAAGGACGGGATTCGAACCTCCCAACACCCAAGGGAGGTTCACCCACTAAGACTCACCGCGTGAGCCCACCGGGAACCACACACTCACAGCAGCTGCAGCTGGTGGCGTGGCGCTAAACAAATACAAACTCCACTCTCAACCAGTCAAAACACACCTCCGCTACTGCCGGACCAATGAGGAGCAGGGGATGTGGCCGTCCAAGCTAGCCGCACTGCTTGCTGGGAGTTGAAGTTTAAAACCTTGAGCGGGACTCAGAATCCAGGTTTCCCCCTAGTGATCCCGCCCCCTCAGCTCTCCAGCCAATCAACAACACTAATCTGGTCGGCTGCGGTCTCTCGGTTTTCCCTACCCCAGTGACCCCGGCGAAATAGGCCGCGGGCCTGATGTGGGGTGGGAGGACCGGGGCACTGCCCCGGTTGTGGGTCTTGTGGCCGACAGGGGTCCTCGGAAGGAGACCGCTAAGCTGCAATGCTGCGTCGGTAAAAGGAAACAACTCCCCCCAGTGTTGGAACTGCGGAGGCCCAGGGAAACTCATTCGTGTGGACGGGCTCTTCTGCCCACAGTGCCGGGCGCTGCAGCCACCAGACCCCACTAGAGACCACTTCAGCCTTATGGACTGGTACGCGAGGCGGTTTGGGGGAATGCGCAGGGCGAGAGAGACGTCAGGAGCTGGCGTGCGTGAGGGAAGGGCCGATCAGATTTGGAAAGAAGGTGGGACCAGATAGGGGGGCGGAACCCTAGAGACTAGGGGCAGGGGATGGGGTCTGGGAGAATGGAAGATGGGGTGTGACCTGAAAAAGAGGAAATTGAGGGATGGAGACTAGAGTGGAGGGAGGACTGGAGGAGCAGAGAGTAAAGTTAAGGGAAACTGAGTGCTGGAGGCTACGGGGAGGGAGACTTGGGGCGGGGCCTGAGGGAAGGGTTACTTGAAGGACCCTAGAGAAAGGAGAGTTGAGGGATGGGGTCAGAACAATTAAAATTGAGTTGAAATTTTTAAGAAAGGCGTTCTGAGGTATTATCCAAAATAAGGGAGTAAAAACACGGAAAAAGCCAATATGGTGGGCGGAGTGTAAGGGAAAAGTGAGAATTGGAGGGAGAGGGTCTGAGAAATAGGTGTTTTTCCTGTTCCTACGAAGGTTGAGGTGATTGGAGAGGTGGTGAAATTTGGGCAGGCTCTGGGAATAGAAAGCGAAAGGAATTGGATTAAAACGAGGTGAGTAACAGATGAAGGGACCATGGCCTTGTAAAGATACGGTTAGATTTGGTAATGCCCCTTAATCTCTGGGATCTGCCCTCACCAGTCATTGAGCACTTATGATGGGCTGCAGTAACAAAATTAATCTTTTAAGTTCCTCGAGGTTGCCAGACTAGCACGTTTCCTCTGTTTAGATGACTGTCCTGTGATCTTTGACTACTCATCATTCACGTCGCAGCTCAAATGCCATGTCTTGTCCACTGCATCTCCCACTCTCTGACCCTATTCTGTTTTTCTTCATAGCACCTACCACTTTTGGAAATTATCAGTCTGCGTGTTTATTACATATTCCCCCATGGGAACAAGAACCAGACCCATAGTATACAAATCTATAAATATTGATGCATGAATTTTATCTCCCAATTTCCTTCCAGCAACCGTTCCTTCACAGTTGATACTGCAAAACTCCAGCATAGGTACCAGCAACTACAGCGTCTTGTCCACCCAGATTTCTTCAGCCAGAAGTCTCAGGTAGTCTGTTGGCCATCCTTAATCATATCCAAACATGTGTGCATTCCAGGTGGGTGGCTGTGGCCTTATAGTTATTTGATTATCAGAGACAGGGCTGGACAGCCAGCCCCACCCTGTGGCATGCCCCAGCCAGCCAGGCCCTGGACCTGTCCTGCAGAATTAGAACCCATGAGTTGAAAATAAATGTAGCTCATCCCATACCAGTTCTGCTCTGGCCACTTCCGTAGGTCCCTGCCCATCAGCACTTTATGAAACAGTTTGTTAATGTAAGATGGCTGATTTGGATGGTAATGACTGTCTTCATCTCCACTAACAGACTGAAAAGGACTTCTCAGAGAAGCATTCAACCCTGGTGAATGATGCCTATAAGACCCTTCTGGCCCCCCTGAGTAGGGGACTATACCTTGTAAGGTGATTTCTCAACCCTTCTATGAGTGTCTACCTGGTGTCCGTTGCACTAAGGCAGGGGTGTCCAACCTTTTGGCATCTCTGGGCTACACTGGAAGAAGAAGAGTTGTCCTGGGCCACACATTAAATATTTTGCAACATGTAATCACAAAAAAAAAACTAATAATGTTTTAAGTAAATTTACGATTTTGTGTTGGGCCGCATTCATAGCCATACTGAGCTGCATGCAGCCCACAGACCATAGGTTGGACACTCCAGCTGCTCCCCTGTATTCAGTAGAGGAGTGCTTGAGCCCTGAGCCAATTTAGGGACCCAAAGATAGTACATAAGTATCGTTTTCTCTGAATATTCTCTGTAAATCTTACTTGCCTAATTGCATTTTTTAAAACCATTTTCTATATATTGCAAGGATTGTATGGCGATGGCTTTTGGGAAAGTAATTTCGGGGGTTTGGGAGGAGGGCAGAGGTGAGTACCTTGGAATTTTCAGATTTAATAGAGTCTTTGCAAATATCTAGTTCAAACTCACAAGTGAAGGAATGGCTCCCCCAGGGTCACACACCTCTGAATAGCAGAAAGGGATCCCGTCCAAGCATTCCTTTCTCAGTCTAAGTTTCCAGCACACTAACCCTCACACTTTCATTATTAGGACAGTTCAAGTTTTCCCTGAGTGGTATTCTGTTTAGAACGGTGAGTAGGATTTATGATGTTAGCCACAGTTTCTTGAACACAACTTATTTCCCCTGCTTTGTGCCCCAATAGCTAAAACTCCATGGAGTAGAGATTCCTGAAGGAACAGACAATGAAATGGACAGGCAATTCCTCATGGAAATCATGGACATCAATGAAAAGCTTGCAGAGGCTCAGAGTGAAGCTGCCATGAAAGAGATTGAATCTATTGTCAGAGGTAAAAGACAAAATATCACTAAATGCATTTTATTGCTATTATATTTCCATCGTTTAAGTGAAAAATGAATATAAAAATACATATTGGTCATCATAATGATTCAGGGAATATCTTTTTCTTGGGTATCTTGAAACCAAATTTGTCTGGAGATTAGGGCTGTAACATCCCTACCTCTCTGGAACACAGCCTTGTCCTCATATCACGACTATTTAAATGGAAGAATTAAGATAATGGTTTTCTCTTTCAGCGAAACAGGAAGAACTGACTGCCAGTGTGAGCAGAGCTTTTGAACAAGGTACTGTCTTCATTTCTTGACTTTCTCAAATAGGGAAAGAAATCATAAGCACTGAGGTACAAACGTCCATTCAACAAGTAGCTATAATGTGCCCATCTTATGATAGTTACATGGGGATGTATTAAATACAGATGAGTGTACATTTTTGCCTTCAGAATTCACAGTCTTGTTGGGGAAACACGCTGTGTGCCAAAAATCATCACGTGCCAGTGAAAGATTAGATGAAAGTCCTTCATTCCCCTTTACAAGTAGGAAAAGGTAAGATGAAGGATATGGGGTGAAGCCAACACAGGTAGACTCTGAGGGCAAGGAAACACATGCAGCATTTGACAGGGCCCGCACACCCCTTTTTCTGCAAAGCCCAGGAGGAGAAGACCATGGCAGAGCACTGCCCAGATCGCAAATATGGAATGTTCATCCTTGTCGCCACTGTCATGGCTCTGAGAGTGAAGAGACTATGCTCATTGCTTCCTGTTTTTAAATAAGAACAACCTTTCAATATGCTCCTGACTGGTGCCACGGCTTAACTATGAGAATAATGGCCCTTTAGCATAGGGTTCCTTTTGATGCAAGAAGCAGACAGCTACTCAGGGTAGCCTAGATAAAGGGAAATTATTGTAAGGAATCAGGGCCATCTCACAGAATCCACAGAGAAAGTCCCTGCAATAATTATAGTATAGCATGATAAAAACTTTTCTGGGACAGAACCTGAGAACCAAAAAGGGGTCTGGAACCAAGACTGTGGTCCTGGACTCATTGCCCCTGGTAGTTCATTCCATCCTCTCCTCTGTAAAAACCACTTCTCTCTGCTTCTTTATTGGTATATGATGCCCCAAAGTGGCCTCTCCCACCGGATGACTCTTTAGTCCTCCTTGGTCTATTACCTTATAAAAACAAGACCTTTCACCATCTGACTGTTGTCCCCTAGACCCACCTCTAGATTTCTGGGAGAGGAAATTTGATTGGCCCAGCTTTAACCAGATGTCCAGTCCAGTACAGTCAGCTAGGGCCATGGGGATGGGCTTACACATGTGCTGCCTACTTTGCAGAGACTGTAGAAGTTGATTCTGAAAAGCAGGCACAGTGAGGGTCTCTAAAAAGTTGGTGAGAAATAAAGATTAACAGCAGAAAAGACAGGAACCCCATGTGTCTGTCTGAAACCCACATCGCCCAGCCCACAGGCTAAGACGGTCAGATTGTGTTCCACCAGGGCCTAGCCCCAGCTCCTGTTGGCCTTTGTATACTTCTATTTTTTTTTAATAGAAGTTCTTTCTCAAAGTTATAAAATATAACTTTGAGAAAGAGTAACCTGTAAGTACAATTTAAAGGATAATAATAGACCAACGCTTACGTCCTCACCACCTAGCTTAAGAAACAGAACATGCAAACAGGATATATGAGTGGCCATTAAGCACGTAAAAATATATTCAACATCACTAATCACGAAGGAAATGAAAATCAAAATCACAGTGAGATACCACCTCATACACATTAGGATGGCTACTGTAAATTTTTTTAAATGCAGACAATAAAATGTTTTGGCAAGTATGTAGAGAAGCTGGAACCCTTGTGCACTGTTGTTGGGAATGTAAAATAGTGCATCCACTAAAGAAAACAATATGGCATTTCCTAAAAAGTTGAGAATAGAATTGCCATACAATCCAGCAACTCCACTTCGGGGTACATACCTAAAGAATTGACAGCAGGGGCTTGTAAAGATACTTGTGCACTGTCAGATAAACAAAACCAGATACTAGTTGAAGCAGAAAGGACAGATTTGAATCAATAGTAACTACTGCAATAGAGAAGAGTCCACCATGAACTAAACTCACCTTTAATTTGTGACTGGGCTTTTTATTTATTTTTAATTTTTACAATAAAAAAATATTTTATTGTGTGACTGAGCATTTTATCCAAGAGAGGATGAGGAAATAGGGAGGGGGTGCACAGGGGCTAAGTATAGTCAGGAAGGTGAAAAATTCCAAAAAGTGGGAAGGGCAGAGTTGGTCCACGTGAAACAGATCTGGGTTTGCTAACTGGCACATCAAAATTAGGCTCCTACCCTCTCACAGAGCCTGGGAGACAGGTGCCCTATCTTCAGGTGTCGGCTGGAACAAACAGTAAGAAGGTGACAGCAAGAACAGATATTCTTCTTTCCTCTGAACAATACAAGTCCATTTCTCATTTGATCATCTTGTTTATAAGTACTAGCTGAAGCATCTGTTGAGATGATAGTTAGAGAACATTTGTTGAATAACATGAGCAATCAGGCATTTAATGAGGAGTATCTCTATGGTAACAAAAAGAAAAACAAAGAGTACTGCTTGGAGCAGAATATAAACCAGTTTCTGAGTCAAGAGCAAAGCCACTTGAGAAGACACTGAACTCTTAAGCATCTTTAGATGGTGACGTGAGGGTGGCAGTGGCAATCTGATGGATTTCCTGGTTGATAGTTTGAATGTGGTGATGGCAAAGATATCATTGTCACAGTTGTGGTTATTTCTCAGAGCAGAGCATGGAACATGCAGGAGTTCTGGTGGACTTTCTGGGTGGCCCATGTACCAGTAGCTCTAAGTTATCAGGCTTCGGCTTGCAGGACTTTCTCAGATTCTGGAGGAAAGAGGCAACTACAAGATAATCTGAGTCCTAAAAAATATCTAGGCAGTCAGGTCTTAGTTCTTAGTGACACCAAGTCAGCAAGGAGTGTAAAAAAATGGAAACACTGAGCTGTGGCCAGATATTGAAGGAAACTAGAATTGCGGATTTGGTAAGGGCTGACAAAATGTGTAAGATGGCAGGATCTGGTTCATTTTACAAGTAAATAAAACCTCAAAGACAAAGAACAAGTCTAGATTATGATAACCCACAAGGGTGTGTTACACTTTTCCACTGAAACATAAAATTTCTCTCTACAGTCACCCTCCTTTGTAATCAAAGATAAAGTAAGATTATTGTTATTTAAAAAATAGTTTTAGTTTCATTAAGTTTGGATTGATTATTTACGTAACTCCAGCAAGAATGATAATTGACCACACAGCCCTTTTCAGGTTTTCTTTATGGAACTTTTTATAAGGAATCTCAGGTTGGACTTTAAAAGCCTCTCAGTGCTAAGCCTGAGCCTGCCAGGAAGTTACCTTACTCACCTGTAAGGCTGAGAACTCTTTAAGCCAGATACCAGGCCAGTTTTTTTCCAGAGGCCTTTGTAAGCATTGGTTCAAAAGAGTCAACCTTAGTTCCTTATACTTGTCTGGTCATATCTGATTGTATGCATCATTTTCAAACATGGCATTCCAGTCAAAGCCTTCATAATTCTGTCCTATCACAAAGAGGACAGATTCTTATTAAACCTATGCAAATAACTATATTGCTGTGAAAATAAGAATGCCCTGTTTCCAATTTTTTGAGGGATCAGGCAGGGAGAAAAGGAGATAGCTTAAGAGAAAACGGAATGGGATTTTTCTTGTATCTGGAAAATAGAACATTTAAGAGCCAGCAATACTTCAAACAAAAAAATATAAAAAATTATAGTCACCCTGAACAGTATGGCTCCATTAGTTGGGTGTTGTCCCTGAAAGTAAAAGTTCACCAGTTCAATTCCTGGTCAGGGCACATGCCTAGGTTGCAGGTTTGGTCCCTAATCAGGGTGTGTACAAGAGGCAGCTGATCCATGTTTCTCTCTCACATTGATGTTTCTCTCCCTCTCTTTCTCCCTTCCTTCCCCTTTCTCTAAAATAAATATATAACATCTTTTAAAAAATTAAAGTCATTCTTTATCAGTTAACTCAATCCCATGTAATTAATTTTGTTGTGCCTGATCTTGGGTTAGCAGTTTTATGAACCCACTGGCTTTTAGAAATCCTGACTTAGCTTATCAGTTTGATTTCAAAGTTACTTAAGCAATGCCATCAGAAGCCTGTACCGCAGAGTACCTGGCACAGTCCTTTTTCATGGATCTTCAAGACAGTTGTTTTTTGTTAAACACAAGCAGTCTGGCCTGTAGCCGGTTGCAGAAGCTTTTAGAAAAGCATTAGGGTAAAACGTCTATCTATGGATAGCAAAAGACTTAAAGTGACCATGGTTAAAGATCTGATGAGAGTTCATTATAAAAATAACACAACTGACAAGGATATTTGGTTGTTTCTGTGACATACACATTTTAAAATAATAACTGGATTGATAACATTATACCAAGACATATTATGGATATTGATGGCATTGACAAATTTCTGTGAATTATACAATTTCCAAAATAGTAACATTTTACCCATACAAATATAACCTAGGGGAAGGTTAAGTATCTCTTCTTTGACACTGCTTCCCATGTAATTTAATATATCAAATAAACCTAATTTGTTTCACATCTCTTTTTTTATAAGGTGATAGATCTTTTGTGGTTTTCCAGGAGCTCTCTTGGAAACTTCAAACTCATTTCAAGTTTAAGAAGACCTTATTTAGAATTTCATTTGGGAAGTTGTCAAAAATGTCAAAAGGTTTAAAAATTTAATTAAATAGGATCATAGGCCATTTTGAAACAATACTTAGTTATCTATTTAACCAAAGTGGTGATAAAAGATTTCAAAGACAAGTATAGAAGGTAACATGGGGGCGCGGCGGGGGGGTGGAGTGTAACCTCAGGTCTTTGAACAGTAAGAAGACTTGCTTCTCTTAAGTAGTCAAGACCATGATAAAGACAGCATGAAGCACAGAAAATTATTTTGAGAAGACACAGAATATATGTCTCCAAAAAAGTAAAGAAATGCCTCTTACAGTCTTTTATTAAGACCAATAATCCAAGAAACTTTGTAATTTTAACAGGGAAGAAACCAAACTCTGGTTTTGTAATAGTACACTTTATATATAAATCCACTTAATCTTTGCCAGCTTTGACATCACAACATAAACATTTCCTTTTCCACAAACTTTTTTTAATGCCCATTCAGGTTTTATCCAGCTCTTTCCCTCTTTCACATTCTGCTGCAGGACAAAAACCACTCTCCTTTTTATCTTAACAAAAACACTTTTCTCCTTTCCTTGCATACTTTTCATGTAAAAACATACCCTACTTTTCTTCCATACTTTGTGTACAAAGTTGTTTCCCTTCACTCTTATTGTTTGTAGTAGTTTTGTTTTTATACATTGATTATAAATTTGACCCAACAGTAATGTTTATTTTACAGAGAAAACTGGGAAGTAGACAACTGAGAACTATTATATACCAGAATTCTGTAAGCAAATTAGCAAATTTTATGAATATAGCATCTCATAATCTCTGGAGGTCTACACTTTTTATAATACATTTCTTTTTAATGTAGTGAGAACATATTTATTAACAGACCTAAATATCTTTGGCTTCTCTAGACGATATAAAAATAAGAAACCAAAGTATATAAACTTAAACTAATGCTTAATAATGAATGTTTTAGCACTTAATCTTATTTAAAAATTAGATACTTAATGAATATCTATTATTTAACTTAGCGTATCTCTAAGGTCGCAAGTTGCCAAAAAGATGTTTAGGTGACATTATAAAACACAATTATTGTTGAAATAGTTTTTCAAAATAATTTAATTTGAGCAATATCAATTTTTAAAAGTACTTACTTATTTTTAGAAAGGGTAAGGGAGGGAGAAAGGAAGGAAGAGAAACATCAATGTGTGGTTACCTCTTGCATGCCCCCCACCAGGGGCCCGGCCTGCAACCCAGGCATGTGCCTGACTGGGAAATGAACCAGCAACCCTTTGGTTCACAGGCTGTCAGTCCACTGAGCCACACCAGCCAGGGCTGAGTAATATCAATTTTATCATTTCTATAATCTTAAATATCTAATACAGTATCAATTTATTTGACTAGTAAACCCAAGCAGAATAAAAATATATGCTTGCATTATATTTACTGTTGACAACTCTAAAGACATACCTATTTTATTAAACCAACAATATCAAACTAAGTCTTTTTTTTAAAGATTTTATTTATTTTTTATTTTTAGACAGAGGGGAAGAGAGAAAGAGAGGGAGAGAAACATCAATGTGTGGTTGCTTCTCGCGTGCTCCCTTCTGGGGACCTGGCCCACAACCCAGGCATGTGCCCTGGCTGGGGATCAAACCAGTGACCCTGTGGTTCGCAGGCTGGTGTTCAATCCACCGAGCCATACCAGCCAGGGCTCAAACTAAGTCATATTTGCCAAAGATTTATCCAAATTATGTGAAACTAAGAAACATTTGAGTTAGTTCCTTATTTCTGGATATTTTAGGAAGATTTCTTTTATATAAATCTTATTTCTGTCTTATCCAATTAGGATACAACTCTTTTTCCTTTTTTTTTTTAATTTTATTTTTTTTTTATCCTCACCTGAGGACATTTTTTTTTCATTGCTTTTAGAGAGAGAGAGGAAGAGAGAGATAGAAACATCAATGCAAGAGAGAAGCATTGATTGGTTACCTCCCCTACACACCTAAACCTGGGACTGAACCCACAACCTTTCAGTTATGGAATAACGCTCCAACCAAAGGAGGCATGCTAGCCAGGGTGGAAAGGATACAACTCCTTTAAGGGGTTTATAAATTAATTTTAAATTTGGTAATGTTGGTAATATACCATCAAGAGGTAGGAAAATATCATTTATATATATAAACATAACAGACTGGCCAATGCAAATAGAGATCTTTATGCTTTTCGTTCTAAGATTTTAGCCATAAGTCAGGCATAAATAAATATAATAATATAAAACTCATTAGTTTACATAGAGAGTGGTTCTCATTCTTGCTGCATTTTGTATACTTACCCAAATTGAGTTTCTTGCAATGAAGCAAGTTAAAAGTTACCTGCTCAATATAAGGGCTGAAGCTTTCCAGTAATATTTCTGGAAAAGACCTTCTAAGATTTTTTTGTTTTTTTCTGTTTTGCCTTGATATGTAATCTTATATAAGCTGTGGACTAAATGTCTGTTTCCAATTAGCTTTTTTTTTTTCTAACTCAGCTTCAGGTTGTTGCTTTTAGGGTGCCTGAGCCCCTTGAGAACCCCCAATGGGGACAGGGAGCCCAGAGTTCCAGGAACTATAGGGAGTTTGATGGGAAAGGTCTGGCAATGTGGGCAGAGGGGTGGAGGAGGTAGGGGCTTGAAAGGGGACATAACAAAAGATGCAAGGGAGCTGAAGGGAAGATGGAAGGTGGGAAAGGAGGAAGAAGGTGTGGGGGTCATGGGAAGGGAGAGGTCTTGGAGGAGATTGTTTGGGAAGATCTTAAGTTTCCCAAAGAAGCCACAGAAATTCCAAGATTTTCCTAAGTCAAGTCATACTATCGAAGAAATGGACAGAGCAGCATGGTGACGTACTGTCAGCAGGAGTTCAAGAAGGGAGGTTTCAGCCTACTGAGAAGTTCCCTTGGAAGAGCAGACTCAAAAAGAGAGAACAAAGAGGCCATACAAGGAGTCAGGGAGAAGAAAATTTCCAGCCTAGGAGTTAATCCTCACTGGAAACAAGGAGCCAGGAAGAATTCTAGACTAGAGGGCACGTTTCAGAAGAATCCTGGGACTCTGACCCACTTTAAAGGGTATATTCAGAATTGTGAGAATCAAAATCTGTCCTCACTGTACTCAGCAGATGTTTGCCTGGGGAATTGAAGTCGGACTCACCAAAGGGCACCCAAATGAGCATGAGACTAGAGATTAGACCAAGGTCTCTGCTTGTCGAAAGGTCTGGTTGTTACAACCAAGGGCCCGATGATGTTTTCAATCCAGATCCAAGTCACAGTACCAGATAATTTTCAAAGATAAACACAGGCAGAAATAAAAATTCAAAGTACAGATTTTAATCAGTAATAACTATTGCAATAAGGAAAAGAGTCCAGTGTAAACTAAACTCAATTTCAATTTGTGACTGGCCATTTTAAAGGGAGAATGAGGAAATGGGGGTGGTGGTGCACAGGAGTTCAGTAGAGTCAGGGAAGTGAAAAATTCCAGAAGCAGGAATGGGGGAGCTGGTCCATATGAAACCCGTCTGGGTTTGCTAACTGGCACTTACTGAAGAATGGCATTGGTTTCCTACCCTCCCACAGAGCCTGGGAAACAGGCCCTGTCTTTAGGTGTTGGCTGCAATAAATAGTAAATTCGGGGGCAGCCTTGCATTTACTCAGGCAGGCATTTTAAGAGAGGCTAGGATTATCCTAGGGATATGGCCTTGAGCTGTTAGAAGCTATGTTAGCGTAAGTCAAGGTCGAGGCCTAGTTAAGAAGAGAGCACAGAGGAGCCTGGCTAGAGTCTGGTCAAGGACGATTTTGGTCGACAACCCTGCTCATAGGATTTTTCACCACAGCGAACACGTGGAAGTATCCCAAGTGTCCATCAACAGTTGAATGGATAAACAAAATATGGTATATACACACACACACACGCAATGGAATGTCATTCAGCCTTAAAAAAGGCAGGAAATTCTGATACATTCTACAACATGATTGAACTTTGAGGATATTATGCTAAGTAAAATAAACTAGTCAGAAAAAGATAAATACTGTGTGATTCCACTTACATGAGTAGTCAAATTCACACAGACAAAGTAGAAGGGTGGTTTCCAGGTGTTGGAGTGACTGGGGCGGGGGAGGGAGGGGAGTAGGAAGTTATTGCTTCCTAGGTACAGTGTTTCAGTTTTACAAGATGAGAAGAGGTCTGAGGCTAAATGGCATTGGTTGCAAAACAACGTGAATATACTTAATACCACTGAACTCTACACTTAAAAATGGTTACAGTGGTAAATTTTATGTTATGTGTATCTTGTCACGATTAAAAGAATTTTTATAAATACAAAAGATAATAATAAAATAAAGTAAATATAAAACATGTCCACTGCCTTCCAAACCCACAGTAGGCCCTTTGCAATTGCATCCCCCTTCCACTGTAACCATACTCCTGAATTTCGTTAATCATTTCCTTGCTTTTCTCAATAGCTTTAACCATATATGAATATAACAATATGTTATTTAGTTTCACGTATACCTAAGCCAGAGTTTCTCAACCTTGGCACTACCAACATGTTGGCCAGATAATTCTTTCTTGTAAGGGGCTGTCCCCTACACTGTAGGATATTTAGCAGTTCCCCTGGACTCTCTATCCACTAGATGTCAGTATCACCTTCCCAGTTGAGACAACCAAAAATGTCTCCAGACACTGCTAAGTGTCCCAGTGGGCACAAAACCACCCTCAGTCAAGAACCACTGGTTTAAGGGCTTCATTCCCAGAACTGCAGTACAGAGACAGTTCTTCCCCAGTGCTTCCCCATCCTCCTCAGGGTTAGACCACCACGTGTGGTATAGGAAAACTCCAGAAACACAACCATTTATTACTTGGGAATTGTCCTGAAGAGAATCACTTTCTCTTATTTAAAGTCTGAACCCTGTAAATAAGCATGCTTTTGCCTCCTTTTGGTTAGACCCTGTGGCCCCGTAATAATCCAGATCTCTTGCTCAGACATACTGAGTAATTGATCAGCCCTCCAGAGGCTGGGGCTCAACTTGAATCCAGCTGTTTTAGTCAACAGACTTAGTTATATTCTTGCTTGAGATGAAGTCTCACATTAATGTCTCTGTTTATTTCAGATGATTTTGAAAAAGCCAAGGAAATTTTAACAAAGATGAGATACTTTTCAAATGTAGAAGAAAAGATCAAGTTAAAGAAGATTCCCCTCTAACTGTTGCTAGTTTTAAAATTTTAAAAATAAAGTTCTTGTATATTTCTTTGCTGGCTTCCACTAATTGAGACTAGATATGCTTTAACTGCTTATATCATCTTAATTAAACCTGCGGCTCAAGTATTAATGGCTGGCAAAGTTTGGCATGCCAGCGCAAACAGCCTAGCCAGAGTGTGAGTGGTCAGTTTTTTCATGTGATGCTGATACACCATGCGCCCAGCTAGAACAGGATGAGGAGGTGGGGATGGGGACCCACCTGAGGCCCTAAAGGAGGGGTTTGGCAATTTTTTTCTGCAAAGGGCCAGGTAGTAAATATTTTTGGCTTTGTGGACCATTCTGTCTGTGTTGTAACTACTTAACTTGCCATTGTAGCACTTTATTTAGAAAACAGGCTTTGGGCTAGATTTGGCCATGGGCTTACCAGCCTGTGCCCTAGAACCACATCTTCCTTCACTGATAGTCCCCCTGTTAGCATGGCCTTCAGGGCAGTCTCTTTGGTAGCCATGCAAAGCTGCCTAAGTGTCCCTGGCCTGCTTTTCAAAATGTACTTAATATTATCAAGAATCCCTCTGGTATTAAACACTAACCACATTTTTGGCTCCACCTTGGGGTAGAGCGCTTTTAATTTCTCTGGACAGTTGACACTCTCTTGTCATGATTTCCATACTCTTCTAACCCAACCTGAAGCAACACTTCCCCTTTTGGATCTTTGGAAATTCAATTTTAGTTCTTGATTCATTACCAGAAAGAAAAAAAGTACTTTTTTAAGTCTCTGGATCAAAGAAGATTAAAGGAGAAAATTCTGATTTAAAAATTCCACCAAAAAACATTCAAACTCTTGGAAAGAATTGCTTGTTTATAATTGTAAAAATTCAGGGTTTTGAACCATGGTTTATATACTATCAGAGCTTAAAACTGTAGCTCCTTCCTAGAACGTACACAAACCCACCCACCTGGGAATCAGCACCAGAAGGGCCCAATTTGCTTGTGGGTAGCAGGGAAAGTGACTGAAAGCCAGCCAAGAGCCAAGCAAGGGGCATTGTTCCCTCTCAGACCCTCCCCCACACACAGTGTTACAAGGCAATGACGTGGGTTGACCCACCCTGGCGAACACCTAAGGCTCTGCGTCTCACAATGTAATAGGTGCACTTAGACATAAAAAATATGGCCCAAACAAAAGAACAGATCAAAGCTCCAAAAATAGAACTAAGTGATGAACAGATAGCCAACCAAACAGATGCAGAGTTCAAAACACTGGTAATCTGGATGCTCACAGAATTGGCGGAGTATGGTTGCAAAATGGAGGAAAAAGTGAAGGCTATGCAAAGTGAAATAAAGCAAAATATACAGGGAACCAACAGTGAAGGGAAGGAAACCGGGACTCAGATCAATGATTGGGAAAAGGAAGAAATAAACATTCAACCAGAACAGAATGAAGAAACAAGAATTCAAAAAAATGAGGAGAGGCTGAGGAACCTCTAGGACAATTTTAAACACTCCAGCATCCAAATCATAGAAGTGCCAGAAAGAGAAGAGGAAGAGCAAGACATTGAAAACTTATTTGAACAAATAATGAAGGAGTACGTCCCCAATCTGGCAAAGGAAATAGACTTCCTGGAAGTCCAGGAAGCTCAGAGAGTCCCAAAGAAGTTGGACCCAAGGAAGCACACACCAAGGCACATCATAATTACATTACCCAAGATTAAAGATAAGGAGAGAATCTTAAAAGCAGCAAGAGGAAGGGAGGTAGTTACTTACAAAGGAGTTCCCATAAAATTATCAGCTGATTTCTCAAAAGAAACCTTACAGGCAAGAAGGAGCTGGAAAGAAGTATTGAAAGTCATGAAAGACAAGGACCTACATCTGGCAAAGCTATCATTTAGAATGGAAGGGCAGATAAAGTGCTTCCCAGATAAAGTTAAAGGAATTCATCATCACCGAGCCCTTATTAAATGAAATATTAAAGGGACTAATCTAAGAAAAAGATCAAAAATACAAACAGTTAAATGACAACAAACTCACAACTATCAACAACTGAACCTAAAAAAACAAACGGAAACTAAGCAAACTGCTTAGAACAGGAACAGAATCACAGAAATGGAGATCACACGGAGGGTTATCAGTGGGGAGGGGGAAGGGGAGAATGGGGGAAAAGGTACAGGGAATAAGAAGCATAAATGGTAGGTACAAAATAGACAGGGGGAGGTTAAGAACAGTAAAGGAAAGGGAGAACCCAAAGAACTTATATGTATGACCCATGGATATGAACTAAGTGGAGAAATGCTGGTGGGAGGGGGATTGCAGGGTGGAGGGGAATAAAGGGGAGAAAAAAATAGGACAACTATAATAGCATAATCAATAAAATATATATCTTTTAAAAAACTGCAGCCCCTTTGCATCCTTCCTCATCCTTGTCTAAGTATTTATATCTTTCGAATCCTGATCCAGTTATACTCAGTAATATTTGAGGATTTATGGATCTTCTGAAGGAAAATTGACCCCAGCAAAATGAGAAAATAATTGACCACAGCAGCTGTCTGGCTTATGGTACTTGGTAATATCAGTACAATCTCCAACCCCTCACAGCTTACAAGAATGAGTTACTTGTCTGAAAACACACAGGGAGTCCTTTAAGTAAATAACTGCAATGCAAGCAAATGTCCTGATTAAATTTGGTTCTTCTGCAAAGAAGGAGATGAAAAGAGTGCTTCATACACTTCCCTAAGCAATCTTATTCCTTCTTCAGAACAACCACCAGGACCAAAACAATCTGACCACAAAAAAGAAATCAGATAAATGTTGCCTCAAATGACATCTCTGGAGGAACTTCAAAGAAACTTTCCCTTACCTGTTGCCCGCAGCTGGAAAGGTCACTGGGCCTTCCAGTAAACCATTTTTGATTTGGGGAATAAAGAAAAACTTTATTTCTGAGTCATGACTTCTGAGTCAGCGGGATTACTTTTTCTCCCCCCTCTTCCAAATTCTTTCCCTTTTAGTATAAGCCTGTAAGTGCAGCTGGACTCCTAAAGCTAGAAACACAAAGCCCTGTGGGAGGCATGCTTCTAGACCTCGGAGAGGTTAACAGCCCTATTTGGATTAAAGTTTCTGACTCAGTGAAGCAAATTAAGCACCTACCTCCCAACCCCACCTCATCCCTAATACAGTGTCAGAACAAATCAGAGGTCTTGACTAATCTGAGACTCTGTCCCATCTGGTGTCAAGACAGGCATGGTGTTATGGGCCAAGTGTGTTCCCCAACCCCTAAAATTCCTATGTTGAAGCCCTCACCTGCTATCCTGGTTGTATTTGGAGACGGTATCTCTAGGGAAGTAATTAAGGTTAAATGAGGTCATAAAGGTGGGGCCCTGATCCTACAGGATCAGTGTCTTTATAAGAAAAGACACCAGAGCCCTGGGCGGGTAGCTCAGTTGGTCAGAGTGTCGTCCCAATATGTCAAGTTTGTGGGTTCAATCCCCAGTCAGGACACATACAAGAAAGCAACCAATGAATGTATAAATAAGTGGAACAACAAATCAATGTTTCTCTCTCTCTCAAAATCAACTTAAAAAAATTTTTTTTTAAAGACACCAGAGAGTTCCCTTGTTCACTCTACTCACACTCATGCCCTCGGGAAAGGCCCTGTGAGAAAGCCAGAAAGAGGTCTGCCATGCAAAAGTCAGGAAGAGACTCCTCCCCAGAAACTGAAACTGACTATGCTAGCACCTTGATCTTGGACTTCAGCTTCCAGGCTCTGAGAAAATTAATTTCCACTGTTTAAGCCACCTAGTCTATGGTATTTTGTTATGGTAGCTTAAGCTTGACTAATATACCTGGGTTTTAATCTTGGCTCTGCCACTTAATTGCTGTGAATCGATCATTGTGCCAAGCTTCATTTCTTCTTTAAAATGGTTACAATAATAGTACCTACCTCATAGGGATGTTGTGAAAATTAAGGGAAATAGATTAGGTATGCAAATTACATAGCACAGTGAGTGGCACACAGTAGGCACTCATGATTTTTTAAATGACAGTGACTACTTTTATTATTTTCATTTTGGCAGCAAAGTCATGCCTTTCACTATAGAGCAAATACTATCCTTTCAACATAGTTTTAAGCACCTGCTTTGTGTAAGAGAATGCTCAGCCCTGGAGAGAAACACAGAACAGTTAGATGCTTCTTGCCTACTTTGGAAGAGGACTTTTACACCAACAACCAAAACAATAATAAAAGTTCCCATTTGCTGTACAGCTACCATGTGCCAGGCACTATGTGCAGTACTTTGCACGATTCCATCAAATTAAACCCAATTCAACTCATTTTACACATGAAGAAACAAGTTCCCAGGAGGTAAGACAGTCAAGAGCTGGGATTGAAACCTAGATCTATCTGTAAAGCCTGTGCTCTTAGGGAGTCTGAACCCACTGAGATTAAGTACAAGCCAAAAAGATTAAACAACTTTTACAAGAGGGGCCATCTACCAGGGCCTGCACCATGCCAAGCAGAGGCAGGATTTGACCTGAGCCCACTTCCAAAGCCTGAGCCTACGGTGTCACTGGGCTTAGGGAGGGTTGGTTCCGAGGTATAATAACCAGGGAAGAAGGCTTCAAGAAGGAGGGGAAATGGGATTCAGACAAGCAGAAAGAATCTGTGTCAGGTGTCCCCTAGACCATCCCTAGGTTCAACGACTCACTAGGAATATACCCACAGGACTCATACAATCCTACTCATGGCTATGATTTGTTACAGAGAAAGAATACAAAGCTAAATCAACAAAGGAAAAAGGCACATGGGGTGAAACCTCATAGAAACCAGGCACAAGATTCTAAGTCCTCTCCCGGTGGAGTCACACAGTCACACAGGGCACACTTAGCTCCCCCAGCAACAAGATGTGACAACACATGTTCATGTACAAATGCTGAGTCCAAGGGAAGGTCAATATAGTCTCACTACCCACAGTGTTTCTTGGGAACTAGTAACATTAGCACCTTCTGTCTAGCATGTGCTAAGATTTCAGACTCCCAAAAGGAGAACAAGTTTTCAACATAAACTACATTGTCTGTATAATTCAGGCAGAGTGGACCACTCTTATTAGTTCTGGGAATAGGGAAACACTCTCCAAAGCCAAGTTCTCAGATACCAAGGGTCAGCCTTTTAAGTAGACCTAAGCATGTGCAATCTTAGAGCTGCATTAACTCATTTCTACACAGAAGCCAAGGGGAGGTCCTGTCACAGCCAAGGGAATTATATAAGGACAATCTATATTCAGAGAGGAAAGCACTTCCAATGCTAAAAAAGGTTTTTCCTGTCTCTGTGGCCATCACAGAAGAAGATGCTGCTCTCTGAGATGACAATGCAGTTACAACACCTTGTGTTCAGTGGCAAGTGAAAAATAAATGGCTGCAGCGACCTGGACCTAAAGCTTGGCTTTGACAAAGAATTCCTTTGGTTCAGTCACTTGGTGACATGTTGGATATAGCAGATGTGGCCAGATTGAAAAAAAAAAAAGGAAGACACCATCTTTTCCTTTCCAGGGACAGCTGTCTGGAAGCAAGAGAGACTCAGAAACAAATCAGAGTTCAGGGGGGTTAGGGCTCCAGGCAGAAAACACACACAGGAGATGGTGGTGGAAGTGGATGCTATGAGAGAGGGGTGAGGTCTCCAAGGGAATGGAGAACGCGTGCTTCCTCTGAAAGCTGGGGAGAAAAGGGGAAACACCACTCAATTCTGGTAATTGCTGCCATGCGGAGATTCAAACACTGTATTGACAATCTCCTGACTTTCTTCAAGAGGAATTGTAATTGGGACATTAACAGGAAATTTCCCTGAGGCTGCCAGGCCCCATGGAAACACCAAGCAAGAAACAACTAACTCAGCTGGCGAAAGGAGAGGGGCAGGACAGACTGTGCAGAGGAGGTGATGTAAGAACGGAACAGTGAAAAAGGACACAGCTTACCCGGTGGACTAGGGAAGGAAGTAGAAGTTAGGTTACTAACTATATTTGTGATGGTGCAGATTTCATAAAATCACAGAACTGTGTTTAACATTTGGTACTTTCTCTTACTCCTGTGTGCCCTCGAGCGGTTAAGTTTCAGTTTTTTCATCTGTAAAATGTGAATAACCATAGCATCAACCTCGATCATGAGGAAGTACGGATATGACATAGTATAGTATATAAAATAATGCACACTGAGAACCACTTTTTCGGCAAATATTAATGGGTAGAATACAATGAGATGGCAGCAGAGATGAGGGGTTCCTAGCCTCAACCAGCAGTTAGGGGCAGAATCATGGAGGCTTCCTGGAGGCTGCACCTGTGAGCTAAGTCTTGAAGGATAAGAAGGCATTTGGCATTTTCAGGTCGGTAAGCAGGGGAAATGGCATGCATACAAAGATTCTCACTGCAATGGGGTGAGAGTAGGAGTGGGGAAGTGGCAGAGATATATGAAGAAAAACGCAGCCATATCAGGAGGAGCAGTATAGGCACTGGAGAAAGGGAGACCCATCTGGGGACACTTTGGCAGAGCTGAGAGGCGATGGCTTCTGAACTAAGGCAGCATTGTGGTAAGGGGAAAGTGAACAGATTCAAGAGCATTCTAGGAGATGGAATCATTAGGACTCGGAAACTAATTGGATATGCTGAGGGCTGAGTTAGGGAGTCTCCAGTGTCTAGTGAGCACTGGGGGATGAAGAGGGTCTTGACTAAGACAGGAAACCCAGGAAGAGGTGCTGCAGCTTGGGGCGGGGGCTGAAGTGGGGCTGAAATCCCTTTTGGACAGGTTGTGTCTGTGTCCTTGGGATTTGCAACAGATGTTTAAAAGGCAAAAGGAGGAGGGCTTGCAACTGAGGAAAAAATGTCTGGGCAGGAGATAGAGACCTGCTAGTCAGACATTTTATAAGCACTTTGCAGTCCCCCTGCTCACTGGATTCTCAAATTGGCCCTTTCAGGCAGGAACTATAATCCCCATTTCACAGATGGAGAAACTAAGGCTTTGAACAGCAAAATAGCACTTCCAAATTCACATAGTAACAGTTTTGGGGGAACTCAAATCCAGGTCCCTAAATACAGAAAATGTGCATGGTTAGAGCCTCAGTTTGGGAAGATGGAAAAATTCTGGAGGAGGGTGGTGGTGATGACTGCACAACAATATGAATGTGCTTAGTGTCACTGAGGTATACACTTAAAGTGGTTAAAATGATAAATTTTGTTACGTGTATTTTACCACAATTAAAAAAACAAAGAAAGAAAATGGGGTCCTATCCACTGACTATACTGAAAGTGTTGACTGAGGAGCCATCATTTCTCTTTGCTGTTTTTATATATGCTCACTTTCATCATATGATTATATTGCATATTTTGTCTTGCTTCCTTCACTTCAACTTCTCAGAGAAGTCGGGGAAACATCACTATAACCGGTGGTATCTCCTACTCACAACAGCTAGCAAACACCCCAGCATATGACAGAGGGGAAAATGGCACACACCATAGCAGGAAAAATGATTTGTATTGCAAACTGACCTAAGTAAGCCACCATGGTCACGCATGGCTGTCGGGTTCTGTTCAGTATCAGAAATCACCAGGAGTGTGAGGTAGGTAAGATTTGGCTACTTTCCCACAACCTTTCTACCAAGTTTGTTTTTAAAAAGTTGCATTGAGATATAATTTATATACCATAAAGTTCACCTGTCTAAAGTGTACAATTCAATGGTTCTAAGCCTGTTTACAGAGTTGTACAACCACCACCAGAATCTAATCTTAAAACATTATTGTCATCTCAAAAAAAAAAATCTTGTACCTATCAGGAACCATTCTTCACCCTCCATTCTCCTCTCCACCACCTTCCCTAGGCAAATTGCTAATCTGTAGATTTGCCTAGTCTAGACATTTCATATAAATATTGTATAGAATCATACAATAAGCTGTCTTTTGTGACTGGCTTCTTTCACTTAGCATAAATGTACATATTTAGTGTGGACACATATTTTCATTTTTCTTGGATATATGCCTAGGAGTAGAATTGTTGGGTCATATGAATAACTATGTTTAACATGCTGAGGAGCTGCCATACTATTTTCCAAAGTAGTTACACCATTTTTAATCTTAGCAGCAGCATATGAGAGTTCCAATTTCTCCATATCATTGTCATCACTTATTATTGTCTGTCTTTTTAATTTTAGCCACTCTAATGCATGTAAAGTGATATCTCATTGTAGTTTCAATTCACATTTCTCACTAATGATGTTGAGCATATTTTCATGTACTCACTAGCCATTTGAAAATATTTTTTGAAGAAATGTATATTCACATCCTTTGCCCATTTTAACACTAGATTATTTGTCTCTTTATTATTGAATTAAAGGAATTTAAAAATATATTCTGGATGCAAGTCCCTTATTGGATATATGTTAGCTGTAGGTTTATCACAGATGCCCTTTATCAGGTTGAGGTATTTCCCTTCTATTCCTAGTTTATTGAGTGTTTTTATCATAAAAGCATGTTGAATTTTGTCAAATTGTCTATTGAGATGATCCTATGACTTCTGTTCTCTATTATGTTGATATAGTGGTTAAATTTATTAACTTTGGAATATTGAAACAGCCTTGCTTATCTGGGGTAAATCCCACTTGATCATGGTGTATATGTTATTGGATTTGGTTTTTAATATGTTGTTGGACTTGGCTTGCTAGTATTTTGTTATGATTTTTGCATCTATATCCACAAGGGATATTGATCTGTAGTTTTCTTACCTTATGATATCTTTGTCTAGTTTAGGTATTGGGATAAAATTGGCCTCACAGAATGGGCTGGGAAATTTTCCCTCTTCTACTTTCCATAAGAATCTGTGAAAGATTGGTGTTATTTTTTCTTTAAATATTCAATAGATTTCACTGGTGAAATCATATGGACTTGGTCTTTTCTTTGTAGGAAGACTGTAAACTACTAATTAAATCTCTTATTATAGGCCTATTCAGAATTTCTATTTCTTCTTAAATCAGTTTTGTTTGTGTTTTTCCAGAAATTTATCCATTTTATCTAAGTAATCTAATTTGTTGGCAATTATTTGTACATGATATTCACTTAATATTCCCTCTTTCATTCCTAATTTTAATAATTTGAGTCTCCACTTTCTGTTTCTTTTGGTCAGTACAGCTAAAGGTTTGTCAATTGTGTTGATCTTTTCAAAGAACCAACTTTTTTATTCCATTGCTTTTTCTCTAGTTTTCTATTCTCTATTTCATTTATTTCTGCTCTAATCTCTATTATTTCCTTCTTTGGCTTGCTTTGGATTTAGTTTTCTATTCCTCTTCTAGTTTCCTATGGTGGAAGTTTTAGATTATTGATTTTGAGATCTTGTTTTCTAAAATAGGTGTTTATAGCAATAGATTTCCCCTAGGCATTGCTTTTACTGACTCCCCTAAGTTTTGGTATGTTGCATTTTTATTTTCATTCATCTCAAAGCATTTTCTAATTTCCCCTGTGATTTCTTCTTTCACCCTTTGGTTCTACCAGGTTTTAATAAAAGCAAGTTCCACACAGAAATCTGCCTCTGATACAGACGTTTAGCAAGCAGGAAAGAAACAGCCAAACAACTTCTTCTAGAATATTCAAGTTCCAGGTCTGTTTCTCTTTGTTTCTCCAAAACTCCTTATACATAAGGTTAATCTGAAGCAAATGAAAAACTATCCTAGCGTCAGGATATGACCAAGAACCCCCCCTACCAGTATGGGGCACAGGGCCACTTAAGAATCAAACCTGGGGTGCCATCTGGAATGTGGGAGGTTGAAGGGCTCATTAGATTTTTTTATACCTTATTAAAGTCAGGATGAAAACACCTCTAGTAATTCTAGTTAATCTATACATCTTAAACACCACTCATCCATGAAAAACTCATTCTAACATTGCTAATGTTCATGAGCAGAAACCTCTGGAGTTTTGAAGACTGAAGACAGCTTCAGACACTTGTAGCAGCTGCCTTTGCTTAAATTTCCTTGCCACCCATGAGTGTGCATTCTGGTTAGTGGGGAGCATACCTGCCCTGGGATGGACCAATGCCAACACACATTCTATTAACACTTTGCATGCAGAAATAATAGAAACAAAATTGTAGACCACATCACAGTGTAGTGTGGCGGTAAAACTTTACTAATAAATCCAGTTTTATTTTTTTAAACACATATGAGAGTAGTGAGAACAAAGTGTAATAAATAGCCACGAGTGTATACTGGAGCCTCTCCATTGTTCTCGGGACAATGTGGAAACAAGGGAGATGATTCCCTGCTCAGACCAACTCCCCACCTATTCTGCACCAGTCAGGGGCACCAAGGAAACCAAGAAACACTGTGGGCATTTTTACTGATGTTAACACCAAAGAGCCGTGTGAAAGTCCCCAATTTCCTATTTTCAAGACTTCTCTTGGCAGAACACATTCCATAAGGTACTCCAAGAGTTTAAAATAGGACCACTTGTCACTGTCTGCAATCTACAGTACCTCCTTTTTTCTGGCTCCAAAAGCACCACAAACATTTGATATGCTGGAAAGGTCTGTTTGGATGTAAAAGATAGCAGTTGGTACCAGGGAGAGAAATAAATGTATGCAAGTTTCGAGGTAAGAGAGAGGAATAGAGAGCAATTCAATAGAAAACTGAAGAAAATCCAGACACAGACATCAGGTGAGGAGTGGGAAGAGATGAAGCTGGGGAGACGGGAAGGGGAAGGATCCTGAAGGAATGTGGAGCCTGAAGGTGGCTGGACCTTTTCCCAAGGGTATTAGGGAGTCACAGAATGGTTTAAAGCAGAGGAAGGGTACATCAGGATTGGGTGGTGGACAAATATGTCTGGCTATGCCGTGGCTAACAGGCTGTAGGGGCAAGAGCAGAGCAAGCAGATCAGCTAGGAGGCTCTAGCAGGCAAGAGATAATGAACCGGGTCATGGTAATACTGATATCCCCAGTTTTCTGCGAAGTCCTACTTGCTTACACGAGGAAGCTACCACCCACTGGGACTGTGGTTACCAAGCAGGTGGTAGTAGCTACCATGTCCTTCCTCTTCTACTCCAGGCTCGCTTGTTGACGTGGACTTGGGAAGCCATGTGGACATCCTCATCACCACCAACAGTGCCCATGATGCCAATGCCAACATCCAAATGACCTAGTGAGTCAACAAATAATGAACAGGGAAGAAAGCAGGCAGGGACCTAGACTAAGGGAGACTCAAGAAACAGGGAAACCTAATGCAATGTCAAAACATAATGCCATTAATTCAACGATATAAAAAGATATTTGGGGGTACTTAGAAAAATATGAATATCAATTAGATAATTTTAAAGAATTATTACTAATTTTGTTAGGCAGGATAATGGCATTGTGGTTATCTTTTTCTGAAAAGTATTTGTTAGAGAGAAATATTAACATATTTACAAGTAAAATATGATTCTGGGATTTGCTTTAAAATAATCATGAAAAACTTCCAAATGCTTAACACAGCATTTCTTGTTTACACATTATATCCTCTTTTTGTTCTCATATACACACTTTTTATTATACCAATAACCATAATACAATGCATTTATGATCAGAGAACAAATGATGCTTCTGAGTTTGGAATTTCATTGGCAACATCTGAACATGCAGGTTTCACTCTGCCCTTGACAACAGTGGGTGCTGCCATTTTTAAGCATGAGCATTGGTTCCTTAGGGATTGTGATGGTTACTTTTATGTGTCAACCTAGCTAGACTAAGGGATGCCCAGATAGCTGGTAGAACATTCTTTCTGGGTGTGTCTGTGAAGATGTTTCTGGAAGAGATTAGCTTTGAATTGGGAAACTGAGTAAAGCAGATGGCCGTCTAGTGTGGGTGGGCATTATCTAATCCGTCCAGGGCCAACAGAATAAAAAGGCAACCAAGGGCAAATTGGCTCTTTCTCTCTCTCTCATTGAGCTGAGTCATCCATCTTCTGCCCTTGAACACGGGCTCTCCGACAGGGACTCACACTATCAGCCCCATGAATGGCAGGCCTGAATAACATCATTGGCTTCCCTAGTTCTACAGCTTGCAGATGGCAGATGGTGGGATTTCCTGGCCTCCTTAACCATGTGAGTCAAGTCCTATAATAGATCTCCTCCTATATACAGCATGGAGCAAAAGTTGTTTGTATGGAAAATAATACAATAATTAATAAATAATAATACAAAAATAAACTCTGGCCCTGGCTAGTGTGGCTCAGTGGACTGAGCGCCGGCCTGTGAACTGAGAGGTCGCAGGTTCAATTCCCAGTCAGGGCACGTGGCTGGGTTGCAGGCCAGCTCCCCAGTTGGGGGGCATGTGAGCGGCAACCAATCGATGTTTCTCTGTCACATCGATGTTTGTCTTCCCCTCTCTCTAAAAATAAATAAATAAAATATAAAAAATAAAAAATAAACTCTGCATTTTGCATACTCACAACTGTAAACCTACTTTTGCCACACCCTACATACCTGTTGGTAAAATTTTCCTGGAGAACACGGACTCATACAGGGATCTTCCCTTGAATATACGTTTTGTGGGTGCACAGAAGGAAAGAATGTTCTTATTGGTTTGTGGAAAGTAGTGATGATATTCCTGGATTTGGAATTAGTCGCATCTTTCCAGAACCACCATTACAAACTCTGGGAGCCTGAGATAAGTCCTTCCCTGCTCTGAATCATAGTTTCTTATTCTGCAAAGCGGTGACATTAGTACAGAGTTATGATGGTGCAGACACGAAGGAGTGCACTCAGTGCAGTTCCTGGTAAGACAGTAAGTGCTCGATAATGTTTGCGGCTGGCACTGATTGCTTCTTTTGATCTCTTTTTTTTCTTCATAGATAACCTTTATTACACTTAGGTGGCTTTTCATTTGGAATCAGCTACCTGAGACGTTCCAAGACTGCCTTAACCATTCCTTGCTTGGTGTCTCAGCTAAGGATGCCCGCCTGCCTCAGTTCCACCTGGAAATTCAGCACAGGTACTTGCTGCTGTTGAGATCACCTCAGGTTCAGCTGTCACCCTTGGTTGCTCAGTGGGGCTGTCCTTCTACATTTGACTTTTACTCCCATCTCCAATACATGCTGTTCCATAGTCCATCTCAAATGTAAGAGGTCCCTTGCCTGCTCCATATACTGCTGGCTGTTCCTCAGAACAGAATGTTAAGTGTGTCTGCAGGCACTTCACTCTTCTTTTGGCCCCTTGTTCTTAACCTCGTCTAGCCCATTGGGCTTCTGTAACAAATACCATAGACTGGGTGGTATCAACAACAGAAGTTTATTTCTCACAGTTCTGGAGGCTGGGAAGTCTGAGATCAAGGCACCAGCAGATTCAGTGTTAGGTGATGGCCCATTTCCTAGTTCATAGGTGGGCATCTTTTTGCTGTGTCATCACACAGTAAAAAAGGCAAGGGATCCCTTTGGGGTCTCTATTATGAGGGCAGTCAGCTCATTCGTGAGAGCTCCACCCTGGTGACCTAATCACGTCCCAGAGGCCCCACCTCTGGATTTCCACATATGAATTTGGAAGGGACACAAACATACAGTCCATAGTGCCTCGTCATACTGAACATGTTATTTTAAAAATATCCTTTTCTGACTATAAAATAGTACATACTTATTGGAAAAGAATAAAACTTAAAATTTATGGCCCCCCACTCCTCACGGCTATTTGCCATCAAAAGGTTGGTTTAGTATCTTTTCTTTTTTTCTTTTTTAAAGAATTTTATTCATTTATTTTTAGAGAGAGGTAAAGGGAGGGAGAAAAAAAGGGAGAGAAACATTAATGTGTGGTTGCCTCTCACAGGCCCCCTACTAGGGACCCGGCCTGCAACCCAGGCATGTGCCCTGACTAGTAATCGAACCAGCGACATTTTGGTTTGCAGGCCAGCATTCAATCCACTAAGCCACACCAGCCGGGGCTCTTTTTCTTTTCTTTTCTTTCTTTTTTTTTTTTTTTTAATGTTTATTTATTGATTGATTTTAAAGAGAGAGGAAGGGCGAAAGGAAGCAAGAAATGTATATGCCCTGAATGGAGATAGACCCTGCAACCTTGGTGTATCAGAATGATGCTCTAACCAACTGAGCTACCTGGCTGGGGCAGTTTAGTATCTTTTCTACCAGGAAGGATGAAGCCTAATAATTTTGTATTAACATCCTGACAAGGTTGTTTCTTGCTAACCCGTATTAACTAATGACTATTAATTACGTAGACAAATTACTTATCTTCTCTAAGCTTAGTTTTATCATCTTTATGTAGACACATATGACCACCTGTGGTCCAGTTGTGAGAATAAAATGAGATAACGTAGAACTCATAAGTGTGTATTATACATTAGCACATAGGCATGTACATGTGCACACACAAATAAGAAAAAAGACTTGAAGAATATTCGTAACAATGGAGCTTCCTCCTGGATGGTATTGAGGCAATTTTTATTTGCCTCTCTACACTTTTATCACCACCTCCGCTAATTTTCTGCTAAGAACCGCTATTGGTTTTATAAGCAGAAAACATTGTTGTTTTCTTTTTTAAGATAAAATAAAATTAGCCACCAGGAGAAAGAATTCTGGAAGGGTTTCTCTAAGTGTCTCTATATCTCTGCCCTGCCAATCCCATAAGAAGTAAGCTGGAAGTCACTTCAAAGAGGCAGGCCTACACTGTCACTGAGAAGAAGAGATGCTCTTAGTGTCTACTGTCAAGTTCTGCAGCCACTCTCCCCTGGCTGGGTCAGGAAACAACGCACAGTAATCCTGTCTTTCGCTTCCAGTGATCTCAAGCCCCAAACAGATTCTCTCACTTGCTGTAGTGAGGCTTCCTGGATCGCACCAAAGCACCTCTTCCAGGAAATTCAGTGAGATGGAGCAAAGCAGTCTATGGCAGGATCTAAAGTCTCATACCTGGGCTTGAACTCCTTTACTTCTAGCTGAGAGAGTTGGGAACCATAACTTGCCTCACTTTCCTTATCTGTAAAATGGGAGTAATAAAAGCATCTGATTTAGAGTTACTGTGAGGAATACTTGACTTTCTTCTGAGCAAAGAGCACCTACAAATAGGAAGTATCTAATAAATTATTAATTCTAGTACATTGCCGGATAAAAGATATGCAACCTGCTATAGAACTGTGAATGAAAGAATGAACCTGGATAGGCATTCAAGAAATACAGAAAAGAAGTTTTGGAATAATATATAGTACTCCCTTTTTATAAATATATACTTATATTTATATGTGTATATAACATCATCTGGCAGGATTTTAAAGTTTATTTTAGAGAGAGGAAGGGAGAGCAAGAAAGAGAAAAGAAATTGGCTTTTTTGTTCCACCCATCCATGCATTCATTGGTTGATCCTTGTATACGCCCGAACCAGAGATCAAAACCACAACCTTGGTATGTGGGGACGATGCTCTAACCAACTAAGCTACCCAGCCAGGGCTAGCAGGGTGTTTTTTAAAGTGAGGAATAGGTGACCATTTGTAAAAATGACCCAGGAGACTATCTTTTAAATCCAGCTGAGGCAAGTAGGGTGTTATCTATGGCAGGCAAAACAGGATTGTGAGAAAACTTGAGCCTAATCCATTATATTACATTAGGCAAAAGGGGTTCATTCATTTTTTTTCTTAGACCATGAGGACAATGGAAATGGAGAAAGATAATCTGGAAGCATTTCACAAGTAAAGCCAATAGGACAGCAAAACTGATTAAATACAGGGGTGAACACAAAAGAGGCATGGATGATGCTTAGGTTTTTGGTTCAAAAGAGAAAAGCATATTTTCACAGCTGAAACTGGCCTGGTACTATCAGGTAGGACTTGGTGTCTTCCTGTTAATCAATTTCCCAGAATGTCAACATCAAACAATAACTTGGATGTGACTTTGATGGATGAAGATAAAAACAAGACAGCCCTGGCTGAGTAGCTCAGTTGGTTACTGTGTTGTCCCCATATGCCAAGGTTACAGGTTTGATCCTCGGACAGGACGCATACAAGAATCAACCAATGAATGCATAAATAAGTGGAACAACACCGCTGACTGGTGTGACTCAGTTGCAAAGCAAAAGGTTGCCAATTAGATTCCTGGTCAGGGTACGTTCCTGGGTTGCGGATTCGGTCCCTGGTGGGAGCACATACAAGAGGCCACCAATCGATGTTTCTCTTCCACATCGATGTTTCTCTCCCTCTCTTTCTCCCTCCCTTCCCCTTTCTCTAAAAATAAATAAAATCTGTTTTAAAAAGTGGACAAAAAGTTGATGTTTCTCTCCCATCTCTCTCTCCTTTCCTCTCTCTATAAATCAATCGATGAGTTTAAAAAATTTTTTTAAACTTTTTTTTATCCGCACCCAAAGACATATTTTCATTGCTTTTAGAGAGAGAGAGGAAGGGAGAGCAAGTGAGAGATTAACATCGACTGGTTGCTTCCTGCGCCCTGGGCCCAGGATCCTACCTGCCCAGATTGGGGATTGAAACCCCAACCAAGGCATGTACCCTGACCAGGAATCGAACCCTCAACCTTTCAATTATAGGACGATGCTCCAACCAACTGAGCTACACTGGCCAGGGCATAAAAAATCTTTTTTAGGATAAAAACGAGGCTACTTCGCAATTATGTCTGAATACACTAAAAAATGTGAACATTGTCTAAAATGCGAAAATGACCAAATATCTCCCTGTCCTGGCTAATACGAAGGACTGTTTGCTTCCTTACCAATTACACGTTTAACCAACCTTCATTCCTCACACCTTTTAGAAAAGATTAACTAAGATACCCAATCATAGAATTATCTCTGCTTCCTGACATTATTAATTCCAGAACAAAGCTCTGTTCCCTTGAACCTTCCCACGAATTACCTAAGACAGTCCAAATCCTCTACAAAGTTCACCTTACTGGAGACTCCCTCACTGGAAGGAGTCTATCAATAAACACATCTTTGTTCAATTACAGGTAAGTTCTTGGCGGTCACTGGCTGATGGGCATTGATGTTGACACAAGCAACTCAGACTGGATGATGGGGCCATTCCCTGAGATGGGAAAAATAGGGCATTATCAGTGGCTGGCGTTGCCCAACTCTGCCAACTCCTCCAGCAGGCCTATGTCTCTCGGTGCCCCAGGCAGACGCTGGAAGGCTTCTCATAAGCGCTCTGAGGTCTTTACTGACGCTCCCTGTTGTTCCTTCTAAGGCATCACCAACTTCATTTATATTAAAACATAGAAGGAATTAATAGCGGATATTTAATGAATCTGGACCGTGTAGCAAGAAGCGTTCTAAGGGCTCTATATGTTTAATTCATGTACTTCTCCCATCGACCCTATGAAGACAGGTTATTATTATCGGCTTTCACTACTGAGAAAACTGAAACACAGAGGTTACAATACCGCTACCTCCCTTGTGGAGTGAGGATTCGAACGTAGGTCCTGCTGGCGGCCAGAGAGAGCCAGCCTCCAGCTTGAAGCCGCCTAAGCCAAGCCAGCCATCTTGTTTGTAGTCTGCAGGGACTGCAACTCCCGGCATCCCTCGCGGCAGCCGCTCTCCACACACAACAAATCCCGGCGTGCCCCTGGGCGGCCCGGGGTGGAGGGTTCTAGAAGGCGTGACGTGAGGTCAAGAGCAGGCTCAGAGGCGGCCACCTCTCAGCAGTCGCTGTGGCTGCTGCTGCCGGACCTGGAGACGCGAGCGGCCGGGGCCGCGGGCGCAACCTCCTCAACTCTCCGGCTATGGCTGCGCTCGGGCAGCCCTTCAGCGGCCTCCCCCTGAGTGGCGGCGCGGACTTCCTGCAGCCGCCGCCGCCGGCCCTCTGCGGCCCGGCCTTCCCGCCGGGGACGGACGGTGCCGAGCTGGCCCCCCGGCCGGGACCCCGCGTTCCCCCGAGCAGCCCCGGCGGGAGTGCGGCGCGCGGACGGTGAGGAGCCCGGCGGGCGCGGGGCGGGCGGGCCGGGCGCTCCCTCCCCAGGACCCTCCGCGGGAGCCTTCTCAGCTCCGGCTAACCGAGGAGAAACCTGATCTCCAGAGACCGTAACTGTAAGTCACCGGAGGTCGTGCAGCCCGGGGGTCCCGTGCGGACCTCCTCCGGGAGGTGAGGAGGCTCGGCCCCGCCGGCCCGGGCCGGGCTGCGGCTGGGGCCCGGGCGCGCTCACCCCGCGCTCCGCATTCAGACGCGGCGCGGCCGCCGACGGGGCCGGCGTGCAGCGCCTCTCGGACCGCCAGCTGCCCGGCCCGCGGCGCCGGTCCTCCCGGGGCGAGGCCGCGCGGCTAAAGCGCTTCTCCCTGCGCGGGCCTCCCCGAGTGCGTCTCCCGTGACCGCGGCAGAGTGGAAAGTTGAGGGGTCGGGACCTCCCCCCGTTTACGCGGGCGACTTTGCGCCCTTGTGCCCACCTCGCCGTGCGGGGACGGGGCAGCCGCGTGCGTGCGGGCCGGGGGGCGTGTGGGGCGTTGGCAGCAGGGACTGGGCACGGTCCGCGGTTGCCTGACCTCTCGTCTGTCTGTCTGTCTGTCTCTGTCTCTCTCTCAACAGCGGTGCCGTGTCCTGTAAAAAGAAACACAAGCTAGAGCTGGAAGATGATGAGTGAGTTTTCAGGCGCCGTTTACTCTTTAATTTACCTTATTTTACATCCTGAACTTATTTTAGGTGAAAAGATGAAGCCTGGGGCGTCTCTGAAAGGAGACACAGGCGCTGATGACGTTCGTGGGAGAAAGTGCCTGGGTGGCCGGCAGCGTTCAGCAACTTTTCACTGTGAAATGGACTGTAAAGTTTAAATATTTGCGGGTGTGGTTATATGCGCAAGGTAGCAGGATTGGAAGTGTGCAGAAGGGTACATGTCGGAAAGGCTTACCTCCCGTGCGCACAGCTCCCGGAGGCAGCCGTGTTGCCTGTCACCCGTATCTCCTGCGGGAGATAATTTAAAAATTTACAACTTACAACTGTATATAACTTCGTTTGTAAGAAGGTTTCGTTCACACTGTGCAACCCATTAATCCTTACGTTTTCCTCTCCTGTAGCTTGTTGCACATAGGCACACAGAATTCTACCTAATTTCTTTTTCAACAGCTGAGTGAGTGGGATCCCATTGGAGGGCTAGGAATAGATCGTTAGTCAGTCTCCTATTGGTGGGTTTGTAAGTTATTTCTAGTCTTTTGCTATTAGTAACAAATCTACTGTGATCGTTCTAAGTTCTTTGTATATGTTTATAAGTAAGCGAATGGATTTCCTAGATGGAGAATTGCTGGGTCTTAACGTGTATGCATGTTAAATTTTGAATGAAAGTTGTTGCCCATTTATATTCGTTTTAGCAATGGATATACCTGTTTTTCCATCTTCTCACCAGATCTGTGTTTTCAGACTTTTTGATCTCATAGGCAGAAAATTGCACCTCATAGATAAGCAGCATGTGGGGGGAAAAATGAGTGAGGAATTCTCCAGAGAGGGTATTCAAATGACCAGTCACAATGAAAAGATGTTCGACCTCGTCAATCTTTAGGGAAGTACATATTAAAGCCACCATGATATTGGAGTGGTTATGGAGCACCAGGAACTCCCAGATACTGTGGATAAGAGTATAAATTGCTACTAGCAGTTTAGGAAACACACCTGTACTATACCTTTTAACCCACCAGTTCCCCTCCTGAGTATGTACATGTACACATCAGGAGACACATACAAGAAAGTTCATAACATCTTTGCTCATAACAGCTCAAAACTGGAAATAATCCAAATGTCCCTCAACGGTAACATGCATAAAGTAAATTACAAATTCATACAATGGCACTCTATTCAGCAAAAAAAAAAAAAAAAAAGACAAACCCACACCTATCAACTTGGATGTCTTATAAGTATAATATGAGTAAACGAAATATCACAAGAATGTATACAGCATAATTCCCTAAATAAAAGGTTCAAAACCAGGCCAAACTAAACGTTGTTTAGGAATGCACATCTGTATGTGTAATAATGTTTTATTTTTAAAAAGGAAATAATTACCATAAAAGACAGTTTTTACCTGTGGGGAAGAGAAAATAGAGTCATTTTGGGATGGTGGCAGCATATCTTGAGTGTTATTTTCATGGATGCTTGTTTCACAATTACTCATTAAATTGTATGTTTGTGCTTTTATGAGCATAGGATTTTGTAGTTAAAAGGAAATTAGCCCCGACTGGTGTGGCTCAGTTGGTTGGGCATCATCCCACAGAGCAAAGTGTCTCCAGTTCAATTCTCAGTCAAGGCACATACAGGAGGCAACCAGTCATTGTTTCTCTCTCCCATCAGTGTTTCTCTCCCTCTTTTTCTCCCTCCCTTCCATTTAAGGATAAATGAATAAAATCTTTTTTAAAAATCAGATCCCTTTTAATTTATATTTTGTAAATTTAAGCGATGTTGAACATTTTTTCATTTAAGCCATGTGTGTTTAATTTTGTGTGAATTGTTGATATTTCTGCAAATTTTTTATTGTGTACTTAAGAAGTCTTTGTTAAAGAAATCAGTAGTTTTTCTGTGTAGTATAAATGTTTTACCCAGATTTGTCATTTATCTTTTCACTTTATTTATGATTTATTTACTTGGACAGCAACTTTGGATTTTCTAACTGTGTTGATACATAGACTAAGAAGACAGTAGATTTAAAAGTTGCCTTATTTTAAAAAACACTGGTCCAGACAATATTTATGTTCTTCATTGCCTTGGTATTGCTGTGGATGCACAAGGACCTCTTTGCTTTTAGCTTCTGGGATTCCCTATGAGAGAGTACTGAATAAAGGATTGCAGCGCCTCTGTGGCCAGGTAGCTTAGTCAGTTAGAGCTGTCCTGATACACCAAGGTTGCAGGTTTGATCTCCGGTCCTGGGGCGTACAAGGAGCAACCAATGAATGCATAAATAAGTGGAACAATAAATCACTGTCTGTCTGTCTGTCTCTCCCTCTCCCCCCCTCCCCTTCCCCCTTCCCTCTCTCTCCTCCTTACTCCCTCTCTCTCCCTTCCTCTCTCTAAAATCAGTAAGTAAAAATTGAAAAAGTTATCCACTTTTAACTTACAGATGAAGAGATTGAGGCCCTGGGAGGATGAGGGACTTGACATTTGAGTATATAAAGCCCAGAAGTATGCTGCCCAGGTGCCACTCCATAGCTCTTATCAATACTTTGAAGTCATTTATATTACATTTTCTTTGGGACTGAATCATCACTGATCTCTAACTATTTGCAAAACAGAAATATAGGCATGAAATAATTTAATCCAAATCATGTTGGAGGTCAGAGATCAGAACCGAGCACTTGCACTTGGTTTCATTAAATATTTGAATTGTTAGAAGTGCTAGGAAATTATCTCTTCCCTCTAGATTTATTTTGCTTTTCATAGCTATTTTCTTATGTGTTTAACTTTTTCTTATGCTTTCTAAAACATCACATATTTGAAACTATTCAAGTATTGTAGAAACATTTCATGTATAGCTAGGTAGTCTTAATATTTCCTTATGAATTAAAATTAATTATAAACTAAACATATTTAATAGTTGATTCAGATAAAAAATCTGGGTTCAAGAGAGCATTATTGCTTGTCAGATTTTTGTATCACTGGAGACTTTAATGTTGATTTTCATAGTCTTAACATGGAATAGACATTTCTCCTTGTGAAACGTGCTACTTCCTTTGACCTTCAGTTTAGAGGATGAGAAGCTGTGGTAGTCATTAATGAATTTTGTTGGTTGCAGAGCTGTGTTCTGGTCTTAAGATTGTACTTGGCTGATGCCCAGACAGTATAGTATTTTTGGTCTAAATACTTAAATAGAAAAGGGCTGGTTGTCTGTTTAACTTGCTTCAGGCAGCTTTCAGCTAAACCGGTCATATCATCGTGCTCGCAAATGCTAGTTTATGGTAAGAGTTTGAACAGTTGAACTTTCCTAAGGAGGCTGGAGAGTTTAGTGAAAATGGCACAGGAGTGGATTCAGGACTTCCTGGGGTTTGTCTGGTGCTCAACATGTAGCTCTTACATGACACTTTGGAGGAGGCACTTCAGTTTTTCTAGATCCTAGTTTCCAAATCTGCAAAACAAAGAAATTGGATTTGATGAACTATGAGGTCTCTGAAATATAAAGTTTTCTTGGAAGTAAAGATAGTTTATGTTTGAATAGCAGTGCACCCCATTGGTCAAGAACTCAAAAGAGCCATATGACAGAGCCAGTATGACATTTTGGAGAGGACCAAGAAATCAGCAATATCGTCAGCGCCAGTAGTATTTGGAACAGACCTGATGAGGCATATATTTTTGCCATAAGGGAATATAGGATGCCTGCAGACCACCTCCCCACATAACTGGTTTGATGGAGCAGCAGTAGTATGACAAAATATGGCTGGCACTGAATTGCTGCTTTTCCTTACTCCCACTTGACCTGTCCAGAGTTAAATAAATAGGAATGACTTCAAGTTCCCACACTGAGCACTTCTGATTTGAAAAAGTAAAATCTTGCAGGTACACCTTAGTTTGGCAGCAAGAGTAGTAGAAGAAAACATCTCAAGGAGCCTGAGGCAGTGACAGAAAAGAAAATGCATGCTTTTCCATCTTGTAAACATAATGTCAAAAATTATTAGTTTTTCTCCATATAAGAATTTTACTAGAGAGGGAATGATATACATTTCACTTATATTAGTCAGGATTTTCATTGTAATTTCTTTTTTCCAGTTGCCCAGTAAGAAAGAAAAGGCTAACTGAAGCAGGGCTCTGTGCTGGTCCTAATGACTGGATTCTTTGTGCACATCAGGATATAGAAGGTCATGGAGTAAATCCATGCACTAGTGGCCTTTCTGCACCTGGCATGTTAGATGTTATTTGTGAAGAAATGGATCAGACAACTGGAGAACCACAGTGTGAAGTTGCCAGAAGGAGGCTTCAGGAAATTGAAGACAGGTAAATGGGCAGCGTATATAGCAGGCTTGTTGCTGTTCCTATGTAATGTCGCTACTCTTTTAAGTTATTCTAATTCATCATTTGATGATACCTCGATCCTTAACCTTTCAGACTATAAAAATAAGGAAACTCAGTGTACACATTAAATGTTAAAGTAACCTCATAGAACTGGACAGAATGTTTTCACTTACTATCTCTGAATATTTTTGCTTTATGGGAGCTTTCAGGGACGCAGTCTTCAAATCTGATTGCATCTAATATAACACTTTTGATAAATGAAATGTTGAATAACTCCTGCATATAATTTTTTACTCATATATAGCCTCATATTGTACTTGACCTTTTATTGTAGTTACCTGTTGCCTTTACTCTTTTATTTTAAAAATTGTGTCCAATTACTAAAATAATAATAGCTTGAGTAATTAAGTTTTCTTTCTCTGCTACTGCTGCCTTTATTTAGGATAATTGATGAAGATGAAGAAGTTGAACCTGAGAGAAATATTAACCATCTCCCCAGTCTTGTCCTTTCTGATACCATGAAAACAGGTTTGAAGAGGGAATTTGATGAAGTCTTTACAAAGAAAATGATTGAGTCCATGTAAGTTTTGGTTCCTGGTTTCCATTCAGTTATGATCTTGGAGGGAAAACCCGATGTCTCTAGACACTGAGTGTCCTCTCCTAGCCATCTCTTCATCTCCTGATCACCAGCCAAGTGAAAGCACAGTAGGTTTTGTATTTAACTCAGGCTACAGACAGACCTTTTCAATTCACTGGGGCGAGCGAAATGCTGTGCAAGCAGAAGTTTGAGGTATGCAGGAGTGGCAGCTTTGCCTGTGTACCGTGGATTCTTTTGAAGTCCTGAAATGCACTGTATTTCATTTGGGAATGGGAGGATTGGTAAGAGAGAGACCATTCTTTCAAAAATTTTTTTCAAATTTTAAGGAAGTTTATTTAGAAAGTTACAAAATTAGTAGAAGTAAGCCAGCTGGGTTGCATAGGTTCAGGAAACAAGTTACAGAGGCAGAAGAAGGCCGTTGGAGCTTCGGAGAGAGGAAGCCAAAGGCAATGAATGAGTCTGGGGAAGGAAGGAGGGAGAAGGGAAAGGGATATAGCATCCACATTTCAAAACTTCCTGTGTACCTGGCTTTCTCAGTTATCTGGAGAATACCATCAAAACCTAGGAAACAAAAAATATTTCCCAGCAATCAAAACAGTTATCACAAAGGCTACAAATCAAAGCTCATAGGCTTGCTTCATAGTGTATATAGTCCCTCAGGCCTTTAGCTCTAAAAACCACCTTGCCCCTAATTTAGACACAGTTTAATGAGTTCAGCTTTTTGGTTTCCTAGATCATCAGAGTAGAAGCAGAGAAACAGCTAATGAGAGCAGAACAAACTCATAGTAGTGACTAGTAAAAGTATAGTGTGAGGACAAGAGAGGAAACTGGAAAACGGACATAAGAACCTAAAAAGCAAAACATCCTGGGGCTCATTAACACAAGAATTTTTGTAGTCCCTGAGCCTAGATGATCTCAAGTCATCATTATTTAGGCAAGTTATATAGTGCCATTTAGGTGTTGCCTAGGTAAGAATTGATGGTTAGTGAGGGTAAGGGTCAACTATCTGAAAAATTCTCTTAGGACACAAGTCCCAGTGATGCTAGGTAGATGAGGCATTATTGCGTTTGGCCACAGTCGGTTCAGCTGCTGCTTGACATTAGATCACAGAGATTTTGGGTTAGCCCTCTAGCTTAAATTTGTAATTTACTTCCCAGCCCTGAGGGTGGGTAAATAGTTTAGCCAAGAGTAAGCAAGTCACATTGCCAGCCTTGGTAGTTTTCCGTAAGTTAACCTTTGGAGGTAGTCTTCATTGTTTGTGTATTATTTTGCCTTACTTGCCTTTGGGCTCTAGAAACCATCAAAGCATTAGTGGTTGGGGGAGTATGTGGGGTGTGGTGGGGAGAATAAACATAGGCATTGGGCCCATAATCATTTAGGCTACTGCAAAAAGCATTATACCGGTACTTCATAGCTATACTAAGTAAAGGGCATACCGAGATACTTTTAATATGCTTGTCCAGTGTTTCATTTTCATTTATAATAGTTTAGTACACATAATAGCACACACAGTACTATTTAAAAAGTTAAAATATTAAATCAGAGGCTTCTATTTTTTCACATTGGATGTTTATATTACTTTAAATCATAGCACCAGTACAACCAGTTGGTTTGGTTAAAAAACACACGCAGAACTGTAAAATTTTATATATTTGAGTGTCCCTCCTAAGGATTAATTTGGATTATCATAAATCTCTTATTTTGATACTGTCAGTTCTTTACACATTAGATAGCAGACATTAGCTTTTTAACATACAGCTTTTATTTTCATGATCTAAGATTCTTGATTTAAAAAGTCTGTATTTTATGTCTTAGGAGCCGTCCTTCTATGGAGCTTGTGCTCTGGAAACCTCTCCCTGAACTCCTTTCTGATAAACCAAAGCCATCATCTAATGCTAAGAACTATACAGGAGAGAGCCAAACTAAGCATGCCGTTGCTGGCACTGCCTTCCCTGGGAGAACTGAACTGTTCTTGGAACCTCGGCAAACAGGGATACCTATTTACAATAGTTTGGAGACAGCTGCTTGCACAGAAGAAGAGATGGAACTCTAGAAATCTGTTTCTATACTAAAGGTGTCAATTTTAGAAGGCTCGTGTGTTCAGTCGGAACGGGCGTATCTCCACCTGTGATTTTGGGTGGGACTCGTTTTGGGTAGCCATTTCTTAAGTTCAACTTTTTGCCAAGGAAGCTTGTCTCAAGGGAAAAGCTGTTTTCTAGAGGGATTATTATTGTGAGATTACAGTGTGCACAGGCAAGTAGAGGAACCGTATGTGTAAGGGTATCTTAAATCATTTGTCACATGGTCTAAACCATTCAGATACTTGGAGAAGATTCAGACCCTTGAGTTGAAAAAGATGCATTAAGAAAGAAGAATACTGCTACAACAACTGTACCGTGACAGGTGAATCGTAACTTTATCTGTAGATATGAGCTCTGTTTACAGTGGTAACTATTTATGATCAGGAAGAAGGAGGGATAAAAGCAGTAGCTTAAGCCTATTGCTAAGAAATTTAATAGAGGCTCTGAAACTTGTACATTAGTTGTCAATTTAATGTAGCTAAATAGCCAGTAGCATTGTGGCTCACCTCTTTGCCTCTGAAAATGCAGTGAAAATACGAAGAAGAGGTTTTACCTTTGAGGCTTTTTTGCTTTGTGCTACTGTAGCTCCTTGGATCCCCCTTTTTAATTGATAAGCCAAGCTATTCAGTAATGTTTACAACTTAATTAACTTTGAGTGATAATTTAAAAGATTTAGAGGTAACCGCTGTGCAAATTGGCTATGAGAGAATCATCTCTCAGGTAATCCCAAGAAAGTGCTGTGTTAACTAAGCCCAGCATTGATAACTTCAGTAGTTAAAAAAAAAGGTTGTACCTAATATTAGCTAGTTGAGTTTTTAATGTTAATTTAGAAAACAATGACTGAATAATTAACTGAGAATATATGCGCAGGCAATGTTGAGATTTACTGAAGTAGTCATTTTGCCTGGTGCTTCAACTATCGTGCAGTAGCCTGACATTTAGTAGAAAATAGCTTCCTGCTTAGCAGGAAGTCTTCAGTTTTCAGACCTAAGCCAGCTCAAGATGTTCTTTGGGGATAACCAGGATAGAAGTCTTTTTATTTCTCAGGAAGAACTCCTCTGTGTGGCAAGGACTCAGTAGTGCAAAGTGAATTGACAGTTCCTTTAATGCTACAGAATATTCACTATAACTTATTAAATGAGCGTAATAGTGTAATACTGGCCCTTTCCTCACACAGTGTGAACAGGAGACCACCCCAGTTCTTTCTGTTTTCTGGGTTTCTTCCCCCTTTGGAGGAATCAGATACCTTGTGTAGAAAAAAAAAAAAATGATTTATGCCAAGCGTAGAGGTAACTTTTTAGTAACTAGCTCCCAAGCATTTTTGAAACACGCTGAAATCCCTCCCCTTGTTACAGATGGCGTAGAAGTCACAAGTCTGTTTATTGGACTGTTTCTTCTCTTGCCTTTTGTTCTTGCTTTCTCTATTTCTGTCTGGATAGTCAGGAAAAGATTTAATGTTTAATATTTAAACAAAATATTTAATGTCTACACAGTAAAATTACTCAAACTTCAAACCAGTATTTAAACCAGTTGGAAACCAGCTAATAGTTTCTTAATCTCAGATTTAGAGATGAATGTAAACTGTATTCTGTTTAAATCTGCAAGTGTTTGATTCATGCCATTTAAAAAACTGCTTTTAGGTTATTGTTTAATGGGACCAACTTGCAAAGTTTGTAGCCTTAAAGAAACCTCAATGCTAAAAAGTTTGTTCTAATACAACCCTAAAACATGAAGCGACTGCCTGGAATTTGGAGTAAGTCCCAGTGTTAGAGTGGAAGGGGAGGTGGCAGCTTTCCCAAGAAGCACCCAAACACACTGATTGTCTTCTATAGGAGTTGTTGGGCAGACCTCTGATCAAAGGCCTGTGTGATGAAAAGGAGGAGAGAAGAGCCCCCAAACAAGGCTCTGATACCATTGATAAATATAGGAGAGAATTAAGATTGTTAATTAAAATCTAAGCAGAACTTGTTTCAGGAGTCAAGCTGATATGACAATTTCTTCTGCAGGAAAATGGGTGTTTAATGCTTCTTTTTAAACTTTCCTATGTTCATGCAAAAATTGTCGTCTTCATCCTTGTGGTGCTTACTCATCTGAGCCGTCTCCACAGTCCCTGGACTTCTGCTTTGTTTTTTGGGGTTTTTTTAGGTTTGTTTTTTTTTTTAAGCATAAGACTTTTGCTTTTGCCTTAAGGTTTTCCTAGAGGAATAATAGGTCTTTTCATTTTGTACAGCTTTTGCAGCATGGATCAAACATTAGCTTTCTATGCTAATGTGTGAAGAGAAAAAAATTATGTAAAGCAGGTGAGCTTTAATGAACAAATGTATATTTTCTCTGAGTTTGAGTAGGGTGTGTGTGGGTTTGTTTGTTGTTGTTTTTTAATTAGTATGAGGAAAGTAAGTCCAGTTCTCACAAATATTAATCAACCAAATTTTTGTAAAAATAAAATCTCTTGAAAGGTGCAAATGTAAAATTTAGAAAAATAATTAAAACCATAGGAAGAACGTTTACCAGCAAGTTTGTTAAGTATTTTGGAATTGGGACTTGGCTTTATTTTTTAATAGTGGTAAGAATGGTGCAGTACTAGGAAAGTTCTGGAAAATTCTGTCAGTTTTACTTTAAAATGAGAATCTGGTGTTTCTGTATTTTGTTTTCAATAAAACTTCCTAAGTGTTTTGGACTTTTTGAGATATTTGTATTCCTGTACTTAAGTAAATGTAACAGCCACTTCTTTGCCTTCCTCTAAATTGTATTTGAAGTAATGTTCATATAAGTGAGGGGCTGAAATGTATTCTGAAGAGATGACTATGTTAGGATAAAGGTAAATTTCATAAACGAATTAGCTATTTGCAAAACAGGCATACTGTGTTTTGCCTTTCCAAAACCCTTAGAATGCTTTCTACTGTTATTAGCAATTCACCGCTGTTGTCTGTCAGCAGCATTGATTGGTAATGGTGAGTGATTGCCAGTATTCAGATGGCAGTGGTGACTGAGTCTTCAAAAATGTTCAAACATAAAGTTGAATATGGAATACAGAGTTCACAGTTCTGTTGTCTTTACAGGTTTGGGACTTTTAAAAATAAGGATTAGGAAAATTCCATGATGTTTAATTACATGATCATTCCTTTCTTGTTAGGTCACTGGGTGGCAGTGTTGCCTGCATATTTACAAACGTTAGTAAATGTGAATCCCTGACTTAGGGGCAGGCAGAGTTAAGTTTGGGTTGCAGTTATAGAAAACTCAAGATCTTGTTTTGTTTTTCACCGAAATTTGGAAATCACAGCTAAAAGTTATCTTTAAAAGTTCTTTTACTTATTTGCTAACTAAAGCCTTAGTAGATAGTGACAAGATGGTATTATAATCCAACTCACCAGGTCCAGTGTTCAGACTTGACTAGTGGTTTTACAGTCTTGCAGCAATACCTAAAATGTCATTTAGATTTCACTGAAATCTACAGTGAAGTTCAGGTAGTGTAATACTTAATTCCCTGAGGGGGAATATAGTTTTATGTATATCAGTTTGGTTTAAATATTCTACCAATGGCATTTTAGAGATGAGAACTCCAGCCAGATAAAGATGTTGTCTTTCAACAACTGATTAGTGGGTAAATAAGCCAGCTTGCTGTCTTTTAATGGTAATATAGAGGTCACAGGGTAAAGATTTAATTCTTAGGAAATTAGACTTTAACTTATGCCATAAAATATTCCTGGAGTAGGCAGCATTACCTTCTGCCTACAGTCCTGTGCCTACTTCGTGTCTGCCCCTGTAGCATGCCTAGAAAAGCAAGGAAACGCACATAGGTTGGTGTTACAGGGCCCACAGAAATGGTGTGCCGGCATCTGCCGCCTGATTCTTTTAATCTCAATTCTGGACAACCGTTGCATTTAATAGAAATCATGTTTTGGTTTTGTAGGAAAAGGTCTTGATTTTGTTTCTATTCAATTTAGTGTTTCAATATGAAAATGTCCTTGAATGCCAGGTGTTTTCTCAAGACTGAGCAGTGTTTAGTTTTTTTCACCCATCTGTGCAGGAAATGAAAACCCTGATAATCTACACAGATTATGTATATCCTGTGTGTTATTCCTGTTAGTACAGCTGCCTGTTTCATGTGATGTCATTGAATGTAAATCACTTGAGCCACAATCTCCAGATGCTTCTGCTGTTATGATGGAGGCTTAAAATGCATCTATAATTATATCTGCCTACACAATCCCCAGACAGTGTCTCAGCACTGAAGTTTTCTGTTACGGAAAATCAGGTGACCAAGTTTTTAATCAGGGGGACAGCTGGAGACAGTCCTTACACTTGTGATGTAGAAACTCAGAGTCCAAGCAAGCAAGCTTGCATGGCAAGAACCGGGGCTGGGCTCTGGCTTCGGTGACCAGGGATCTTAGGCCGTCTGGCGTGCAAGTGTGCCTGTGAGCATGACTAGTCCCACCAAAAGTGTTCCTTTGTATTTGGTTGAAACTACAGCTTGCGTTGCCTTGCTGCTTGGGACTCTTTGAATCCCATCTCCTTTTGTGTACTGTACTCATTTACTTTGACCTCCCTCAGAGGTTGTCTTAATACTGGCATAGAACGCTGTCATAGGTGAAATGTCAAGTGAGGGAAGCTCTTTAATAGCGTGTAAGAGGATTCCCAAGGAAGAAGTGCACCATGAAGGACAGTGAGGTCATCCAGTCTCTAGTTTTGGGATTGAATGATTTTTCCTTGAACAGGTTCATTCTTTAGTGAAACAAGTTCTAGAGTGTACCTAATTCTGTAAGAGATTAAAATGCTTCCAAAGTGGATTAAGTGATAATAGCTAACTTTTGAGTGCTTGGGATGGTGCCTGGCATATCCTAAGTGTTTAAATAATACACCATCTGTTTAAATCGTTTAGCGGCTGTTAGAGATATTGACTATTATGCCCATTTACAGATGAGGAAATAAGCGATATTGTACATTGAGGGTTAGCCAGCTAACAGTGGCAGAGTTGAACCCAGGGAGTCCAGTTGTAGAATATGCTCTTAATTCCTTTAATAATTGAAAGAATCTTGGAATTTAATGGCATGTCCTCTCACGAGGTGATATAGCAAAAACAGTGGTTAAGTGTTCTAGCTCTGCCACTTATTAGCTGTAATATTGGTCTGTTAGGCTGAAGAAACTCAGATATTAACTGCTCAAAGAGTAGATTATATCACTTGTGGCGACGAGGAACTGGAGCAGGCAGTCATTAAGGGGGAAAATCTTCAGTCACTTTAAAAAGTGGCATGCTTATTGAAGTCAGATAAATCATTACCATGGCAAACAATGAAACACCTAGAGGGAACATAAAACAAGGTCCGAGAAGGAATCAAAAAACAGACGCTGCATTGCACTTTTTAATTGCATGGGTAGTTTTAAATAAATGGAGAAAGCACCTTCAAGAGTTACACTAGCAGGGAAAGATTCCATCAAGCATTTACATAGTAAATTTCTATAACTTTATAAAAGATTCTTGATCTTTACTGGAACTGTACATGAGGGAAAAGGAGCCCCCTCAGGTAGGTTTCTTTGCTTGCAGAAGCAAACTAAAGGACCTAAAATTGGAGGCAAGCCTGGGATGCTGAAAAGGGAGAAATGACAAAGGGCCATTCATAAATTCCCTGTCTGATGTCCTCTACGTACGTATTTTAGGGCAAACTACTGCCCTTAAGATAAACGTACAACCTCAAAAGCTGTAATTCTGCATTATAGTACTATATATGAGTACCTTTCACTGCTGAATGTCAAAAGACAATACCTGGGGTGACCTGTGAGGTTTGAATAGACAAATTCTTTGCTGTGTACCTTCTACTTTGGCTTTTGAACGAAGCACAAAGAGGCTTCTCTGCTACCTTCCAGGCTGTGTAATAGTCAAGGAAAAGGGCACTATTGGATCATTCCTTAGACACTAATCAGCTGGGGGAAAAGTTCACTGGCAAAACTGTCCTCCCAAGAATGGTCTACACTGAGCAAAGAGGACATGTCACTGAAAGGGGAAGGAGAGCCCTCATATCTACAGTCACTGTAAGCATCCAGTAGGCAGGAAGATGGCTTCAGGCAGTGGCTGGATGAAAGTAGATCTGGGATATCCAGCTCTGGGATGAAGTCATCTTCTACAAGTTCTTCCTTCACTGAGACAGTTAATTCAGGGTGATCTTTCTCTGAGGGGCTGGAAGGTGCTTCCTCAATTTTCACTACCACATTAGCTTGGCTCTCTGTCTCAGAGGGTATCTCTAAGACTAGGGGCTTGGTATACACGTGGTCAAAACGAATCAGTTCATTAATGGCTTCCAGCTTGGCTGATGACGTCCCCAGTGATGGAGAAGGGGAGGCTGATAAGGAACTGGGTCCTTCTGGGTAGACCTCTGGGAGCTGTTCCGCACTGGTAGACTCTGGAGAAGGACATCTGAGGAACATGACTGGGTCCAAGTTGAACAGAATACCCAACAGGATATCAGACTGCAAGAAGCAAAAAATAAATGGAGTCCAACTATTAGAATGCACCTGAGAATCTACCTAGAATACTTAGTACTAGGTTCCATAATATAAATTAATCATTATGCTATATGATAACCACTGGAACACACCAAACCCATTTATCTACACTTCAAACAGGAAGGTAGTCAATGTTCACCCTTAACCCAACCCAAACTAACTTATACCCTAATCTGTCTGGTTAGGGATATGTGGCATCAAACAGATATTATACAGCTCTTTAGTAAGTCCAAATAGCCCCTACCTCAGAGTCTGAAGAGTCAACACTGTCAGAATCCATGGGGAGATGTTCTGGAGGGGTGACAACTGGGCCTGCACCTGCTGCAGAGGTGCACGTAGTCTGAGTGCTGCGGACTCAGCAGACCCGGCCACCGGTCTCACTTCATTCCCCTGAGAGGAAACATCAAAGTGAATAAACTGCTCACACAGATGAGAGTCCCCAAGGAGAAATGCTCACCGGGCAGGCGTGATTCTCAACTTTCAGGAAAGTTAGAAAACTAATCTTTAGAGCTGAAATCTTTCCCTTACCTTCGTTATTTCCATTTCCTTGAGTCCTCCTCAAGAAAAGATGAGAAAAGGGAGTAAGACTAACTTTCATTGTAATTTTGTGTTATGAAACATTTTTACTCCTCTAAGATTCAAGTAGGGTTGATTTTTTTTTTTTTTAAGATTTTATTTAGGTATTTTCACAGAGGGGGAAGGGAGGGAGAAAGGGAGAGAAACAATGTGCAAGAGAAACATCAATCAGTTGCCTCTTGCATGTCCCCAGCCAGGGACCTGGCCCATAACGTAGGCATGTGCCCTGACGGGGAATCGAATTGGCGACCTTTCAGTCTGCGGACGACGTCCAACCCACTGAGCCACACCAGCCAAGGCTAGGACCGATATTCTTAAGTAATATCCTAATGGTATTCTCTGTAATAATGTCCCTAAGGAATACAGTACTATAGTAAATGTAGGCCCAGAATCTTTTTAGATAGTAATTATTTTAAAGTTTGTCCTAAACACCACTACCTTCACAGAGTAGAACTGCCCTACTGTCGACCCTAAACCACATAAGCATTGTCACTGAAGTTAAGAGAATCCATAGATCAAAAGCCATTAATCTTGTATCACAGAGGCGTCACTATGAAAATGTATCCTTTCCCTACTCATTCATATTCATCAAAAAGCTACTATAAATTTAGTAACATTCAAAGTCGGATTTGACTGGCTCTCTTATTCTGGTTCTACTTAATACTGGCACATCTTATTGGCTATCAACATTTGTTAGTACTTGCTCTTAGAGCACCATGTAACTTAATTATTAGGACTGAGTACTATTCAATACACAATTGAAAATAAGTGTCCTTAAAGAAAGAGGTCATGACATGTCACTTAGAGCCAGTTCTCATATATGGCACCAAATAAAGGAGATACTTACCTTGGTCTCTTCCTCCTCTTCAGTAACCTGGGCATCCATCCCCAAGCGCTGTCTTAACTCCTGATTCTCCACTACAAGGCCATGAGTTTTCTCTCGTAAAAGCTGATTTTCTAGCAAAAGTTTTTGGTTCTGGAACAAAGTTCATAAGAGGCTATTAAAAAACCTAATTCTTTCACTTAATACACCTAATGAAGTTTCACTACAATTAATTTCCTTCTATGCTGGAAAAACTATGCTTACCCAATTCACACTAGGTATTACTAGAAGGCATGGTCATAATTACTAAAAATAAGCTGTTTAAGAAGGGCCATTTCATGGAATCACAAATAACACAATGCCTCCAACTAATACAGACTTCAGCAAAGGGTGACTTGTAGCTTTAATTTAAATGTTTTTTAAAAATCCTATCTTGAATTGGCAGGTAATAATAAAAGTGGACCATAAGCCCTGGCTGGTGTAGTTCAGTGGATTGAGTGCCAGCCTGCGAACCAAAGGGTTTCAGGTTTGATTCCCAGTCAGGGCACATGCCTAGGTTGCAGGCCAGGTCCGCAGTTGGGCATGTGAGAAGCAACCACACATTGATGTTTCTCTCCCTTCTTTCTCCTTCCCTTTCCCTCTTAAAAATAAATAAAACTTAAAAAAAAAAAGTGGACCACAAAATCAAAATATGTTAAAAAAAAAAAGAAAAACAATATCCTTATGTATTCAGGATGTGTAACTGGCAACAATTTAGAATTAGGTGGACCCTAGAAAGGAAAGGGAACTGTTTGTGGACTATCGCCAAGCCAGGAAGGGGCTAGAGTTTAAGCACTGCTATCTGCTCTTAATAATTCCTTAGTAGTAACTTGATAAACATTGTTGTAATGTTGTAATTCACCAACTTTGAAACAGATCTAGCACCGCATGCCAGAGGGTCATCACTTCTCTCATCAAACTTTTAAGCCCTGGCTGGTACAGCGTCAGCCTGTGAACCAAAGGGTCGCCTGTTCAGTTTCCCAGTCAGGCACATGCCTGGCTTGTGGGCCAGGTCCCCAGTAGGGGGCGCGCGGGAGGCAAACCACACATTGATGTTTCTCTCCCTCTCTTTTTCCCTCCCTTCCCTTCTGTCTGAAAATAAAATAAATAAAATTAAAAAAAAAAACTTCACCATTTACTCAACTACCTATCTACCCTAACTTAGATTAGTTTAACTTTTAATTACATGTTCAATTTTCTTCTAAAGGGACTGAAACAACTTGGAATGGGCAAGAAATATCACAATATTTACCAAGGAAGGATGTATAATGGATAAAAGAGTTTAGCCTTAAGTATTTTTACCTCTTCTTCCAAATCTACCACTTGTTGTTCCAGCTCACTCATTCGAGCTTTCTTTCGGTCTCTGGCTGTCTGAGCTGCTACTCTGTTTTTCAGTTTCCTAAAAACAGAAGGGATATATCACAGAGTCATCTCAAACCTTATTTATATCTTTATTTGAAAACTTGGCCAGCTGGTGCTTTCACATCAATTTACAGTATAAGGTAGACTAATGGTAAAATATACTTCAGGCCTTCCCCTCAACAAAATAAAACAAAAATACAGCCTTCTTCCAATCTAGCTTGAAGAGCTGCTTTATTTTCTCCCACATTGCATCATCCACCTCAGTCTCATTCTGGACACAGCACAGGGGCTGGACACAAATATTACTCATCTTGCAACATAAGAAATTTCCTCTTCCCTTTTCCACTCCCCCGTTGCTTCTCGACTCCAATTCCCTCGAACACGATCGAACCGGACTAATTAAATCTAGTGAAGGCCGTAGTCGCGCAATGACATAAACCCTCTCTCCCCAAGCGCAACTCAAGGGCGAAGGTGATGCCTCTAGTGCTGAGACCCTCGGCAGTCCTGGATCTTAGATCCTAGACCAGAGCTGTGTCTGCTGGAGGAGGCGCTTAATAATCCACAAAGTGCAAAATGGTCGGAAAAGAACTGACATTACAGAAAACTTAAGTAACAGGCATTACTCTCTTAATCTCCCCCAAAGACCTCATGAAGTAAATACCATTTTAAGGCCGCAGAGACCGAGTTTGACTAGAGAGCCTTAGAGAGCTCACAGGCCTTTGAACAGCTGTCATTTCGGCTGCTCCTCAAAATAATGTAGGTAAACCGAGAGGCTACTGGACTCCAAGTTCAGAAAAGCTGAACGACCGGTCTGTGGTCAAACATCAAAAGGGCCTGGAACCCAGGTGCCCGCAAACCCAGCTCTAGGCATCCCTAATGAGACAGAAAAGAAGGAAGTAAAAAGGACCCGGGCAGCCCGGACTCAACTCAGCGCGTGGATCCCGTCAGTCCAAGCTTCCCGCCCCGCCCCGCGCCACGCTGGCACCGGGCTAGACAAGCCAAGGGCGCCCGAGCGCGGCCCGATCCAGACCCAGCCCCCTGTCCCGGTTTCGGATCCAGTCCCAGACCCGGATCCTTCGCCCACCTCCGCAGCGCCTTCTCCTCGGGGCTCAGGTGTGTGAGGCGCTGTCGCTTTCGCGCCTGGGGCGGCCCTCCGCTCTCGGCTTCTGGGCTAGCCCCTCGCTGGCCCGGCAGCATGAGTGGAACATTCCGGCCGACCGGGGCTCCGGCGGCAGCGGCGGCGGCGGGCTTGCCGGACAGTAGAAGCACTTTGGGGGCCCCGGCGGCCGGGCTCTGTGCGGATGCCACCACTACCATGGCCCAAGAGTGTCTACGCGAACGCGCACTGCCACCGCCCAGCCGCCTGGCCCTACCGCGCCCAGCCTTTCTATGGTCGTGGCCCTCCGCGATTGGCCAGCGCCGCGTGACGCACGTCGGATCTCGTCGCCTATCGGTTCTGAGGCCCTGCGGGGGCGGGGCCAAAGCGTCCAGCGTGGCGGCGCTTTTTTCCTTGGGGTGTGCGGGGGACATTTTTCCCGGGGGCGACCGGCAGGACCCAGGTTTGGGCGAGTGCGGCGACCAGGAAGGCGGCGGCCAGGCGGAGTTTCTCTAGCAAACCAATTTTCGCCCCCAGGCTGACGCATTTTTACTCGGAATAACAATTTAATTCCAAAGTAATAGGTTTCCAGACGGACGAATTTTACCCAAACAGATTTTTACCTCTGGCTGACAGAATTTTACCTCGTGCGCCACTTCGTACCCCGAGTGGACGGAGAGTCGGGAGAGAGCCGAATCGGGCCTTGAGTTGGAAAACAAAGTCTGTAAAGAAATTGTGCGAAATAAGAGCCTTTATCTAGAATATGAGATCGCGCATTTTAAAACTAGGTTAAGCTCATAGTAAGGGCTTCATAAAAACGATAGATGTTATCTCTGAGTGGCAAGAATACATGCGTTTTAATTTTTCTTTGCATTTCTAAGTTTTCTAGTATGAGCGTATGTAGTTTTCTTTTTAAAGAGAAAAAAAAATATTTCACTTGTGAAAACGAAGAGAAGTTCAAGGCTTATGCCCGGCGGTTGCGGAGTAATGGGGGTGGAGGGGCGGTTAGGGAAAAAAACGACCCTTGAGAAAGAGGGGCCCTCGGGATAGCAGCTCGGGAACAATTTAGACACACGAATATTGACGTGGGAGAACTAAATCAATTCAATCTCTTGATATGCAGGCCCTTTAAAGGGGCACAGTTCCTTTTATTCCCACGGGTCCCCCGTGAAATCTCCAAACACGTATTTTCTTCCTCCAAATTGGCACAGTGAAATCAGCGACTATTTAAAATGAGCTGGCCCAGCTCACAGCTTCCTGAGCACACGCTGCTTCTTTGGACAAGAAAAGAAGTGGTGGCGATCCCAGACTCCCCAGGGCAAAGAAACCAGCCTCCTTAACTCTTTATCAGCCTTAGCTATGTGGGTCCAACCGGGCCTGCAAGGGCGAGAGTTGCCTCTGGTCTCCCAGGCCTTTTTGGAAGAAGTTTTTGGAGTTCCATCTGGTTGGCAATTGCACATTTAGGGTAAAGGACTTTGGAAAGCTGTAAGATGTTCTGAGAAAAGTCATGTAATTGTCATGCAACCTTTTATTTATTAAGTTAATATTTGTGAAGGTCAAGAGAATGGCACTGTTTAAAAAAGTCCCAGAAAAACTAAAAAGAAATTTAAATCATTTAGGCATAAAAAGAAAATGCATGAGGCCTCCGTAGCCCAATGAGTAACCATGTAGAGAAGGCACAAGATGCTCGTGCAGAGGAGAAAAGGTGGTTGGATTACATTTTTGTCTTGCTTAATGGGGTAGAAAAGGAATGCTGAAAGTGACTCCCCCAGTTTTGTTTTCAAGGCTTTTATCTTTTTGATAAAATTTAAAATCATGCCGATTTTAAAGTAATTTGACACAAGACATATTGCTGTCTATGAAGACTTGAGCACTGAAGTGCAAACCTTTGAACAGTTTCATATCCTCTATGTAGAACTAATCCGATAATTCTTGCATCAGATGCCATTAGTAATTTAAAGCATTTACTAGGCACTTGTGATAAGAGCTCTAAAATATATAAAATACAAAGTTGTTAGTCTTGGTGAAATGTAAGAAAATAGTGACTAGGAGTAGTAAATCATTAAGTCTAAGTGTCAATGCAACAATACAAAACCTAGTAACAAACAAAAACTAGAATTCAAGAACTGCTCTAATATGGTAGTCACTAACCATGTGTGGCTATTAAGCACTTGAAACGTGGCTACTCTGAATTAAAATGTACTGCAAGCATGAAAAACACTGGATTTGAAGACTTAGTCTGAAAAAATGTAAAATATCTCTGATCATTTTTATATTACTTGTTTTTTAAAATTTTTTAATTTTACCTCTTTCTTTTTAAAAATTGACTTCTAACTTCTTAAAATTAAACAAGTGGCTTGCATTGTATTTTATTGGATAGCCCTGGTCTAGATGATATTTCTTTTTATTTATTTATTTATTTATTTATTTATTTTTAGAGAAAGGGAACGGGAGCGAGAAAGAGAGAAATACATCAATGTGTGGTTGCCTCTCACGAATCCCTTGCTGGGAGCCTGGCCCACGCCCCAGGCTTATGCTCTGACTGAGACACAAACCTGCGACCCTTTGGTTCGCAGGCCAGCACTCAATCCACTGAACCACACCGGCCAGGGCTAGATGACGTTTCAATGTGTGAAATGGTACGGGTAAACAGAAAGAAAGAAGGGAAATAAAAGTGTGTTAAGACTCCTGCTTCCTTTAGGGAAAAGGTATGCATAATGATTAATACTAGACACTATTAAAATAAATAGATGTGTTAATAGTGATTTTTGAATTAATGAGCATATACCCGTAAGGGCACACAAAGACTTTCCAAGCCACGTGTGTGGGTACATGGATAAAATCTGTGTTCCAAAATACACATGCCTGAGAACAGTGCCTCCGAAGCGGATTCTTTTCCCCGCCTCTCTTTTCACAGTCACCATTCTTGCACCCTGCAGAAGGGAGACCCTCTTTTCACTCATGCTTGATCGTTCCAAGGTGTATTGCCCTGACGTAGAAACACCGCTGGAGTTACAAACAAATAGACCAGGCAAGCTATTGGTGATGGCGTTGATTAAAAAAAAAAAATTACCATCATCACCGAGTATCAAATTCTTTTCCAACTCCATCAGTTCTAATTCTTTGTTTTCAGTAAAACTGATGGAAGACAAAATTGAGTTGTCAGCTGTGAGTTCAATACAGTAATTTTTAATGATGAATCACTGTGTGACTTGGCATCTAACTCAAAAGATGTTCAAACAATTGAAGGACATTGTTAAAAGAGGATGCCTTCCATCCCTATCCACTTAGCTATACGAACAACAGTTTTGGGCACTTACATTTTTTTAATGAAAAATAAAATAAATTTGATGCCAAATCCTGTCTCAGTCTACTAATAAGTACTATTAATCCATTGATATATGAATCCAAGGATGTATTTCCAATATAATTTTACTTTCTATGTTTAATAATTATAAAAATTTGGAATATATATTGTTTCGATAAACTTTATAATTTAATAAACTCTATCTTATTTTAATTTAATTGTGATCGCTTCATGCAGAATTACTTTTACAATAAGAAGAAAGTTTTTAAATACTTAAATATATATACTTTTTTTGCAGGGTGGTCTATTAGATAATCAAGAATAGAATTTTAAGTATTAAACTATATTACATTGGGATAAAATCCTGTAGAGAAAGTAGAATGAAAATATAACTTAGGAAGAGAAATGAAGTAAAATTACAGGTTCTTAAAAAAGAGCTTCTTAGTACCTTTTTAAACTCGATTTTGTTATAATTTCAAGCTTACAGAAAAGAAGCAAGAATAACAGTGTTCCTGCATGTTCTCCACCCAGCTCCTCACTCGGACGTCCCGTTAACTTTTTACTGTGTTTGCCTTATCAATCTTTCTCTTTCTGTATGTATATATGTGTGTGTGTATATATATCATACATATATTTAAATTTTTCTGAACCATTTATGAATATGTTGCAGATATTATGCACCTTAATTGTACTTAAGTATGTATTTTCTAAAATCAAGGTATAGTCTCCTCATAACAACAGTATAACCATCAAAAATCAGGAAATTAGCATATGGATAGATACAGTATCACTATCAATCCCCAAATTCCATTCAGATTTCTCTGATTGTTCCAATAATGTCCTTTGTAGTCTAGAATCTGGTCCAAGGTCAAGCATTGCCTATGGTGAATATCGTGTTTTTTTAATGTCCTTCAATTGGGATCAGTTCCTCAGTCTTATCTTTTCTGACCTTAACTTTTTTTTTTTTAATTTACGGATCAATTTACTTTGTAGAATGTCCTTCAGTTTGGATCCGTTTAATGTTACCTCATGATTTATACATTTTGGGCAGGAATACCACAGAAGTGATGCCATGTTCTTCTCAGTGCATCCTATCAGGAGGCACATGATCTCGTTTGTGCCGTAACTAGCGATGTCAGCTTTTACCGATTGGTTAAGATGGTGTCTGCCAAGCTTCTCCACTGTGAAGTTAATTATTAAGTATTATACTTATTAATAAGTATTTTGTAGGAGATATTTTGACATATTTAACTGTCTTATTACTCATTAGACTTTCACCCACCAGTTTTAGGATTCATTGATGATTCTTGCTTAGCTTACTGCTGTAATGATTTCCTCACAATTCCTTCTGTATTTATTATTTGGAATTCTATGGTATGCTAGAACTCCCCCGTCTTATATATTTACTCATTTCAGCATCAACTCATGGAGTCCTGTTTCACTTTGTGGGTTAAAAATGTATTACTACAGGTCCCGGCCAGGTAGCTCAGTTGGTTAGAGTGTCATCTCCATACATGAAAGTTGTGGCTTCCATCCCTGGTCACGGCAAATACAAGAATCAACCAATGAATGCATATGTAAGTGGAACAACAAATTAGTGTTTCTCTCTCTCCCTCCCTCTCTCTCTCTAAAATCAATCAATAAAAAGTTTTAAAAAATCTATTACTACGTTATTTATTTCAATTCTTAAATGGTCTCAGACTTGCCCAATGGAAGCCCTTTCCTTTTTTTATTGTGGTAAAATATATAAACCATAAAATTTACCACTGTAACCATTTTTAGATGTGCAATTAAAGGCATTAATTAATTATTTAACTTGCATTGTTGTATTACCATCACCACTATCCATCTCCAGAGCTGTTTCATCATCCCAAACAGAAACGCTGTACCTATTAGCCAATGATTCTCCATTCCTCCCTTCCCCCAACCCCCAGTTACTTCTGTTCTACTGTCTGTCTCTGCTAATTTGCCTATTCTACTTACCTCATATAAGTGAAATCATATAGTACCTGTACCTTTGTGTCTGATTTATTTCACTTAATATAATATCTTTAAGGTTGTCCATGTTGTATGTATGGGGTACTCTTTTTGACACATGTCCTTTCCGACATGTCCCAATCATTCTTTGAACAGATCCTTATTTTCTGGCACAACAAGATATTATAGATTTGTCTATTCTTTCCCAAGCCCAACCCTGGAATCAGTCATTTCTCCAAGGAGCTTTGACTCCTTTTAGTGGAGAATGATATTTAGTGACAAAAATCTGGGCACTGGGAATGCTCATTACTACTGGGGTGTCATTTCTTCTAAGTCCTCTCAGTGAATAGAACTTAGAAATGTATTTATGTACATGTGTATACATATCCACATATTTAGAAAGATATAGAAATAGTTGTATGTACATATATACCTATTTTTATATCTATCTATATGTATTAAAAACTCATGAGTGCACAGCAAAAACTCCAATTCCAATCTAACACAGAAAGGTTTATTTTAGCCTTCCCTCTTTTCATAATTTTAACTCCATTCTCTGACAATACGAAAACAAGCACCCATTAATCTCCATATGCTTACTTATTTGCTAAATTCTCATGTATGCAAGTGGATGTTACCAATCTGTTAGCAATGGCTAGTTGAATCCTCAGTCCCAGCATATGGCAACCACCACTCCAACCAGTCATTCTTTGCCCACTCCTCAGCTCATATCTAAACATGTGTGATCATAGATAGCAAATAACAATAATTATGGCATTTAGATCCTACCAAACACATCTAAGACAGTAATACAAAAGTTTTATTTAAAATGTCAATATTCTCGGTTGCATTGGAAATGACATCCTTTGCAACTATTGAATCTGATCATGAGAAATTTTAGATGCCAAATTTGAAATGGGAGGTATATAGTTTTACTAAGTTATTTTAGGGATCATGGGACAAAAAAGTTTTAAGACCATTGTAGTAGAAGAATGGAAGCAACATTAGGAGAGAGAAAGAGAGGACAAGAGTGAGAGGGAGAGTGAGGGAAAGAACAATACGCAGTCATTCCAGAAAATGTAAGAAAAAGGGGAAACACAAGAAACAGAATATGTAGAAAACATAAAGTAACATGGTAGGAATGAGTCCAAATATATAATAAAAAATAAACACAAATGGACTGTTACTCTGTCAATGAGAAAGAGTCTGGCTAAATAAAAAATCCAAAATCCAGCTCTAGGCTGCTTATAGGAGATGACACATAAAACAAAAGCATAAGAATGGAAAGTGGCTTACCAGAAAAATGTTTATGAAAAGAAAGCATATGTAGCAACATTAATATCAAACAAAATTGAATTTAAAGCAAAGATATTAATAAGGACAGAGAAGGGTGTTTTGTGCTGATTAAAGGTACATATTGCCAGTCATAAATCTTCAGAAACAGTAACATAATTTTGAAATGCATAAAACAAAAATTAAAAATATGAAAATGGTAGATCCATAATCACAAATACACCTCTCTCAGAATCAACAGATGGAGCAGACAAAAAAGATTCGAATAGTATAACTTTCCTCCCAACCAAAAACACTTCCTTTTTTCAAAATAGAAACATTCGCAAAATTTGGTCCCGTTTAATTTTTATTTACTTTTTTTTCTGTATCCTCACCCAAGGACCTTTCTTTTTCATTGCTTTTAGAGAGAGAGGAAGGGAGAGAGAAGGGAGAGAGAGAAACATCAGTTGGTTGCCTCCTGTACAGACCCAGGCCCAGGATGGTACGTGTGCAGAATGAGGGTTGCATGCATCTGTGCCCAGACCAGGGACCAAACCCGCAACCTAGGTATGTGCCCTGACTGGTAATCAAGCCTGCAATCTTTTGGTTACGAGACAATGCTCTAACCAACTGCGTCACATCGGCCAGGACTGACCCCATTTACTCCTAAAGAATGACATTGACCACTGTGTTTTAGGTTTAGAAATAGAATTTTTTTCAAGTTTTGGCTTTTTTGAATAGGGCTGCTGTGAGCATCTGTGCACACATCTTTGTGTGAAAGAAACCTTTACATTTTCATTTCTCTTGTGAAAATACCTAGGAGAGAAATTGTGGAATCATGTGGTAGATGTATGTTTAACTTCCTAAAAAACTGCCTTGCCAGATTTCCAAAGTGGTTTTATCATTTTACATTCCCACCAGCAATGGACTGCTCTCTTGCATTACTATGGCAGATTGTTATTTAACTCTTTCTTTGTTACCCAACTTTTCATTTGTTTACATTGTATTTTTTTTTTCAACTGGATTTCAACAAGCTCATTAGGAACAGAAGCTATGTGTTACACTTCTTCGGTCTTCTGTGTTTAGTATAGCGCTTGGTACTTATTAGGCATTCAATAAATATTTTTAATGAATACCAAACTGGTAGGTTGTTTCAAGTATGCCCTAAAAGACAGAACATCCTTTCAATTACCCTGGAGGATTGTTGTATAATACCATTTTCTTGAAAGCAGAATTCTTATAACAAAAGCCTGGAATGTGTTCATTTTAATGCACTAAGGCAATATTTCTAGTTATCTACACAGCATCTATTCTAATTCTCTTCCTTATTTTTTTAAACTTCAGAGTGTCCTGCTGAATACCGCCTCCAGGTTCCCTTGGAGCTGTGAAGAGCCCTGTAATGCAGTTCAGGCCAGTGTATAAGGGGGAGTTCTAGGTAGAGAGGATTCCAGGAAGGCTTGTGAAATGGAGAAAACTCAGTTAGGAAGCCTTTCATCTTTTGCCTGTTGCCCTTTTCCCCCAAATCTTTCTTACCTGGAATGCCGATGAAAGGTCAAAAGATTGAGAAGGCTCAGCAGCATCTTGCAAGCACAAACAAGGAAGCCACATGATAAGGATGCCAGAGGGGAAGAACCAAAGAAGTTTTGATTCCTGATGGCCTCATGAAACAGCCATCTAGCCCTGACCTAACTTTAAACTGCCCACTTCCAGATCCCAACTTACATGAGAAATATTAATATCACGGGGCTAGGTTTTTGTCACAAGCCGTACAACACAATCCTCACTTTTATAGGCACTTTACCTACCGCACTGCCCTAAGTTAGATTTCTCAAACACTGTCTTTTTTTTTCTTGTGAATGTACTATGGCACAGCTGAAGGAACAAGTAGGTTTCAGCAGGGCACCCGAAAGTGGGTATGTCCCAGGAACATAATATTTTCAGTGGTACTTCTGATACCAGGAAGAGAGAGAGTCATTAAGCATTATAACATGACTCTTTTGTGGCTGGAAAAATTGAGTTCAAAGGAAAGAAATAATCAGCTTAAGGCTAGAGATTGCTTTCCCAGCTTATCTGTGTGTCCCACACTCCAGTCCTATCATTTTCTTGCAATATCCTTTTCCCCTGAGGTTGCCCAGCAAACCCCTGTTCATCTTTCTGTTTAAACCATGGTTTCTCAACCTCAGCTTTATTGACATTTGGGGCTGGACAATTCTTTGTTGTGGGGGGGCTCTTTTGTGCACTGCAGGGTTTTAGTAGCATTCCAGGTTTCTACCCATTAGATGCCAATAGTATCTTGCCTCCACTCCCCAGTTATGACAACCAAGATTGTCTCCAGACTTGCAAACGTTCCCTGGGAGCCACGATCTCCCTCGGTTGAGAACCACTGCTCTACACTGATGTCAAAAAAACACCTCACTCAGCACCTGCTTCGTTCCCATGCAGTCCTCCCCAGACTTCCAGCAAAACATCTGTGACACTTGGTGGTACAAGTGCACCTGCCTGGATCTCCAGATGAGACGGTAAGCTCCTTGAGGGCAGGGGTTGCATCTGACTCATTTTTGTTTACCCCTGTTTATCAACTAAACAGATTACAGAATTGTTCAGGAGAAGAATGGGAAGAGAATTCAGGAATTCTTGCCTTCTCATGCTGTGATTTGGACACTTACTGTTAAACACTCATGTGTTCCATGCCATTTCTTGGTGTCATATTTTAGAAACTCCCATATGGTAATCAAGAGGCAGGGTATAGCGAGAAAGCACTACGTGGCTCATTTTTCTAAACACCAATTAAAATGGAAGAGAAAAGCAAAATTTTAAAAAAGATTTTATTTATTTATTTTTTAGAGAGAGAGAAACATCGATGAGTGAGAGACACATCAACTGGCTGCCTCTCGCACCCTGCTTCCACAACTGGAGACCTGGCCCACAACCCAGGCCTGTGCCCTCCTGACCAGGAATGGAACCGGCCACCTTTCGCTTCGCAGGCCGGCATGGAGCCACACCACTGAGCCACACCAGCCAGGGTGAAAAGCAAAACTTGTAAGACAACTTTTATATTCTCACAAAGAAAAATGAAAAACCCTCAGATGATACAGAAAAAGTGAAGAGCAAAGGTCTCTACGATGTTTTTGTTTTTCTGATGGAATCAGAGTTTCATCTGAATCTTGCAGAAAGGGCTGTGTACACTCCCCACTCAGTCCCAGTCTCCCTTAATGTCTGTCTCTTTACACAGCCATGGTACATTTGCCACAACTAAGAAACCAGCCTGGATGCACGGGATTTCGTTACCCTCTAGAAATGGACGAAGTTCTTTGATTTGCTAGGACTTATGATCCTGGTGCTTTTAATTTTATCAACATGTTTTTTTTTTAAAGGAGGATATTTATGAACCGTTCGAAAAATACTGAGACACTGAGCAGGAAATCCTTCTAGTTCTTCAACCCTGCGGCTGCCCACCCCTTTCTGGAGAGGAGTTACATCACTTCCTGAAGTTAATTTGTGTGTATTAGGATTCTAAGAAATTCAATACTCCTTTGGCTTCATTTGCCCAGTAAATTAAACATAGCCTAAAAGGGCACAACAACAAAAGGACAGATTCATTTGAAAAGTGCAAAGATATCGCACTTCTCTCTTTTTCATTTGGCATTGACCCAGAGCAGTAAATGGCCCTGCATTTGGTTTTGTCTAGTGAGAGAAAGCACAAATTCTCCATTGTCCATACCTTTATTGACACTAAGGTTCAAAGTCGGCAAGAGAAGCAAGTTTTATTTTACTCAAAGCTTAAGCACTGCAGACCCCCTTCATTTGTACTAGAATAAATATCAATTCACTAGTTTTAAAATTTTTTAAGTAAGCGTTTTACTTTGGTGTAATTTTAGATTTGCAGAGGAGTCACCAAGACGGTGCAGAGAATTCCATACAAACCCCCAACCAATCCCAGTTCCCCTAATAGTATTCACTTACATTGCCAATGGTATGTTTGTCAAAACTAAGAAGCCAACACTGACACACTGTTATTAACTAAACTATAGGCTTAATTAGGATTTAACCAGTTTTTCTCTGCATGTCTGCTATCTGTTCTAGGATCCTGCCTCTGTTTTGCTTCTGTATGGTACCTCTGTTGTTACAAAATGTTTTATGATGAATTTTAGTAAATAATATTTATTTGAACAGTTGAATTTACTCAAGTTGAACCTTCCCAGATATATGCACACTCTGAAGCTTTGACTCCAAAGTAACAACCACTGAATTCTTTCCGCCTTTGGCAAGATGGCCTTGCCTTTAGCTGTGCTGCGAGTTTTCTGCATGACCGGGCTCAAAAGACACTGGTTTTCCTGAGAACTTTTGATAAACGTGGGGAAAGACAACGAGTTATACTATTTCGGTTCTTTCACAGTATTTTTTTCAAGAAAACAGCCAGCATGTATGTGGTTCAAAGAGCCAGTTGGGTAAAATACAGACCAAAATCTGGTTTGGTGAACAAAGGGAATACAAAAAGAAAAAAGCTTTCAGAGCAGAGGAGGAAGTAGAATGATGTTTGTTTCTAAGAGCACTGGGACAGAGGACATCCATCCTTCAGTTCCAGACCCTGTAACGCAGATCACTACATCCTGGTGACTAGGGTCTTGGCTTATGTAATAGTCAGATGGACATATGGTAGGTTTTTTAGATCTAAAATATACTAGTTAGGTAACCTAGGACAAGTTTCAGTTTCCTCGTCAATAAAATGAGAATCGAGTATCGAAGAAGATTGTATATTTAACACAGTGTGCAACACAGCGAAAGCATATAATACATGCTAAGATTATTGCCACCAAAAGCAGTTTACCCTAAGGCCATGGGACATTCCCAAATGCTTCCTAGTCTATCGTTCATCTCATCTTTTCTTCCATTTTTCCATATTTGGTTAACCCAGAAGTTCGACAGGTCCTAGAAGGCTAAGTGAAACAACAGAATGTCCAAGTCTTTAAAGTATCTCTAATTAAGTATAAAAGTTAATGAGCAATTATAAGCAGGGATGGGGGTCCATGAAGCAGAAAAAATATTATAATGATGGACAGCAGGTGAGTTGTCCCCTGTTGCTCCCTCCCCCAACTTTGACCCCTGGGCCGGCCAGACCTGGCCACAGGCTGCCAGTGATCTGCCCTGTTACCGTGACCTGGGATAACATTCCGCAAACATTTGCTAAGCACACAAACCCATGAAAGTCCTGAGAGGTTCCAGGGGCGGAGTTTGGATTACGCCATAACTGGGTGCCGGTGGCCTGTGCGAGCCGCTCCACACATACCAAGTGTGTGAGGCTGTGGGTCTGGGAAGAAAGTTGGGATCTGCCATTTCAACATGGGACCTTGTTGTTTTGTACAAAACACATTCATTTTCCATTTGAAAATGAGTTGTATTTTCCAGCATATACTTTCAGAATTACAGAATTTTTTTATACTCCTTACGAGCCACAGTATGTATCGAAAGACACTTGTCTGTGTCTGCAGCAACCTGTAGCCACTTGGGGAGCTGAGAGACGGTGGACCAGCCACGGAACTTGAACCTGATGGAGGTTAGCACGTGGCTCCGCTGGATGACCTGGAATAAACCATGAACCTCTTCAAGAGCTTCCTTTTTTACTGTTGTTTGTTTTCACTAGAAGTGGCAGGAATGTACATGAGAGCCACCTAACAGAGAGCCTGGCACATGGGAAGGAGTTTATTTCATTTAGTTCCAGACTCCAGAGCAGAGGCGGCCATCCCAGCCTGAGCTGCTGAACTTCACTCGACGAAGTTCTGCCTTGATCTCTAAAGGAGGATAGCAACAGGAACAACCTGTCTGTGAACCCTGTGAGCCCTCGCTGCCCACGGATAGCCTCCTTGGCACCTGGGGACAGCCTCCGATGCCCACCCGGGGGGCTGCTCTGTGCAGGCACAGGCGCAGCAGCTGAGGGGGTGAACACAGGTTCTTCAACATCCTAGAAAACATACCGAGGGGACAGGGGGTCCTTTAGATTCACCTTCCAGGTGACCAGGTGACTTTACAACTCAAAGGTTATGTAAGTCTGACTTTTCTTACCTTCTGGAACCGAAAAAGGAGTCAAGAAGATAGCTGCCCTGGATATAGCTTTGGATGGGAATAAACATTTCTTAACTGAAATGTTTCTTGTCTTGAAAAGTCAGATTTGTTCAGACTTGTAGGAAGTGGGTTGTCTGATTCTAAGTTTTACTTTAAAATTTAGGTGGAAAAATTGAAAACTAAGCTTTCTAAAGGGACTCCCCTGCACTTGATCAAGCATGTGTCCCACATTCCCCCAAGTGCCAGCACAATTTGTGGTGGGTTGGAGGAGAGGGAAGAGAACCATTTGCCTTTGTACTGACTTGAGGCTCTCCCCCCAAATCTCCAGACTTCAATGGTGCCCTACCATTTGTATTCAAAGGTTTTTTAAGCTTGATGTGCAAGGGCTAGTTGTCCACAGGCAGTAAACTGGTATTTCCAGCATCGTGAACAGAGCCATGGGCAGAAAAACTTTGATTTGGGGTCATGCATTCATCCTGAACCCTGTGCTATCTTTATCTTGTTCTCAGGGAAGTCGAATCTCGAAGAGAACAGAGATAAGTAAATAATTCTGATGCAATAAAACTGTAACCAGCCCTTAGTGGTGGTACTGGAGGAGCCAGGGCCTAAGTTCCCAGGGCCATCAGGGAAGGCCTCGTAACAGGGGCACTGTCCCCATGGGCTATGAAGAGTAAGTAGGAGTTTGCACCGGATTCAGTTTTTCTCTTTCCCGTGCCTCCCCTCCCTGCCAGAGAAGCTGGACACCACCTGGTCCATGAGATAGAACCTCGGGAAAACAGTCATTGTTCATCTGGTGCTAAAAAGGACCTGAGACTAACACAAAATATATAGTCAACCTTTAACACCCGTTGCTATTCCCAAGACTAAGTGGAGAAGAAGACCCTTCTGCATTTCTATACACTTATGTTAACTCTCCTGGAATATTTCTCCTCTCTTTCCTGCTTTCATCCTCAGCCCCCTTCAAGATTTCCTTATAATTTTTTTAACAAACAAATTTTATTTAAAAATGGAGTCGGGAATGTGAAAGAGGGAGGGGATTTCTCACCACCCCCCACCCCCTTGTTTGGTTTTAAATTCTGTAGTCACCCCTCCCCTTCCCTGCCCTCTTCTCTCCAGAAGGGACTTTCAGGCTCGGGCAGATTTGTAACTCTGCCTTGCAGTTCTGGAGAGAGGCTATCTCTGGGGGTCAGAAGCTGGGATGGAAATCCAGGGCTCCTGAGACCTGGGGCTGTGTCCCCTGCACCTGTCCTGCCTCATTACTTTGCACAATGAGGTAGCTGACCTTTTCTATTTCGCATTGTTTTTTCACTGCACTGGACTTAGCTTGGCAACCATAAATCAACATTGTTTCCTGCTTGGCATTTCTTAAATGTATTCCACTTAAATTGAAAACTCAACAAAAGAGAAAGGCCCTATGGACCTTGAAATGTTGGGCTTGTCTTCTGGCCTTGGCTGCTGGCTTGACGGGCGCCACCAGCTCTCCTGGGAGAGTGCACAGCTGACGAAATCTAGAGGCCCTGACGCCTCCCTTCCAGTAAGTGCCCTTGTTTGCATATCCTGGTTCAAGAACCGGAACCGCTTGTTGGAAATTGATCAGGGAGGTAAAGATACTGATTGAGTCTTGAGCTGAGCAGTAGTTGGTGGCTTTCCTGAGAAAGACAAGATCTACCCATCTGCTTTTAAGCGATTAAAATCTCCCTGGTTCACGTTCTACTTCAAAAGTTCTTGGAATCCTTTTACAGGAAGAAGCCAAGTAATAGGAAATCAGAGTAGCAAAGAACATGAAGACTTGTAGTTGCCCTCCTTACTCCAAAGGTTCCTTTATTTCCAAGGACACTGGCGTGAGGATGTGTAAAATAAGTCAACATTAGGAACAAGAGCTAATGAGCGAGCAATGTGTGCCGGGCACTGTGTGAAGGTATTGGTGTCTATTCTCTCTTTTATTCCTACAACTGACTACATTTCTCAGAGGAGGAAGGTGAGGCTCTGAAAGTTTAAGCTCAAGGTCATGCAACTAGTCAGTGGTGGCATTGGGATTGAAACCTAGGTCTCCGTGACTTCAGACATTGCCCCAGTTGCATGGAGGTCACACCGACCTGGTAAGGCCAGCCCACTGCTTTTAGGACAGGACACTTCTGAGGCAACCCCCACTTTCAGTGATTTGCATTTTATTAGATAGAAACTGAAAACTCAAGTCAAGGTGTCTGAAACCAGCAAAAGAATGATTCTTTCAGTCAGTCTCTGTTCCCATTCCTCAGCTATGTGTATAAACTGGTGGGGCATGGGCGACATTTACTTTGCAAACAACAGACTGGGAACCAGGCGGATCCCACACCTAGCTGAGTAAACAGCAGCTGGAGGGCCATGCAGGGCATGCACGGCCCCCAGCAAGGCCTCACACTGAGAGACAACCAGGGCCATGCGCCCGTGGCCTGGGAGCCAGGAGCCTGGAGCTCCGATCCTTGTACTGCCATTTTTAACACTTGGACTTCTCTGTTCCTCATCTGGAAGTAGAGGAAACCAACCTGATGGTACCTGAGGTCCAGTCTGGCTCAGTGTGGCTTGGGTAGCACAGCACGGAGGTTAGGCGGGCAGAATCCAGTGGTCTGAGTTTAAGTACGAGCTTCACTACTTACAAACTCTGTGATCTTAGACAAGTCTGTTTTCAGAACCTTCATTTTCCTATCATTCATCCAAGAATAATATCAGGACCTACCGCAGTTGTTGTCAAGAAATCAGAGTTGCTCAGTTGGTTAGGAGCGTCATCCCAATATGTCAGGGTTGTGGTTCGATCCCCAGTCAGGGCATATACAAGAAACAACCAGTGAATGTATAAATAAGTGGAACAACAAATTAATGTTCCTCTCTCTCTCTCTCTCTCTCTGCCCTTCTCTCAACAATTAAAAATAAAGAAAAAAAATTTGCTTTGCTGCCTCAGGAACTTCTCCAGAGGCACAGACACAAGACTCATGGGAGAATGAGGACTTTGTGGTCACACATAGCACATTTTCAGTCCTCGCTTTTACACCAATCAGCTGGATAACCTTGGACAATGTACCTAACTTCTCTAAATAATTTTCTTTTTTTGTGATGGTTAGTTTTATGGGTCAGCTTGCCTGAGCTATAATACATACTTATTCCATTAAACAATAATCCAGATGTTGCCACGAAGGTGGTTAACATCTGCAGTCAGTTGACTTCAAGTAAAGGAGATCGTCATTAAATAAGGGCCTCATCCAATCAGTGAAAGGCCTTAAGAACCAACAGGTTTCTCTGAAGAAGAAAGTCCACCTGTGAATGGCCGTGCTGACCCCTTGCCAGCCTGCCTTACACACGTCAAGCTTGCCAGCCCTGCAATTCCTTGAAATTAATTAGGTATGAATATATATACATATTTACATATACATGTGTATATAAGTCATATAAATATAGAGGGTCTGGCAGAAGTAATGCCACTGAGTGGCGTTCGTAGGGTACGTGAATGTCTTGCGCGAGATGGACAGCCATTTGAACGCTTCACCTAAGATGTCATATGGTATGTTTGAGTGTGATATTGTTATGTTACAGAATTCCATGCTAATGATTTTGTAATAAAAGATTTTTATGTAATAAAAAAGGAGTGTTATTTGTGCCGGACACTGTATGTGAAATATCCTCCTGGTTCTGTTTCTCTGAAAATAGACAAGAAGACATGCTGCCTTCTTTCCTCTTCCCCAACTGCCCCAGGCCTTGCCTACCTTCTGATCCCCTTAGATCCTGAACACGGAGTCACGACAGCACAGTCCTTGGGCCTGGAAAGGACCCTAAGGGCTGTGCGGTACACACGGCTGCAGATATTCAGACACAGGAACCAAGCGATTTGTCCCTGGTCTCGAAGGCTATATTGGAGGCATCGTGGTCAGCACTTAGGGCTGCCCTGTAAGGTCAGCACCAGGGTGAGGCAAGAGAGGCACTGGCCTCTGGTACAAAGCTCAAGGGAGGGCTCCAAAATTCAGCAATAATATTTTGATGCAATATTCGAAAAAATCTAAATTAATGCAAAAAATCCACGATGAACCAAGTGTCTCCTTTTTATTTTTTTAAAAGATTTTATTTATTCATTTTTAGAGAGAGAGGGAAAAAGAGGGAGAGAAACAACGATGTGCATTGATCAGTTGCCTCTCCCACGCCCCCAACAGGAAACCTGGTCCGCAACTCAGGCATGTGCCCTGACCAGGAATCAAACCAGCGACCTTTCACTTTACATGCCGACACCCATCCCTCTGAACCACACCAGTCAGGGTGAAGTGCTGCCTTTTTAAATACAGAAGAATCAGTGTTGTTGGTTTTTTTTCTTTGCTGCGGGCTCTGATGTGGTTGGCACAGCACCACCGTCCTGTGTTGACGGGGTCTCTGTTTTAGACACAGCATCACATGCTGTCTGCTGTCACCACTGCTGTGGGTCGTGGCTTCCTCTGGCCTTTAAGATGTCACCTAGGTGGCCAACGGTCCCAGCATGCCCCGGGACCGAGGCTTCCCAGGATGCGGGAATTTCAGTGCTTAAATCAGGAAAGGCCCAGGATGGTTGGTCATGCTATTGGAGAAAGGAGAAGGGACCATATAGAAGTACCTTTGTACCTCCTAGGGACTTAATTGCACTCAGTAATTATTATTGACTAAGTCTGCCCTTTTTGGTAGAGCGCCCAGCAAGCACTCAGTACATCTGTAACCGGTCGTTTATCTGAGAAACAGAAAGGCCTCAGTGTCTCAACCAGGACCCACTGGCAAGTCCTGGGGGTTCCAGTACCAGGCCCAATGCTGACTGTCTCCTGAGATTCATGAGATGTGGGTCTACCTGGTGTAACCGGTAGAGGGTTATTTGCCTAAAAGCTGCCCAGGGGGCTAGGTGCTCCCTTCTTTCTTTTTCTTTTCTTTTTTTGTAAGTAAATACTCTAGCTTTGGAAACTTTCTATGCCTTAGAAACAAATGGTCATTTTGCTCCCAGGACCATTACATTGTGCCTTCAGCTAGAAACAGACCTGGGAACATTCTAGGCAGGTTGCTAACGAGACGAGCTGTCAACTGGGTCAAGACCCCTGACTGCTTTGGGCCTGAGTTTCTTCAATTACCAAATGAAAGGTTTGAGCTCCATGACCTGGGAGACAGCAGGGTGCCTCTGTGACCTTCAGTTTCCTCGTCTGTGATGCTGGCATCATGATAGCTTGTAAGATAATTGTGAGGAGTAAATGGGGTTCTGTATAAAAACCGCCTTGCACAGCCCCTTATGGGGGGTCATTTGTTTTGCTTCCTTCTCTCTGGTTGCTCTGTGAGTCTAAAATGCAGTGACTTTATAATTCCACTTTTCCACTTCTACAATCAGCAGCACGGTTTATCCATTCATTCATTTACTCATTCCAAAATTTCTTATTGTTCACCTGCTGCCTGCTAAGCATCACACTAGGTACTAGGTGTTAAGGCTACGGTGGCGCGCAAGGGCCTTATTAGAAAACATCAGAAATTGTCTGGAAGTCCCCTGCAACGCAGAGAAAGACCTAGCAAAAAGACCAACGATAGAATGCACCTAGAAGTCAAAAATCATTCCTATATGACCATTTCAAAGGAATTCTGAGTAGACGCTGCTTAGCAGGTGGTCACAGTTCTCCCCAGGGGCTGCTGTTCTTCTATTTAAAACACCTGCTGCCGTTTCCAGGATCCTAACATTTACTTTGGTCTTTATGTCAATGCCTTTTGTAGAAAGAGCAGCTGTGAGGCTTTTCTCTTTCAACATTGACACTGAGTTGCGCTTTGTTGATAAGAAAATAAATACCACTCGTGTAGATAGCACCAGATCCGCCTTCAAGACTGGTTGGAGCAGGAGGCTTCTGCGTAAGATGAAAAGTAGGCTTTATCCTGTTGCTGTTAGGAATGTAGTTCTTCGTGGCTTGATCGCCCGACTTAATTTCACCTTACCTACTGTTGTTTTTGTCCGCCTGCCTTCCCTTGCTTGGAGCTCTTTTAAATATTGCCTCTCTAGTTGTACTATGTTAGCAGCCAGCTAAGAACCGATGAACCGTAAAAAGGAAAGGTTAGACAGAACACAGATGTGTGGTTGCCAGGTGCTGAAGGCGGGGAAGAACTGGAGACTCACTGCTTATTGGGGACGGGCTCCCCTTTGAGGGGTGGCAAAAAAAAGGAGAACTAGATAGAGGTGGGGATGTCACAACATTGTGAATATACTAAATGTCGCCGAACTGTACATTTTAAAATGTGAATTTCACCTTGATCAAAAACAAAACAAAACATTCTGTGAAGATAAGAAGCCAGATACAAAAGGGTACGACCCATGTGAATTTATTTATCTGAAGTTTGAGAATAGGCTTATCTATGGTGATAGAAATCAAAACGGTGGTTGCAGCGGGGGCAGGGAAGAGGCACGAGGGAAACTATCTGGGATGATGGAAATCGTGTACATCTTGTTTGGGGGCACTTGTTACAGAGTATATACAATTGTCAAAAAATCTGAATTGTAAAGTAAGATCTGTGCATTTTACTGATGCTAATTGTACCTCATTAGAATATTAAAATTTAAAAAAAATTTAAAGGTAAAGGTGATTATCCTAGAAAAAAGGCAGAGGATCTGGTAATACTTAATTTGACAAGTTTCCTTGGGGTCCATCATCCATTTTTAATGTGTGGCCCTGAAGAACTGTTTTCTGGCATTTCATTGCTGGTATTACGAATACAATTTTTGGAGGGGAGGAGGTGGCATTATTACTCACGTATGGGCATGTGGCTTTTGTACATAATTTCATTTTGGAGAAATTTATGGTCTTTGAGCTACAGGAGGTTCAGTTGGTTGGGCGTGGTCCCACAAAATGAAAGATCTTGGGTTTGATTCCTGGTCAGGGCACATGCCTAGGTTGTGGGTTCTGTCCCCAGCGGGGGCATGTACAAGAGGCAGTCAATTGATGTTTCTCTCTGACATCGCTGTTTGTCTCCCTGTCTTTCTGTCCCTCTTTCTCCCTCTCTTCCCCTCTCTCTCTCTACATCGCTGTCTCTCTCTCTTTTTTTTTTTTAGAGACATAGTGAGAAGGCAGCTGTCTGCACCCCAGGAAAAGAGCTCTCACTAGAAACCAAATTAGCCTGAACCTTGGTCTTGGACTCCTAGCCTCCAGAATGTGAGGAAATCGTTTCTGTTCCTTAAGCTACCACATCTGTGGTACCTTGTTACAGCAGCCCAAGCTGGCTAATACAAAGGTTATCCCAAATATTGTATCGTTTACCTAAAATTCAGATGTAACTGGTCATCCTGCATTTTTATTTGCTAAGTCTGGCAATCCTATATTTGAAGCATTATAAAAAGGCTTGCCATCATTAAGGGATAAAATAAAATAATAGATCGTGACAAATAAACAGATTGACTACCCTAGAAATCTCACCTGTGGAGCTAAATTCAGAGTCTGGAAAAATAGAATGTAAGAGGTCCCAAATTTAGGGACCTCAGGCATGGCAGGAGATGGAAATAAGATTTAGAACTAAGAACAAAGGGATTAATTGGGACTGCATAATAAATAGTTAGATTTCCAGGCCTCTTTCTCTCTCCTGCTCTCAGAATGTTTATCCCCAATTAGGAGACTAAAGGTTCTTCTCTAGAGAAACTTACTTGTTCCAGATAAATGACCTACATACTGTCATTCTAGGGATCCTCAAGCAAAAAGACAAGTTTTCCCCTCGATCATATTACAGGGAAAAACAATGGTTCACAAGCCCCTTCTGCAAATACAGTAGCTTCAGTCAGATTTCTAGCTTCCCCATTCTTAACTTTGAATCGATGGCCAAGGATCCCCAGACATTTGAGGAAAATCTTCCATACGAAAGACTGAGAGCAAAACAAAAACTAAAAGGAAGCTGAGAAAACAGGCAATACAGGAGCATGAGAAAACAAAACAACAACAATAATAAACAAATGCCCCCAAACCTACAATTATTACCCTCAGAGTGACAGAGAAAATATTGCATCCATGACACCTGAACAGGGTGCTATTAAAAAAGCAAAAAGAGCTCTTGATATTAAGAAGTAGTAGCCCTGGCTGGTGTGGCTCAGTGGATTGAGCACTGACCTACGAACCAAAGGGTCGCTGGTTGGATTCCCAGTTAGGGCCCATGCCTGGGTTGCAGGCCAGGTCCCCAGTAGGGGGTGTGCAAGAGGCAACCACACATTGATGTTTCTCCCCCTCTCTTTCTCCCTCCACTCCCCTCTGTCTAAAAATAAACAAAATCTTAAAAAAAAAAAGTATGATCATTAAAATTAAAAAAAGAAAAGAAAAGAAAGTTTGCCCCAGGAAATAGAACAAAAAATACAAAGAGATGGACGATAGGAGAAGGAAAAAAAAGGAGGCAGATTGGTGGCTCAATCTGGGAGGTCCAATATCCAACTAATTGACATTTCAGTAAGAATGAACAGAGAAAATTGAGGTGAGGAAATTATCAAAAAATTTTTTTTAATTTTCTTAGAACTAGTGGCCATAAATCTCTGTTTTAGAAGTGTTTTCTGACTTTCTGGCACAGAGAATGAAAAGAGTCACATGAAGGCATCCTTATATTTACAAACCCATGGGTAAGCAGAGAATACTAAAGTTCTAGAAAGAAAAACAATCATAAACAATAGATTGGGAGTCATAGTGGATAGACTTTCTCAATAGCAACATTTAAATCTTGAAGTCACAATGTCTTTAATTTTTGAAAAAAAATTATTTTAACATTGATTTCTTGACCCATCCCAAACCACTAATCAAGTATCAGGGTGGAATAAAGAATTTCTTTAAACATCCAAGAACTCAGAAAATGTATCTTGCCATCCCACAGAATCAGAGGAAAATTTTACAAATCCGTATCTGAATAGGGACTTGTTTTTAGAATTCATAAACTGTTACAGTTCAGTAAAAAGACAAGTAGCCCAATTAAAAACAGGTAAAGGATCTCAGTAGACATTTCTCCAAAGAAGACATACAAATGGCCAAAAAGCACATGAGAAGATGCTCAACGTCATTAGTCATCAGGGAAATACAAATCGAAACCACAGTGAGGCCCTGGCTGGTGTGGTTCAGCGGATTGAGCACCGGGCTGTGAACCAAAGGGTTACCAGTTTCATTACCAGTCAGGGCACATGCGTGGGTTGCAGGCCGGGTCCCCAGTTGGGGGCACGCGAGAAGCAACCACACATTGATGTTTCTCTCCCTCTCTTTCATTCCCACTTCCCCTCTCTCTAAAAAAATAAATAAAATCTTAAAAAAAAAAACCACAGTGAGTTTCCATTTCACACCCACGAGGGTGGCTATAATAAAGAAGACAGATAAAAAGTGCTGATGAGGATGTGGAGAAATTCAAGCCAATTTTCTTTTTTTAAAGTATATTTTATTGATTATACTATTATAGTCATCCCACTTTTCTTCCCTTTATTCCTCTCCGCCCTGCACCCCCGCTCCCACCAGCATTCCCCCCACCCTTAGTTCATGCCCATCGGTCATACATGTAAGTTCCTTGGCTTCTCCATTTCCTATACTGTTCTTAACCTTCCCCTGTCTATTTTGTACCTAGCGTTTATGCTTCTAATTCCCTGTACCTTCTCCTTCCCTCTCCCCTCTCCCCCGTCCCCTCTCCACTGCTGACCCTCCATGTGATCTCCATTTCTGTGATTCTGTTCCTGTTCTAGTTGTCAAACCAATTTTCACATGTTGCTGATAGATATGTAAAATCATGCAGCTGCTTTGGAAAACAGTCTGCCAGCTCCTCGAAATGTGAAACAGAGAGTTACCATATGATGCAGCAATGCCACTCATAAAGTATGTACCCTTTCGAGAGAAATGAAAACATGTCTACACAAAAACTTGTACATAAATGTTCATAGCAGCATTATATATAAACAGCACAAGGTGGAATTAACTTCAGTGTCCATCAATGGGTGAATGGGTAAACAAAATGGACTTTAAGAGGAAGGAAATTCTGACACAAGCTACAGTATGGATGAACCTTGAGGACATGATGTTAAGTGAAATAAGCCAGTTACAAAAAGACAAATACTGTATGATCACAATGATGTGTGGTACCTAGCTTAGTCAAATTCATAGCGAGAGTAGAATGATGATTGCCAGGGGATGGGACAAGGGAGAATTGGGTGTTGTTTAATGGCATAGGGTTTCACCTCTGTAAGATGAAAAGAGTTTTGGAGGTTGGATGCACAACGATGTGAATATAATTAACACTACTAAACCATACACTTAAAAATGGTTAAGATACCCCGGCTGCTGTAACTCAGTGAATTGAGTGTCGGCCTGCGAACCAAAGGGTCACCGGTTCGATTCCCCAGTCAGAGCACATGTCTGGGTTGTGGGGCCAGGTCCCCAGTAGGAGGCATGAGAGAGGCAACCACACATTGATGTTTCTCTCCCTCTCTTTCTCCCTTTCTCTCTGTCTAAATATAAAATAATAAACAAAATTTTTAAAAAAATCATTAAAATGGTAAGTTTTATGTTATGTATACTTTACTGTAATTAAAATTTTTTAATAAATAGATGAAGTACAGATATATCCTACAACATGATTTTGAAAATTTTATACTAAGTGAAACAAGCCAGTTACAAAGGACCATGTATGGCATGATTCCATTTTTATGAAATGTCTATAACAGCCATATTAATAGATACAGAAAGTAGATTAGTAGTTGCCTAGGTCTAGGGTGGGTAGTGAGGGGCATTTGGTGTAATAGCTAAGGGGTAGAGAGTTTCTTTTGGGAGTGATGATGGTGGTGACGGTTCATAATTGTGACTATACTAAAAACCATTGAATTTTACACTTTCACCGAATTAATCACATGGTATGCAAATTATATCTAAATTAAGCTGTTTAAAATGTACATTGCATATATTTAGGAAACTAAATGCCAGCTGCTTTGAGGAAAATCAGGGAATGTCCCACGAAAGAGGAAGACGGGTCCAGGAAACAGGGGCCCCGCACAGGAGAAGGTGAAGGGAACCTGGGGGAGGCTGCGCCTTTGGCTGTGAGAGCGCAGCCCGCACGGGAGCAGGAGGGCTCTGGATGGGCATAAAGAAAGATCCACAGAAGTATTTGTTAAAAAAAAAAAAAATCAATACGTACATAGAAAAGAAATAAAGAACGAGGTAGTTATTAAGTACAGGAAAAGAAAAGTTAATCATCATCTACTACGTGCCTCAGCTGTGAATAATAATTCCTAGTCATAAGGAACCTCATTAGTAAAAATGGTGATATAAAATATATAGGGAGAATGAGGGAGAATGGGGTGATTGTAAAAAGAGAACTAATTCCTCATCTGGAAGTCAATTAATGAAATCAAAGACTGATAATCAAGATAGAACAAACTAAGGTTATCATGTAGGAAGATGAAGACGAACAGCAGAGAAGTTGCTTCGGAGGAGTGGGACTGGTGAGCTGGGAGCGGGGGATGGGGCAGACACCAGGATTTCGCCGCAAGCCTTTTGACTCTGCCCTGACTGAAACCAAAACAAACTACAAGCACACGTGACTTAAAATACAGTTTTTTAAAAGGGAAACCTAGAAATAGAACGATCAAATTGCATGCCTGTTAAACACTTTGGCATACCTATTTCCTCTTCAGAAAAACTGGGGCTAATTTGGAGCTCAGAGTGCCTGGGGGGGCGGGGCAGAGATGTGGGGGAACTGGGAAAGAGCCGCCGGGAGCCGGGGACAGACCCCTCCACCTCCGCAGCCGTGCCCGCTTCCTGGGGCTAGTCTCTTTTCTTGCTGCCCTTCGCCATTCGCGTTTATAGATTCCAGGTTCTATGCAGTGGCGCCCCCCAGCCTGCTCTTGCCGGTGGACTCCTGTATCTCTGGGAACCTTTTCGGCACTGCTTCCTGAACCTGTTCGCCCATCTTGCTTCTTCTCAGATGCCCAGCCTTGGCCTACCATTTCACTTTTGCCAACAGTGACTTTCCTTAACTGGACATTTGGGACTTCCCGTGGTTTTCCCCAGCCAGGGCTCAGAAACCAGTTCCTCTGTCATCCGCACCCCACACCCACAGCTGCAGGGCACCCACACCCAGCCCCACTCCCGGAACCTTGGCCTTCGTGCGATTCAGGATCCACCTGTATGATCAAGAGGAATAGTCACCCCGTGCAAATTGTCACATCTCTCTGTAGTCTCAGGCTCCTCACTGGTAACATGGGAGAAATTATTCACATGGTGAAAATTCAAGAAAATACAGCTTTTCGAACTGTGACTGGCACACTGTAGGCCTGCAGAAATTATTAGCCAAAGAAACACTGTTGTAGAATATCAAGTAATGCCAAGAAACAGCAGCAAACAGCTGGCTTAGTGTGAATGCAAGGCAGCAGGAGTCAGCAGAGACTTCCAGAAGGCTGAGCTGATGGTTTCAGATTTCAACAGTTCTTGGGGGGTGGGGGGGAAGCAGTGTCCGTAACTGGACAGTCTTCTACACCCAACCCTGGGGCCCTGATATATTTTGACCACACCCAGAGACATGGACACTCGCCATCTTTAAAGTGCAAAACAAAAGACTATATGCATCCAGGATTCCTCTTCCTAGTTCCCCTCCCTTCCATTTCAGAACACCTCCCAGCAGTTCTGAGCTTTCTTCGTCAATCCCTCAACTGTGCTGAAGGACTTTGGGCTTTACTTTCTCTAGAGCCAACTCCCTATATTTTTGTGTCTTCCTGACACTCCAACTATTTAACAATATTTCCCTTGGGAAATGCCCACTTGCTCTGTACTTCCTTGACTTCATGATTTTTTTTTTAATGCCCACTCATTCTGCACTTCCTGGACTTCACGATTTTTTTTTTAATTGATTTGAGAGAGAGAGGGAGAGGGACAGAGAAAGAGAGAGAAACATCAATCAGTTGCCTCCCATTTGTGCCCTGACCAGGATTGAACCTGCAACCTAGGTATGTGCCCTGAATGGGGATCAAACCCTCACCCTTTTGGTGTATGGGCCGATGTTCCAACCAACTGAGACACCTGGCCAAGCTGACTTCATGATTCTGTTATCACATCTTTTCATTTCACCAGGAAAAAATGAAAATAAAAAAAGACCTAAGTAGAATGATCATGACTATATTTAACTTTTACAGGAACTTTAGCTTGTTTATTTTAAGGGCCACTGCTTGAGGGCTGGAAATCTTTAAATTACATTAAGATATTTGACTTGGATTTGTTTTCCATGGGAATCTTGTACTTTACTGATCCCGGACTTTCAGAATTCACAGTTCGAAAAGATTTTTTTAAAGTGGCGGGGGCGGTCTCACGATAGGAACAGTTATTCATTACCACCCAAAAGAGTAGGAAGAACGTGACCTCAGAATATAGGAAGGCCTTTTAAATTTAGTACAGTAAGATTTTTTTTTTTTTAATGCCCTACATTGCGCTTGTTTCTCTCATTTCTTTACTCTCCTGTGGTTTGACCAGTAGGAACGAACAGGATACGAGGTTAAAGATGAGCTGCACCGCCATCTAGTGGTCAGCTGTTCCAACTGCACTTGCAAGTGTTTTTATTTCAGTTCCCAAAAATGGTGAACTCATACCCAAGATTACCCGCACAAGGACCAACCTTTGCCATTTTGTGGAATTTTTGAAATTCATTTTACAAAAGTTCCTACAACCTTGAACTTAAAAAGACTGCTTCATTATAAATCTGAAGGTTGAGTTTCCAGTCACTGAATGAGGATTTTGAGTACTGTTTCCTGAGTGTGACTTGGATTAGAGTTTGCTGTTTGGGTGACTTTGGGGACAAGTTACTTGAACTTTCTCATCCTCAGTTTCTTCTTATAACTGGAGATAAAAACAGAAGACAGAATTGTTCTTAAGATAAAGAAAAGTGTCCATGTCATATATTCACCACGGTTCCTGACAAGTAAGCATCTGCTATTGATTTGGTCAATGCTTAGGGAAGGATGAGGTGTAGTCCAGATAAGAGACAGAAACACACTCAGACAGGCCTAAGTGAAAGGCTTACTATGAGAAGCCCTAGCAGTGTCTCAAAAAATCTTTCACTTCTTTCTCAATAATGTTTTATAGTTGTTGGTTGGGTATTTTCACTAGAGATCTGTACAACTTTTTGTGTTAATTTCTAGATGTTTTGATACTATTGCACATGGTGCTTTTGTATATTTAATTTTATAATTGTTACTTGTGTGTAGAAGTACATTTTTAGATTGACCTTGTATCTAGCAAGCTTGCTTTTTTACATTAACTTATTTATTCTAATAATTTATTTTTAGATTCATTTGGGCTTTCATGTCATTTTTAAGGATGGCAATTTTACCTCTTTCTGTCCAAAATGTATGCCTTAATTATCAGCTAAGGCCTTTCTGACAACGGTGAGTATTTGTGATATGCGCGGGCATCTTGTCTCATTCCCTCTCAGAAAGAGAGCTTTCAAATTTACCGTTAAGTATATTTGCTAATGGTTTTTAGTGGGTCAGATTTAATGAGATCCCTTCCGCTCTCTAGACTTTTCAAAACAAGGACTCCTATATATAGCAGCTGAGATACATACTTGCAACTCTTAACAGTGGTTATATGAGGATGGGGTTGCGGGGAGAGGTTGTATGCCATTATGGCAACTTCTGCTTTCTAAGCTATAAATTACTTTAGCATCTGAATAATTTACAGTGGACGCAGATTTCTTTTGACATCAGAAAAAAATAAAGCCAAAGGACAATTTAATTAAACCAGAGTAACACAACGAACATTAAATAGCAAAACCGATCATTCTCAAATGAGACTTTGTGAAGAAATATCCGAGGACATATTGTCACTAATCCTTTCCCATCATCACATCCTGAGTCTTTGCTTAGAATATTTGTTTCTAAATCACACTGGATTGCAGTGATGGTTGCTCTGGGTTCCGTGGTGGATGCTCTCCGTGCCCCGCCCAGGAACTGTTTATCAGGCCAGTGCGCCCATTTCCCAGCTGCTGAGCGCTGGCTGCTAGAAGCTCCTGGCTCCATTCTTCTTTGGCGGCTTCTCTTAGCTAATGGGAGATGCTCTGCCAGGAGATGCTTGGGACGTTACATACACAGCCGGGGTGGCCCATGGCCAATGGCTGACTAATTGGGTGGGGTTTAAAGCCCTGGCCTCAAGGCAGGACAAACTCTGTGGTGTAAAAAGTGCCCCCAGAGCTCTCTGTGGGATCGGCCGTGGTGAGACCTCTCTTGAAAGCCCATGTTTGCTTGGCTTCTTCCCGACTCTGTCCTGTTTTCCTCACTTCCTTACAGATTTCTCCTTAGGGCCGCCCTCCACAAATCACTTGCACAAGAACACCCGCCTGCTTCAGTCTCTGCTTTTAGCAAATCCGACTTGCGCCTCCAGCAGCCGGTACTGTTCGTCCATTTGAGACTTGGGGAGGGGACGCACAGTTAGGCTGCCAGGGAAAGCTGGGGTTGATGGTGTTGGGGGCTCCCCAGGAGGAGTGCCCCAGAGCAGGAGGAGGAAACACGTCTGAGTGGGCAAGTGGGATCTGATGCTGTCTGTCCAACTCTGAAGCCTGGATTTGTGAGTGTGATCTTGTACTACTCCACACTCTGCCTAGAAAGCTTCTACAGTTTAAATGGCAACTTTTCTCAAAACCATTAAGAGACATCTTCCTTCATTGGTGCAGCTTCTAAAGTGTTACGGGCTTTGACTGGCCCTGCTGGGCTCCCATACCCAGTCTTAAACCAATCCTTGTGGACATGGGGGTGAGTGTTCTGATTGGTTGGCATGCATCACAAGCCCAGCTGACTGACAGCGGCGGAGGGTCCGAGCATTGTAAATGAGAGCCTTGACTGGACCACGGAAGGTGGGAAAGGGTAGGTAGGCAAGGGGGAAAAACCGTAGCTGTCACAGGCTATAGGAGCCACATAGCCCCGTCACTGGCTGGGAGGGCTCCAGTGTGAGCACGAATGCCAGCTGGATCCAGAGGGCCACGGTGGAGCTCACGAACTGTTTGCCCGAATTTCTGCCTCTGGCTTGTGGGCACCTATGGACCAATGAGTTGTGAGCTGGGCCAGAGCATTTAATTGCTGATGTAAAGGCTTTCAAAACTTTATTTCCCTCTGTTATGGCAGTATTCAAAACTGGGGCTACTTTGGTATTATCCTGGCATTTAAAGGGAGGTGACATGGAGCAAAGTACCAGCAAACATGTAATGGATATGTAGCATGAGACTGCAATAAACTTTGTTACAAGACACGGAGGTTTGGGGGCTGTTTGTTACTGCAGCACAATCTAGCCTGTCTTGTCTAACACGAGCACTAAATTCGAACCGCAATACTGTACTACAAAGAGATCATCTGGATGATCCAGAATATGTTTTATATTAAGTTGTTTACTTTATTAAAACAAAACATCAGCATAATCAAAAATGTAATGATATTGTGGGTATGTCAAAAATGTCCTTATTCTTAAGGAATATATTTTGAAGTGTGTAGGAATGAAATGTTTTCTGATCAACAACTTAGTTTAAAATGGGCCAGTAAAAGTGAAACACACAGATAGGGCAGAGGGTTAATAATTTGCAACTCTTAATAAAAGCTATATACATTATTATTTCCACTTTCCTGTAGGTTTGGTATGGACATATTAAAAATTAAGATAGGGAGCTGAGGGAGTCCCAAGAATAAGTCATTAACTCCTGCCGTGAGAAGCAGCTCTAGTCAGTGGGGAGGCACAAAAGAATTTTGAGTAGAGAAGGGGCAGGATCAGATTTTTGATCCAGAAGATCAGGAAGGTAACAGTCTGGGTGAGGTTGTGGCTGTGATTTAGGCAAGAGTGGCAGTGGGATGGGAGGAGACAATGGGTTTGGAACATTGCTGGGGAGTAGAGTACACAGGGCTTGGCGACAGCTTGTGAGTGGCAGAGCTGGGGGCCAATTGCCTTCCTCCAAAGCCCATTCCTGTGCTGTCCAGTGTGATGGCCACCAGCCACACATGGCTATTGAAATTTAATGAATAACAAGGAAAGAAAATACAAATGCTAATTCTTCGTTCTCACTCGCCACCCACTAGCCATTCCTGGCTGCTGGCCATAGCACTGACTGTGCAAATGTAGCACATTATCATCATCACAGGCTCCTATTGGACTGTGCTGGTCTATACCTTTCTTACTTCGTAGTTACTGCTTCCCCCACCTACTCTCAAATGGATCAGACATGGTTCCCTGTCCTCTAGGAGCTCACAGACAACCAGATAACCAAAGGGCTTGAATTCAACGCAGATCTTGTTGAGGTACTTAGAAAGACGTAGAGAGCTTTCTGTGGGAGTTCAAAGGAGGAACCAAGTATTTTTGGGAGAAAGCAGCACTAGTGGAACCTTGTGGAGGAGAGGACATGGGAGGGGCAGTGGGGGCAGCTGAGCCTGATGGAGCAGGCTCTTCCCCTGTTTCCCTGACAGCAAGTTTGCAGATGACCTCTTACCTCTGTGTCAGTTCTCCTCAAATTGATCTGTGAAGTCATATACTCCCAATCAAAATCTTGTGTGTGTAAATTGGCAATCCTATTCTAAAATTTATATGGCATAGATCGGCAACAGGGTGGTGTTTACCAAAGGGAATGGGGGGTTGGGGGGAGTTCGAAGATACTGAGGGGTAATCAAGGAGGAGTAAATGGTGATGGAAGGAGACTTGACTTGGGGTGGTGAACACGCAATACAATATACAGATGATGTGTTATATGATTGTACACCTGAACATGGTATACTTTATTAACCAATGTCACTCCGATAAATTCAATAAAAATAATAAAATGTATATAGAAATGCAAAAGACCAATAATAGCCAGCGTAATATCCAAGAAGAACAAAGCTGGAAGACCTACACTATCAGATTTTCAGACTTTCTGACAAGCTAGACAATGTGGTACTGGTACAAGGGGGAGAAAACAGATCAACAGATAGACCAAAGGGTCTAGAAACAGACCCTCACCTAGGTGGTCACCAGATTTTTATTGAGGGTGACACTGCAGTGCAGTGGAGAAGGGATGGCCTTCGATAAGCAATCTGGGTGAATTTAATTTCTGTATGGAAGAACATGAACCTTGACCCATATATCACACCATACACAAAAGTTCATTAAAATAAACTATTGACTTAAATTTGAGACAAATCAAGCATCCAGATGAAAACATAGAAGAATATTTCATAGTCTTGGGATAGGTAAAATAATTTTTCAAACAGGACAATAAAAGCACTAACTATAGCCCTGGCTGGTGTGGCACCTGTGAACTGAAAGGTCGCTGGTTTGATTCCCAGTCAGGGCACATGCCTGGATTTTGGGCCAGGTCCCTGGTTGGAGGGGTGACATTTCTCTCTCACATTGATATTTCTCTCCCTCTGTTTCTCCCTCCCTTCTCTTCTCTCTGAAAATAAATGAATAAAATCTTTTTTTAAAAAAACACAAGCTATAAAAGAAAAGATTGATGAATTGGGTGTCATTAAAATTAAGAGTTTCATTCATCAGAAGATAACATTAAGAGGGTAAAAAGATAAGACAGAGAAAAAGACGATATATCTGGCAAAGTCTTATATTCAGAATACATAAAGAACTCTTACAAATCAATAAGTGACAGACAACCCAATATTTTTTATTGTGGTAAAATACATATAACAAAATTTACCATTGTAAATTTTAAGGTGTACAATTCAGTGGCTTTAAGTATATTCACGATGTTGTGCAATCGTCTAATTTCAGAACTTTTTTATCACCCCTAAAAGAAACTCTGTACCCATTCTCCCTTCCCCCAATCCGCTGGTAACACTGATTTTTTTTTTTCTCTATGGATTTTCCTCTTCTGGATATTTCATATAAATGGAATCATACAGCGTGTGGCCTTTTGGGTCTGGCTTCTTTCACTTAACATAATGTTTTCAAGATTCATTCATGTTTTATTTCATTCCTTCTTATGGCTGAATAATATTCCATTGTATAGTGCACCACATTTTGTTTATATATTCATCAGCTGATAAATATTTGGGTTGTTTCCGTATTTTGACTATTGTTAACAGAGTTGCTATAAACATTTGTATACAAGTTTTTGTATCAGGACAAGTGTGGATGTATATTTTCAGTTCTTTGGGGAAAACACCTAGAAGTGGATTGCTGGGTCATATGGTATTTCTATGTTTAATTTATTGAGGATCCATTAAATCGTTTTCACAGTGGCTACACCACTATATATTCTCACTAGCAATGTATGAAAGTTCCAATTTCTCTGCATTCTTGACAATACTTATTTTCCTTTTTTTAACAATTTAAGATTATTTATTTATTTATTTATTTTTAGACAGAGGGGAAGGGAGGGAGAGAGGGAAACATCAATGTGTGTTTGCCTCTCGCACGCCCCCTACTGGGGACCTGGCCTGCAACCGGCGACCCTTTGGTTTTCAGGCCGCCGCTCAATCCATTGAGCCACACCAGCCAGAGCTATTTTCCTTTTTCTAAAACGTCATTCTACCGGTTGTGAGGTGGCATCTCATTGTGTTTGTAATTTGCGTTTCCCTAATGACTAATGACATCGAACATGTTTTCATGTGCTTGTTCGCCATCTGTACATCTACTTTGAAGAAATGTCTATTCAAGTCCCTTTCTTATTTGTAATGAGGCTTTCTTTTGTTATTGAGTTGTGGGAGTTCTTTTTATACTCTGGATACTGGACCCTTATGTATGCTTTACATATATTTCCTCTCTTTCTGTAGGTAAATAACCCAGTTTTTTAAATTTAAATAACACAATTTTTTAAATGGGCAAATGACTTGCACAGATATTTCACAGGAAAAGAATGTCAAAATGATCAATAAACACATAGAAAGGTGCTCAACATCTTTTTTTCCTTTTTTTATGAGAGAAATGTGAATTACTACTACAAAGGTATATCATAACATACTCCCCAGAATGGCTAAAATTAAAAAAACTGACAGACATATTAAGTGTTGGTGAGGAGCAACTGGAGTTTTCTTATTTTGTTAGTGGAAACATATACTGATATCACCACTCTGAAAAAATACTGTCAGTACTTACTAAAACTAAACATATGTATACTCTATGACCTAGCAATTGTACTTCTGGGCATATACCCAACAGAAATGAGTGCTTTATAAAAAAAAAAAAATTAAAAAAAATCATGTTCAAGAATGTTCTTTGCAGCTTTATTCATAATAGCCTCAAACTGGAAACAACCCAAATGTCAATCAACATGCTATAAGATTCCGCTATCATGAAGGTAGAAACATACAAAATTAATCCATGCTGATGGAAGTCATAATAATGGTTACCCTTAGATGGATACTGATGGCGTCGGGCACAAGGTAGGCTTCTAGAAATGTTTCATATCTCGATCTGGGTGGATGAGGCATGAGTGTGATATATGTAAAAATTCCTTGAGCTACACGCTAGCACCTTATCAGAGAGGCTTTTCCGCCCCATTTCAGTGCACGTAGCGTATCCTCTCCCACCACCTGATGCCCTGGCCTTACCTTATTTTTCCTCATAGTAATTATGACAACTCTACCATCTTAGTCATCTTGTACCGCCAAAACACATGCCATAAACTGAGTGGCCCAAACAATGGACATTTATTTTCTCACAGCTCTGGAGGCCAGGAAGTCCAAGATCAGGGTTCTCTTCTTGGCTTACATGCAGCTGCCTTCTCACTGTGCACTCACGTGACCTCTTTGCACACACAGAAGCGGAGAGAGCAAGCGAATGCCCTCTGATGTCTTAAGATGCTAATCCTATTGGATCAGTCCCCCATCCTTATGACCTCATTTGCTCTTAATTACTACTTTATAGACCGTATTTCCAGACAGTCACACTGGGGCTTGGGGTTTACCTTTCAGTCCATAACACCAACGTACCGTGTGTTTAGTAATTGACTTATCATCCAACTCCCCCAGTTAGACTTTAGTCTTCCTGAGGGCGGGGACTCTGTTTTGGCCACTTTGGCATCTCCAGTACCAATAACAGTTCCTGGCACAGAGGAGGAGCTCCGTGAGTATTGTTGACAGAATAATAGGAGGAGGATGGGGTAACGGGCATACTGGCCAAGTGCTACTAAGCCCAGTGTCTGGCACATGGGAATAGCACGATAGATGGCAAAGGCCATCATTGCCCTCATTGTCATTTCTTAATCCTCAGGGTGGTCCACACATTTCCTAAGTTTCTGCCTTCAGATAACTGACATCGTGCAAGAAGAAGGACTTTTGGTATGCATTTTGCTGTGTGTTTTATAGCATGTACTATGTTGGGTCATAGCTCCTTTAAATAAAATTATTCCTTGAGTTTATCATTCTGTGATAAATACCCTGAATAGGGAGCCGACATTTAGGACTTGGTTTTTTAATCTTGACTTTACCTCTAAGTTGCTGTGTTGTCCTAGTGATTCCCTTTCCCTCTGTGGACCTGACCCTCCTCAACTTCCTCACTAATCCAGTGAGATTAGTGTCCTTATAAGAACTTGAAGTAAAGGGTTTTGATCGAATTAAGATCTCTGATGTCAATTCTTCGCAGCTGGAAAATGTTACTACTCCCCTAGTGTGTTGTTCTTGTTTCCAGCACTAGGGGGCAATCAGGACATTGGGACATAGTCTGCCGTTGTGGCTCCTACTATCGCACAAAGGGGTTGATACCGCCCCCTGCTTCGGTTTCCCTACCCCTTCCAAAACGTTAAGCCCACATACTCGAGCCTCCTACCCAGCTGGTTAGCTGCTCACACTTCCACCCAAGGGAATAGGGCTGAGTAACCCATGAAATCATGGATCCGTCAGTTTTCTCTCTGTCATGGATTACGCATGCGGTTAGGGAAATAAATTGCCTGTGAATGACAAACAGACCTCCAGAAGGAGGAAGACTGAGGTGTAGACTGAGATTTTGTTCGGGAGAAAACAATTTAGTAATACTGTCTTGCTGTGATGTCCAGATGAGCACATGGTGGGAAGGTCCATTGAGACTGCGCCTAGGGAGGAAGAGCCACAGTCTGAACTAGCAGACCTGCAATGAAGTCCCAGCTTGTCCCATGGCTACGTGTGGAATCATGGGCAGGCGACTTCGCCTCTGAGTATCAGTTTCCACCCATGGAACGAGAAGAAGAGGTCTATGCATTGCAAACGTATATCGCGTGTGCCTTCCCACCACCTCTGTACTGTGGCAGGCATCTCTCACCAGCCACGGCAGCTTTTCCCACTGAGCCCTGACGCAGCCTCCGAATCTTTTTCAACACTACAGCTGGTAAGAGTTGGCCCACAAAAAGAAACCTTTTTGTTCTCTCTGTTAACCTTAAATGATTTCTAAAAATACTTTCAGTGTCAGCATTCGGTGTAATGTGGCTTTAATAGTAGAGATCTCTCTGGTATTAACCCACTCAGGCTGGTTCTGGGTGGTTTGCAGTCAGTACTTCAGTGACTTTGTACATAGGGTAGAGAAAGAAAACTTTTCTGCTTTACATGATTATAATGCTTAGCAAGGGTTGAAGAACATGATGCTTTAGCCCATTGGCTTAGCAAAAAGGCTTTCCTTGTGTGGAGATGTTGGTAAACGCATTTCAAAGCAATTAAGAGGTAGGAGAACAGGTACTCAACTTAGCCCTTGACCTTTAGAATTTTGCTTGGAATTTTCAAATCCAGATACAAAACGTGGCTACATTTAGGCACAAAGATCAGATTCTTCTATGTAAATTTGGAATTAGCTCAAGCTTCATTCCTGGAAGATATCTCCATGGTATGATTTAACCATCAATGATTTTAAAATGGCTGTCAATAAACATGTCCTGTTATTAGTATTACTGGGATAGAAGACAAAAGACACAGGATAATTATACTTGTTCCACCTATGTCAGGTTGTGAGGGTCAAAGGAGATGCTACAACTGAAAGCACATTGCGAAAGGCAATGCATCATATAATTCAAGGGAACATGATACAGACTTTTGTAGGGACCACTGGGGACATATTTATCACCTTGAACTCGTCAAGAAATTCAAGATTTCTGAGTTCTCATGCATTGCTGGCAGAAGTTAATTAGGGCAGCTTTCCAGAGGTCTGTTCCGGCAACACGAATCAAAGGTCTTAAAAGTATGCATGCCACACACTCACTACATTGATTAAGATGAAAAGGGCATATAGTACCAAGTATTTATTGAGAATGTGGGATGATTGGAACTTTCATATGCTGCCGGCAGGAGTGATGATTGGGAAAACCACTTTGGAAAACTGGCAGTATTTACTGAAGTTGGCAAAATATGCACACCCTCCGACCTAACAGTTCCACTCCTAGGTAGTCACTCAACAGAAATGTGTACATATGTGCACCAAAGGACATATACTAGCGTGGTCACAGCAGCACTTTTTGTAACAGTAAATACAATAAACTACCCCAAATCCCATCAACAGTAGAATAGATAAATAAATTGGGGTGTGTTTGCACTACAGGATTCTACCCAGCAGCGAGAATGAAGGCACTAACATTTGTTGCCAGAGTAGGACGAACCCCATAAACATAATGTTGAATTAAAAGTGCCAAACGACTACATGCCATATAATTCCATTTATAGTAAGTTCAAAAGCAGACAAAACTCATTCATGGTGATCAAAGTCAAGATAGTGGTTACTCTTAAAAGGAAGGTATAGGGGCTGGAGTGGTTGTTAAGAAGGCTTCCTGGGGGCAGGATAACGTTCTCTTTCTTGATCTGGTAGCTGGTTACAGAAATGTGTTCATTTTGTAAAAATTCCTCAAACTGTACACTGATAATTTTTACACCTCTCTGCAAGTATGTTAACTTTCAATAGTCTACTAAATAATGTGCATGCCCTGACACAGAAAATTTACTTTTAAGAGCTTATTTTTTAATAAATAATATAATTTAAGCAATTATTGGTGACAATTAGCTTGGACTTGGTAGAGTGTCACTTGGCTACAGTGTTTTTGAAAAAAATACAGTCACTACAGTTTTATTCGAATTTACATAATATATCTTTTTTCCATTCTTTTACCATTTCAGAAATTTTTTAGTGTGATAAAATATACGTAACATAAAATTTATCATTTTAACCATTTTTAATTTACAGTTCAGTGGCGTTAGGTGTACATGTAAATGCTGTGCAACTGTCAGCACTATCTGTTTCCAGGCATTTTTCATCATCTCAAACAAAAACTCTGTACACAATAAACAATGACTCCCCAAACCCCAAACCACTATCCTCCTTTCTGGCTCTGTGAATTTCCCCGTTCCAGGTACTTCAGAGGAGTGAAATAACATAGTGTTTGTCCTTTTGTGTCTGGCTTATTTTATTTAACACAATGTTCTCAAGTTCATCCAGGTTATAGCATGTATTGAACTCATTCCTTTTTATGTCTGAATCATATTCCATCGTACATGCACCCATATTGTGTCTATCCATTCATCTGTTGATGTACATTTGGGTTGTTTCCACCTTTTGGTTTTTGTGAATAAGGCTGCTATGAATGTTGGTGTGTAAGTCCCTGCTTTCAATTTTCTTGGGTAAATACCTAGAAGTGGATGCTGAACTGCTGGATAATATGGTAAGTTTATGTTTAACTTTCTGAGGAACTGCCACTGTTTTCCACAGCAGCTGCACCATTTACCAATCCCACCAGCAATGCACGAGGGTTCCAAAATCTCTGCATTCTCACCAATTGTTAATTAATTAATTACACCATGGCTGTCCCAGTGGGAATGAAGTGGTATCTCATTCTGGTTTGATTTGCATTTCCCTGATGACCTAATGACATTTGTATACCTTCTTTGGTATCACTTTTTTTTTTTCAGTGTAAAATATTTGACATACCAAAAATATAAAGGATCATGTAATAAACACCTGTGCTCCTACCACATGGCTTACGAAATGAAACTGCACACTCTTCTCTGTACCCTTTCCACTCTCTTCTTCTCCCCCAAGTAAACCCTATCCCAAGCTTGGTATTTATTATTCCAATGTGGTTTGTTTGTTTTTTTTTATAACTTTATTACATCTATATATACACCTTAAGAAGAAGGGGTATTTTTTTTGCATGTTTGTATGGCTTACTTCAATGCACTCATACAGGGTGTGTTCTTCTTCACCTTTAACACTTACAAATCAACCAAATTGATGCGTGTAGCTGTAGTTTGTGCACTTTTCCTGCTCTACGCTATTTTACGGTGAATGTGCCTCAGCTTTCCACTCCCTTGTTAATGGTCATTTTCTTCCCGATTGTTTTGCCGGTATAAACCATGCTCCGTGAACACTTTGGCACCTGCCTCCCTGTGCCCATGAACAAGGTGTTTTGCAGATATTTGCATCTAGGAGAGTAACTGAGAGGTTGCCAGGAGTGCACACCTTCAGCTTCACCAGAGGCTATGAAATTGCTCTTCAAACCCACGGTGCCTGCTTCCACACTCCCCGCAGCGTGAGTTCCTGTGACGCCACAGCACTATCAGCACTGGTATTATCAGACTTGTTCATTGTTGCCCATCTGCTGGCTGTGAAATGGATCTCATTGTGGTTCGAATCTGCTATTCCCTGTTTGTAAGTGAACTCCGTCACACATTTATTGGCCACTCAGGTTGCCTGTGCTGTGGCTTAGCTGATGATATTTTGCCCATTTTTCTATTGGGTGCTTATCTTTATCCTGTTTATTTATAGATACTCTATGTCTTCCTGATACTGATCTTTTGTCGGTTACACTTTGCAAAAAATCTTCTTCCCATCTGTGGTTTGTGTTCGCCCTTTTTAATGGTGTCTTTTGTTTAACAGAAGATTTAAAGTTTGATTTCTCTCTCTTTTCCTTTATGGTATGACTTGTTTAAGAAACTTTTCCTACACCAAAGTCAAAACAATATTTGCCTTTTGAAGTTTTGCTTTTCAAGTTGAGGTATTTAGTCTTCTTGGAATTGATTTTTGGGTATGTTATGATGCAGGGAGCCCTTCCCCATTTTTTCTATTTGGATAACAAGTTGTCTGTTCACCAGATGTTCAATAATCAATGACAATTGACTGTCATTCCCCTACTTAAAACTCTTTCTTCCATGGGTCTCTAGTACCATGAAGAGAAGCCCTGATCTCCTTGCCTCAGTCTGCTAGATGCTGCACGAACTGCCCCACCCCCAAGCCCCCGATCTCACCTCTCGCCATTCTCCTGTGCTCCAGCCACACTGACCAGGCTCTCTGTTGCCAATAGCCGTCACTGGTTTTGTTTTTACTCCCAGGCATGCCCGTATTCTTCTGGTCTCAGTTAATACGAGCTGTAGTGGGTTGAATGGTTGTCCCTGAAAACATGTGTCTACCCAGCAATTGTAAATGTGATTTTATTTGGAAAAAGTGTTTTTGCAGATGTAATTAAGTTTAAGATCTCAAGATGAGATCATCCTGGATTAGCTGGTAGATCCTAAATCCGAGGACATGTCCTCATGAGGGATAGAAGACAGAAAGACACACAGAGAGAAGAAGACCATGCGAAGATGGAGGCAGAGACTGGAGTGACTGATGATGCAGCCACAAGCCAAGGAACTCTGGCAGCCACCAGAAGCTGGGAGAATCGAGGAAAGATCCCCCCTTAGAGTTTTTGGAGGGAATGTGGCCCTGGTGACAACCTGATTTCAGAGTTTTGACCTCCAGAACTATGAGAGAATATATATCTATTGTTGTGTTATTTTAAGCCACCAAGTCTGTGGCAATTTGTCATGGCAGCCCTAGGAGACTAATACGAGCAGCAAGCTAGAGTAGGGAACCAGAGAAGCTGATAGACAGGAAACCAAGACTGGTGGGTAGAGAAGATGAGGTGGGTGGCAGGATGAAGCATGTCCAAACCACCACCAGGAGCTGAGCAGTTCTTATACTGATAGGCAGGTCCATTCCCCCAGGTCTAGGAGAGGGGACAGTACCCATGAAGGAGGTGTAAGTGACAGCCACAGTTGGAAGGATCTTTGGCTCCCAAAGTCCTCAGTGGAGTGACTGAATCTACTCCAGATGCCTGGAGATGCCTCATCTGCAGAGGAGAGAAGCAGGAGGGACCCCAGGGAGGCCTAAGGAGCACCAGGCAGTGAGGGAGTAGATGCTACGGTGGCTGCAGTAGGCCAGAGGAGGGCAGCCTAGTGTCAAAGAGAAGCTAAAGGCTAACAAGAGCATGGCTAAGAGCAGGGTGGGTAAGGTCAAGGGGGCAGTGGTGCGGAGGTAGATGCCAGCGGGCTGAAGGACAATTCTGGGATGGGGCAGTGGGAGGGCTTCCTGTGGCTTTGGATTTCTTTGATCCCTGAGCCATTTTGGCAGAGACAGAGCCTTGGGCACCAATGGGGTCATGTCCATTTAAACAGAATTAAACACTGAAGGTAAATCATTAACTCATGGAAGAAACAAACAGGAGTGTAGGGCATATCTTCAGCACCAGGACTTGAGAACCACATGGAAGTTAAGAAGCCTTGCTTATCAGGAGTGGCTGTCGCTACAGTTCCCGTTAGTGCAAGCATTTGCTGAGCACTTTCTATAGGCAAGTCACAGTGCCAGGTGGTGTGGGGACAGAAATAAAGACAGTCAGAACCTGCCCTCAGCTGAACTGGGGGAATCAGAACTCACAGCCATCACGAGCGTCCATGTGCCAGTTACCACACCCTCCATGGCCCATCCGTCATCTCGTGTAACCCTCATGCCACTCTCTGGAGTGGGTGAGCATCGCCCACATTTCACAGAGCAGGAAACCCAAGTCCAAGGAGAGAACATTCCCTGGCCACCCAGCTTGTCAGTCGCAAAAGAAACAAACAGAGCTGGCTTTCTCATAAAGGAGAATGAATTGTTAGGGTTTAGGGTATGTTTAGTAACCTAAGGACAGTAAGCATAACTTGGTTTCCTGAAAAACAGGGGCCACAAAGCCATCAGGAGGCAAGCAGATACTATCCCCTCCTCGCTCTTTTTCTGGGACTACATAATACTTCTCACTGAGCACATGTTATACTCTCCTCTATTTGGGAGAGCCGGGTCCAGTTTTGGCCTCACCATATTACCTCTGTGACCACAGGCAAGCCACTTTCTCTCCACTTCCCCACCTATACAATGGGGATACTACAGTCCTCATGTCGATAGCAAAGGGGAAAACATGTGCAAAGCCCTTGGCACAGTGCCTGACACATAATAAATGCTCAATAAACAGGAGTTGCTGTTACCATCGCACATGGCAGGAAGCAGCCTCCCCATCCCTTCTGGCGCCAGCACCACCCATCAGCTTACTAGCACCTTGGTTCTGACTTCTTCAGCCAGAGGACCAACTATAGCAAGGGAGAGAGATGCGGTCCGTTTGCTCAAACACAGTCTCAGGTGTGTGCGGACTAGTTTTAAGAAAAGTGGAGGTGAGAAGAAGCTGAGCAGACTAGTTAAAAAGCTCAACTGCAGGGTCTTGTGATCAGAAAGGTGGCTGGCCGACCTTGTGGGTTTCTCCCCCATGATCCCCTTGGGTGTGAGGGGAACGGCAGTCGGGCTGAGGGAGCAGCAGAATGAAGGCTTAGAGTGAGGTGGCTGCTGACACCTGGGCTGTGGAAGGTACAAAAGGGGCAGGAAGGATGGTTTGAGACGCAATCGGGAAAAGCCTTGAATGTCGAGACTTTATTTTGGCATAGACCAAGAAGCCGTTCATTCATTTAGAAAATATTAATTACGTGCCAACTCTGTGTAAGCCATTTTGCCCGGAATTACCTACCTCCATGAAAAACATAGTTCTTTTCTTCAAGGAGTTAAGTGGTCTAGTAGGATGAAACAGACACACAAGTAGATGAACATTGTGCAACAAGATCCACATTTTAAAAGGGATCTGCTTAAGATATGACAGAAATGAGAGAGGAACATCTGTCCACCCACCCCGGGGCAGGAGCCAGGCAAGGAAGCGACTGTCACATCTACTTTTGTTGTTGTGGGTTCCGCCAGCCCAGCAGCTATTTCACCTTTCCTAAGGAGAAAGAGTCATCAGCCAATCGTAGTCCATCCAGTTGGGAGGGACTGACCCATTTGCCCAGCTCCACGGAATGGCAACTGAGCCAGGTCTAACCAATCAGCAAATTCCATGGCCACAGAGACTGATTCAGTGGGGTATACTAAACCAATCAGCCCATGATTTAGGCTGGAGTCTAGAGGAAAGCTCTCTCTTCACTGGGAGTGTTGGCAGCATGGATGACACAAGTCTGGAAGAGAGGGGCCTTCCTTGTAGAAACTGAGGACAGTGACCTCAGAGAGGAAAGCAGAGTTGATAGCTAGAGAGAAAATACCTGATAACATCATTTTAAGCCCTTGGATCCTGCTTTGTCTGAAACCAAAATGATCATTTGCTCTCAGCTACATGAATCATTAAATTTCTCTTCTTGCTTAAGGCAATTTGAATTTGATTTCTGTTACTGAGAAAGAAAGGATTCAATTCACTCAGTGTCTCTTTCATCCCAGACTTCCAATTTTCCTTTTTTCAAACAATTCTGATGATAGTTTTTTTTTGTACCTTGGGTGGGGTGGGGCAGGAAGGAGGATTTTATTTACATACATAAATTCATTTCAGAGTTTATTCATTTCATTCTTCTCTTGGTGAGCATTTGGGCTATTTCCCATCCAAGTGTTTGCCCTTGAGAAGCGTGCTTCTCTTGACTTCTGGTCAAGATGGCGGCATAGGTAAACACGGTTCACCTCCTTGCATAACCACATCAAAATTACAATTAAATATAGAATAACTGTCACTCAGAAACATCAGAAATCAAGTGGAATGGAAGTCTGAAAACTACAGAATTAAAGAAACCACATCCATCCAGACTGGTAGGAGAGGCAGGGATGTGGAATAGGTTGGTCCCTCACCTTTGTGTGGATAAAAATTCAGGAGAGATATCTGGGGAGTGAGGAATCCCAACCCCATACCAGGCTGCCAGCCCAGGGTTCCAGTGCCAGGAAGATAAGTCCCCATAAATTCTAGCTACAAAAACTACCAGGGATTCAGTTGATGGAGAAATTTCTGGTGTCCCAAGCAGTTCCTCTTAAAGAACCCACACATGGACTTACTCAGACTCACTCCCTCTGAACTTCAGCACTAGGGCAGCAGCTTGAAAGATACCAGTGGCATATTGGGAGGAACTGAAGTGCCTGGCATCAAGGTGGGAGCTGGGGGACAGCTTTCTCCCAGACAAATGCAGGCAGAAGCCATTGTCTCTTTTCTGAACCCTCCCCCGACAGTCAGCAGGTGGGTGCCATATCTGAGACTCCATCAACCTGGTTAATACTGTTTTCCCCACCGGAGATCCCCTGGGATTTTGTCGCACCCAACATATGAGCCCACACAGATATGAATGGCTGATCTTGGTTCATGCTTCAAAACTTCCTAAATGCTATCAAACAAGCAACAACCAGCCTCAGTAAGCACCCAGCACCCAGCACTTGTACCTCTTGCTAAATGGCCCCAACCCTGGCACTAGCAGCAACCAGCCTAGATTCACAGCTTGGCTTCACCTAGGAATCCCCAAGCCCAGCACAAGTAGCACCCACTCAGATTGCTTTACAACTCATGAAGGGTGGCCCCAGGGCAGAACACAGGTGGGGGCTGACCTTGGTCTGTATTACTTGGGAAAATGCAGAGCCTGTGCACCCATTGGACAGCTACAGACCATGTCGGAGCACCACCAGCCTGCCCCTGCACAGTTGATCCTTCATGGAGGGTGGAGGGTGGTGGTCAGTGGTCACAGCCAATCCTTGCAGCTGACTCTCCTGGGTAAATCCCTCATACTGACCTACCAACAGCAATCAAGGCTCAACTACAAGAGGCGGGGATACTCAGCCCACACAAAGAACGCACCTCAATTAGCCAGCTTGGGCGATGGGGGAGGCTGTACCACTGGACCCTACAGGACGCCTACTACATTAGGCCATGCTACAAAGACAGGGAGTCATAGCAGCTCAACCTAATACACAGGAACAAATGCAGGGAGGCTGCCAAAATGAGGAGACAAAGAAACATTAAAGAACAGATCAAAACTCCAAAAAAAGAACTAAACAAAATGGAGATAAGCAATCCATCAGATGCAGAGTTCAAAACACTGGTTATAAGGATGCTCAAGGAACTTAGTGAGGACCTCAACAGCATAAAAAAGATCAAGTCAGAAATGAAGGATACACTAATTGAAGCAAAGAACAATTTACAGGAACACAACTGTAGAGTGGATGAAGATGAGAATCGATGCAGTGATTTGGAACATAGTGTAGCAGAAAACAACCAAGCAGAACAACAAGAAGAAAAATGAATCCAAAAATATGAGGAGAGTGTAAGCATCCTCCGGGACAACTTCAAGCGATCCAACATTTGCAACATAGGGGTGCCAGAAAGAGAAGAGAAAGAGCAAGAAATTGGAAATCTATTTGAAAAAATAATGAAAGAAAACTTCCCTAATTTGGTGAAGAAAATAGACATGCAAGTCCAGGAAGCACAGAGAGTCCCATAAAAGATGGATACAAAGAGGCCCACTCCAAGACACATCAGAATTAAAATGCCAAAAGTTAAAGTGAGAATCTTAAAAGCAGCAAGAGAAAAGAAGTTAGTTACCTACAGTGGAGTTCCCATAAGACTGTCAGCTGATTTCTCAAAAGAAACTTTGCAGGCTAGAAGGGACTGGCAAGAAATATTCAGAGTCATGAAAAGCAGAAACCTACAGCCAAGATTGCTCTACCCAGCAAAGCTATCATTTAGAATCGAAGGGCAGAAAAAGAGCTTCCCAGACAAGAAAAAATTGATTAAAAGAGTTCATCATCACCAAACCATTATTATATGAAATGTTAAAGAGACATTTAAGAAAAAGGAGATCAAAGCTATGAACAATAAAATGTCAATAAATACATACCTTTCAACAATTGAATCTAAAAAACAAACTAAGCAAACAAGAAGAACAGAAACAGAATCATGGATACGGACAGCATTTTGATGGTTGCCAGATGGGAGTGGGGTGTGGGAGAATGGGCAAAGAGGTGAGGGGATTAAGAAGTACAAATAGATAGTTACAGAATAGCCATGAGGATATAAAATACAGTATAGGAAATGGAGTAGCCAAGAACTTACATACTTGACCCATGGACATGAACAATGGTGTGGGGGTTGCCTGAGGGACTTGGGGGTGTGGGATGGAGGGGGAAAAGGGGGAAAATTGGGATAACTATAAAAGCATAATCAATAAAATGTCATTTTAAAAAAGAGTAGTTCTCTTAACCTGTGGTACATCTCTTATTGTTGTTATTTTTAAGGTCCTAGTTTTCATTTTGAATGGTGAGATCATGTGTGTTATTACATTATTAAAAGTAATTAACTAACTAACTAAATAAATAAAAGCTTTCCACACATGGACCAAGATGTGTGTCCCATGCTTAAACTAATTCTATAAACCTGAGGTTCAGAGAGGAAAATAAATTGGAAAAATACTACATATGCTGTTATATACCCGGTATGTTGTATGGAGCAATGTGTCTTAGAACTCTTGCTATAGTAACACATATAGGTCTACTGAATTTTTAAAAAAGATTTTATTTATTTACTCTTAGAAACAGGGGAAAGGAAGGGGCAAGAGAGAGAGACAAACATGAATGTACAAGAGAAACATGGATCTGTTGCTTCTTGCACGCCCCCAAGTGGGGACCCAACCTGCAACACAGACATGTGTCCTGACTGGAAATTGAACCCGCGACCTCTCAGTTTGCAGGCTGGCGCTCAATCCATTGAACCAGACCAGCCAGGGCTAGGTTTATTTAATTTTTAACTGTTGCAGAATATTCTGTTAATGGGCATATGATTTAAATGTTTAAATATTTTATCATGGAAAATTTCAAACATATACAGAAGAGAATGGTACGACGGAGTTCCATGTGTCCGACACCCAGCTTCAGTAATTATCAACATGTGCTGATCTTGTTTCATCTCTACCTCCACCCACACTCTCTTCCACTTTTTGGCCTCTGTCACCAGTGTTAAAATGAAGGTCCCCTGTAAATAAATCTTTTCATGGAGGTGTAAAAGTACCTGTAGACTAAATTTACGTTAGTGGGCTTGTTTGATCCAAAGGTGGAGAATTCTAAATTATGATAGATTTTGCTCACTTGTCCTCCAAAGGAGTTGCCTCAGTTCCCACTCTGCATCATCAATCCTTTGGCATCTTTGAAACTTTATGCTCATTACTGGTTCATTTCAGGTTCTCGCTCCTTGATTTTTCTTTTCTTTCTTCTATCTTAAATGGAAAGAGGGAAGATGCCCAGAGCAACGGAAAAAGTGAGAGCAGTAGAAGTAAGGCCACCCTCACAGTTGTTCTTGGAAAAGGATTGTTAACTCCTTGGAACCTGGTGGTTGCGGTGTCCAAGACCCTCAAGGCTCTACCTGACCAGGGTGGGACAAGGTGGAACTGCCGCAAGCCAGTGTCCACAAACACACACATGAAAAAAATAAAGCAAACTTGTGGTTTATCTTTCTTGCCCATCACATCTGTGCCCAGTGTTTAATTGTTGCCAGATATCATTTGTGCACAAATGAGAAGGTATAGGCTGCTGAGGAAGCTGTGCTGTATAATTTGTATCGATCTATTAGTTTGTGGGCTTTGGGTCTTGATTTTCTCACCTGTCAAACAAAAACAACAACAAAAACAACTATATTATATGACCTCTAAGTTGTCTTTCAGCAATAAAATGTGAGGCTTCTCTGAACTCCATGTTATATTTGAATATTACAGTTTTGTTGTTTTCTACATAATAAATTATTTCTTCTAAGTTCTCAAATTGAAATGATAAGAAACTCTAGTCTGAGCATTCATTCATTCATTCATTCATCCATTTACTTAGTGTATTGTACATTTCTTTTACTTCATTTGCTTTGGAATACTTCGTTTTTCTTGATTCGCAAAAATTTGGGGTGAGGGGGCGTATGTACTAAAGATCTCAAGATGGAACTAGTGTTTGACTCAACTGCTTTTACCAAAGCTTGGTTTTCTTGACCTACCTCCATCTCAGAGTTTCTCTGGTTTCACAGAGTGTGTGTGCGCGCTTCCTATTGTTGCTATAACGGTGATTGAACTAGTTCAGCTCTATTGTGGCATTTGTAAGGAGTCTGTGATAAGGATGGATCCATGTGCTCAAAGAATACAGTGGTACATTGCTTCTTGTTTGCCTCATTTCATTTTGTCTCTGCTTTTCTTTCTTCTCCTATCGCAGCACCACTTTCTATGCAGCTGGGGAAAATATCCATAAACAACTTCAATTTACACGATCCTTACAGTTTGAGACCCTACACAATACAAGCCTTCTCTCCTGCAGTTTTCAACCAAATTTTAGGGAAGACTCTGGTTAGTTTTGCTTTGGTAACATGCCCACCTCTGAACCAATCCTTGTAACTAGGGGCGTGGATTACTCTGATTGGCTATTCAGGATCACATCCCCACCTATGAGAGGCTGAGCTCTGTGAGTGACAGAGAGCTGGCATGGACCAGGAAGGGTTAGTTTTCACTTGACAGAAAAGGATGCTGAGCGTTGAGTCAACAATTCCTGTTTATTATCACCTTCCTGCAAAGTGATGTTGCTTTCCCCCCTAGTGTGAATAAAATGGATGCACATTTGTACATTATCACCCAACTCCCTCTTCTCTATCCTGCTAACTTACCACTGTGCTCAGCCAACCTGTCCTATGCAGTGGTACAAAAGCAAATGATTGGCCACTATTTTCTTTTAGTATCTTCTCTCAGTTCTTTTTCTTATCTTCAAATAGAGGTATAATCAGTGTAAAAGCAACCCGACTTATCTGTTTCAAAGCTCTAATGACCCCCTCATCCATTATCGACCTTTCTTGGTCAAATAGGCATGTGATTACATTCCCCCTTTAATTAAATATTGCATCCAGAAGACAGGTGTCCCCTGTGGTCAAGGGTGTAACCCACATCTCTCTTTTATATAGTGTAGTATTTGTACTTTTCAGATCTAGCAGTTTCTGTCTCTTCCCCCACCTTAACGGTCTAGACGTGATAGTTTTACAACCTGAGCCATTTAGAATTAGACTTTTCTTCTGCGTCTTTCAGCCTGAAAATGGCCTGTAGATGTATTTATTTGGCCCCACACAACAATACAAACCTTTAAAATCTATTACAAACATTTAAAAACCAGGAGACACTACAAACATACCTGAATTTTTTGTTCTTTTGAACAAATCAGAAAATCTATGAATCATGGGCCCCTGTTCCCAAGAGCAACAATGTGCTTATCGGCCCTCAGGACTAGCCGTGTGTTCCCAGGCCAACACTCCTAAGGGTGTTCCTGCCCCAGGCACCTTTGCCATTTACCATCTTACTTGCTAGTTATTTTTGCTTACACCTGGCCCACCTCACTCAGTCACATTCCCTGCCTGACCCCTGGAGCTTTGTTTGAGTTTGTGACTCCAGGTTGGGTGGCCACTGCAAAGCAGGAACAGGTTGAAGCAGAGTTTAAATCACTGATGAATCGGGCCTGGATTGGCCCCTGCCTCAAGGGTAAAGTAGACAGAGATTGATGGTACACTTCAAAGGCGGAAGAGGCACTTCTAAGAGTTTTGAAAGAACTGCCGCTACTTGTCTGTATTACATCCATTGTACCTTTCAAGAGAATTATATGATGTTTAAATACAATAAATGAAAGTTTCCAGAAATAGATATAAATACTGTGGAAGAATGCTACCGTGTCTTAAGTTTGAATCACTTTACAGAAGCAAAATGAACTTCAAACTCTTAAAATCCTTTGTAAAACAGTTAAAGTATATTTTTTGTCATCCTTTATGACTTCTCTAACTGTCCCATATAGTAACAGATATTTGCAGAGGAAAGGAAAGAAAGAAGGAAGGAGGGGGAAAATGAAGGAAACTTGAACAGAGGGCCTGGCTAATCTATTTTTAAAAAATTTAGTTTCTATTTGTAAATAATTAGAAGAAGCTGCAAAAATGTTAGAGAGGGGTCCTGTGGACCTATTATGCAGACTGCACAGAGGCTAACATCTTTCATAACTGTAGGCCAATTCATTTTGTATCCTAGTGTTTCATTGTAGGTGTTCAATGTTTACTGAATGAATATGCTTTTGTATAGAGAACTAATATTATCATCTGTTGATTTATTTAGCAGGTTAGTCTACTTATTTTACTACCTTTGACTGGGTAATATATGCACATGGAGCAAATTCAATAGGTACAAAGAGTACACAGCGAAAAGTAGGCCTCCCTTGGAGGTCTCTGTCCTATTCATGCCTCCCAGTCACCCAGAGACAACCACTTATTCATTTTTTTATGCCTCCTTCTACACATAGTTAATCTTTTCAAACCTTCATGTATCTGTTGTCTCCTTGCTGCCCCAGCACTATTGCAGCATACCAAATGCACATCTTTTTCCCTAAGGAGTATATGTTGGAGGTCATTCTGTATGCGTTCATAGAGTGCTTCTTCATTCTTCTTCATGGCTATTTAATATGTATTCCATCGTATATTCAATGGCTGTACCATAATTTATTTAACTAATCTGCTAATGGTGGGCATTCAGGTTGTTCATTACTGTAAACAATACTGCACCGAGAATCCATGTCTGTTTTTATTTAGTAAAGGCACACACGTCGTCTCTTTGGGTACTAAAGCATATGTTTATAGATTGGAAATCCCTGACCTTCTCTATTAGGTCACATAAATAGAATTTTGATGGCAGAAAATTTCCTGAAGCTTTGTGCGGCTTTGGGCCTAAGTCAATGAGATTTGCCAAAGGTCTGGCAGTTTTAACTGATGCTGATGCACCACTTGTTGGTTATTTTCATCTGCTTCTGATAAACAGGGGAAGGAACAAGATAAGTTCTTCTCAAGATGGTCTACTAGGGATGTGTCACGAGAGGTAATGAAAGTGCATCACTTTTCCTCACTCCTATCACTTGATCCAGCTTGCTTACTCAGTCCTTGCTCCTACCCAATGGGCCTTATCTTTCATTCGAAGTTCTTTTCTATCTCCCTTTACTCCCTGCCAGATTTTGGTGAAATTTCATTACTCAGTAAATACTTCCATTTCTAACAGCTTTATACTGCTGAGAGATGAATCATGTTGCCTTTGTGTTGCTGGGTTGTGTCTTATTAACCATATCTTTCTTGAGGCAGAGCTTTAGAAATTGAAACCTGTTTCTTTTTGAGCCTTATCTGGGTTTTCACTGAAGTCACTGAGGAAAGGACTGTTGTTCTTCTTCCACGTTCAGAATTTATTTTGGGCCCATGAAACCCAGTGTTCCTAAGCAGCTGTCAGTTAACAAGCTGCCCCAAATGTCTGCAAAATGGAAAGGATACACGAGGATGAGCTTATCGCTAAGCCATTTAGTCATTAATTCACGCAACAAATATTTTTTGAGTGCCTGCTCTGGGCCAGGCAGCATTGGCCCAAGTCAGTGAATAAGACAAGATCCTAGCCATTATAGAGTCTGTTCTCTGGCTGGTGTTTGTGGGACGTGGAGGAGAGACAAAAATAAATAAGCAAATTATTTAGTACATAGGAGGTAATAACTACCACAGCGGGGGTGGGGGAGAGAGGGTGGAGGGGGCAGGCTGAGGGAGGTTGGGAGTCAGGGACATGGTGTACATTGCCATTTTAAATAGAATGGCCTGCGTAGGCCTTACCGAGGGTGTGATATTTGAACTAAGCTGAGAATTTCCTTACAAAGTATTCTGTGTACATGTATGTATACATGTTTGCATGCAAATAACACTTAATGACTTTGAACTTTTTAACAACTATATTGAGGTATAATTGACATACCATTAAACTCACCCTTTTAGAGTGTACAATTCAGTGGTTTTTAGTATGTTTATAGAGTTGTGCACCCATCACCGTTATCTAACTCCAGAACATTTTCATCACCCCCAAAAGAAACCCATTAGCAGTCACTACCTATTACTGCTTCCCTTCACCCCCCGGCAACCACTAATCTACCTTCTGTCTCTGTAGACTTACCTATTCTGGACATTCTATATAAACAGAATCATACCCTATATGGTCCTTCGTGACTGGCTTCTTTCAGGACATAATGCTTTCAAGGTTCATCAATGTGTCAGTACCTCATTCCTTGACAAATAATACTCCATTTTGCAGATATACCACATTGGTTTATCCATTCATCAGCAGACGGTGACCTTTAAATAGTGCAAAGTGTCATGGATGGGCTGCAGTAATTGACCTCCCCAATAAGGACTGAACTGTGCTGCCCAGGGGTATACTATTGTCAGGACTGATGTTGCCTAGCTTCGGTTAGCACTAGTTAGGCTTGGTTCTGGAAAAACTAAAAAGCCACCATACACAGATCCCTGCTTTCCCAGGCGCCTCCCTCCTTAGCAGAAGCTCAGGGTGGTCCAAATGTGACAATGCAGACCTGTGGGATTTTAAAAAGTGTGTTGTCTATTTTGTATTTTGAAAATCTTTTTTTCTACTTTAAAATGTAACCTTGTTTACCCAAGACAAATTCTCAATTATTTTTTCTATTCTTTCTTTCTGCCCCTCTTTTTTGCTTTCTCTCTCTTTCATATTTTTTGTGTGGTAGCGAGTAGAAGCAGATCATCCTAATCAAATATTTGCGAATATCTGAACAAAGCCATTCTGCTGGGTGCAAGAAGGTTCCACAGAGGAAATGGGAATTGAAACTAAATTTTAAAGGAAGGGTTTCATTCTGGTAGAGGACTAGATGAGGAAGGAAATGGCACGTTCTGAAGAGGGGCAGGGAACTGAAAATTTATCTTCTGGGTAACTGGGAACCCCTAGGCCCTGTAGCACATGTCTTCGATACATTAATTTGGCAGCCATCAATCTGTGCATAAAGGGTGATGATGTGTGTGGAATCCTCTGGCCTTCTGCTCAAGGCGAGACTCAAAGTTTCAGAACTTCTCGAGGCGGGGAGTATTTGAGTTATAGTCTCTGAGACTGCATAAAAATGAACTCAATTAAAATCCAAATGGATAAATGGCTCCCCACCCCCACCCCGTCGAGATTAACTATCTAAGTGACACCGGAGCGGAACCGGACACGTGCCAGCATGGACCCTGACCACCAGGGCCTTTCCCATCTGATCTTGGAGGTGGGGGTGAGGGTGGAGGGTGAGATACAGGCGTCCCGCTCCCAGGAACTGCGGATTAGGGTAGGGGAGCCGGGAAGGACAAGGCTCTCCTAACTCCTGTACGGGACCAGGAGGCGCGGGGCCTCCAGAGAGGACGCACATCGCCAGGGGGCAGGACGCAATCCCCATTCCCGCCTAACTCTGTCAATCGCTAAGAGAAATTTCTGCTGCTGAAGGCCAAGCGCGGCAGGGGCGGAGCCAGGACGAAGGGGCGGAGCGAGGCAAGGGGGCGGGGTAGAACCGGCGAGGGCGGAGCGAGGACAGTGGGCGGAGCAAGGCGGTGGGCGGGGCGAAGACAACAGGGTGGAGTGCAGGCGGGGGCGGAGCTGGGGCAAGGGGGTGGAGCGCAGGCCGGGGCGGAGCGAGGGCGGGGCGTGTCCAGCCGTCGGGCTCCGCCCCCCGCCGCAGGCGCGCCCGCTCCGCCTTCCCGCTCCCCCGGGAGGCCGCGGCGGTCGAGCGCCGGGAGGGAGGGGAGAGCGGGTCACGACGCTATTGGGGCGGGGATAACCCCTCACGTGGAGCAGATGAAAGGGCCGCGGCGCGACGGCTGGGGGAGCGGAGCCGAGCCTGCGACCCACAAAGCCGCTGCTGCCGCTGCCACTGCCGCCGCTGCCGCTGCCGCCGCCGCCGCCGCCACCGCGATGGGGCTGTGAGGCGTCCGCCTGCATTCGGTCCTCCGCCGGCCCGCGACTATGCCCGGCCGCGCCCGCCCTCCGCGCCCTCCCGCCGCAGGACCATGAGGCCACGCTCGGGCGGGCGCCCAGGGGCCCCGGGCCGCCGCCGCCGCCGCCGCCCCCGCGGCCCCCGCGGCCACCGCCTGCCGCCGCCGCCGCCGCTGCCGCTGCTGCTCGGGCTGCTGCTGGCGGCCGCGGGGCCCGGCACGGCGCGGGCCAAGGAGACGGCGTTCGTGGAGGTGGTGCTGTTCGAGTCGAGCCCGAGCGGCGACTACACCACCTACACCACCGGCCTCACGGGCCGCTTCTCGCGGGCCGGAGCCACGCTCAGCGCGGAGGGCGAGATCGTGCAGGTAGCTGCCCGCCGCTCGGGCCCCGCGCCGCCACAAGATGGCTCCGGGGGCTGCGCCCGCCGACCCCGCCGCGGGCTGGCGGGCGGGAGGGGCGGCGAGGAGGCCGACGGCATCCCTCCCTTGGCGGGAGGGCGGGCGGGACGCGGCCTCCGGGGCGCCAAAGCTGGGGGCAAGCGCACGTGGGGGCTTGGCCTCCTGTGAGTCTGGGGGCAGTGAGGAGAACCTCGGGTCTGGGCATCCACGTTGAGGTGGCCCCCTTGGGCGGGTTGGGCATTTTGGTTTGCCTCAGGTGAAAGTCCTGGGAACTACCTGTTGAATGCTAACTTTGGAAAGATGAGTGATGAAGGATGGGGTGGCTCGTTTCAGGTAGCAGGCTTTGCTTTCCATCCATGCATGTTCGTTTTGGGAGCTGCCCTGTTGGTTTGAGGGGCTGTACAATCAGGTTCTTCCCTGGAATCTGCCGCCCGCCTCACCTGGGGGCTGATCCTTTTTAGGACTCTGGACGAGCAGCAGCAGGCAGGGGAGCAGGGGGAGCTGGCCGAGGAGGAGTGCCCTGGAGTGGCGGTGGAACGCAGTCTTCTCTGCGTGCCTCCGATTACAGAGGGTGGGAGGGAGACTGCCTGCCTGCCCCAGGGCCCAGGACTTCTAAGGAGGGCCTGGGAATAGGGAGACAGGGTCGTTCACTGACAGGGCCTTCACCTTGCTCCACGGAAAAGAGGTCTGCATTTCCAAGCAAGCTGGTTAGGGAGAGCTTAAAGCCGAGCTCAAGCCTCTGCAGATGGTGAGCTGGGTAGAGATGCCTTCCTGCTTTCTTGGCCATGATTTATTCAACTTGCTGGTGGACGGCCAGCGCACTTATGGTGGTTAATATGCATGCCTCGGATGGGGCAATTTGAAATGGTTGGCTTGTTTTTTGAACCTTTATGGGTGATGGGGATGGCTGCAGGGCCCAAACCTTGGGCCTTCTGTGCTTTACCATTTGATGAGTTATGAATGAAGAGAAGGGGACTGTATGGAATGACTGCATAGCAGCCTCTTCCTTTCCCCTCCCCTGGTGTAGACTCAAAGCTCTGCGTGGATAGGACAGGGAGCTGTGCAGCTTGGCTCCTTGGAGGTGTGTCTTTACAAGCTGTGAGGCACCTCTGCTGGACGATTAATTAGCAGCATTGTCTTACAGGGCTCTTATTCCCATCTTAAACTTCTGTGGGGTAAATAGAAGGGCAAACACATGTTGTTTGAGTCCAGTAACTACATATGTTAAAGGCTTTTGGACTTTCTCTTTAATAATGTTATAATTATAGTCTTTATAAGCTTTAGAGACGATGCTCTGCTGAAGATTCCTACACATTTCAGTCGCAACCTTGAAGACGAGTTTGAATCTTAGAGCTTACAATTTGTGACTCCTTGTTTTCTCTTTGAGGATTCCACTGTGCCCTGATGGCTTTAGAAATGTTTGATTTACGGCCTCCCAAGAGAAAAGATGTTTTAACGTGGCACTTCACTTTTTGAAGGAGACTTTTGAAGTTTGCGATTTTTATCTGCAGTGTTTTAACTTGTAGTCTTTCTCCATGGTAGTTTGGCGAGCCATCCATTATGAGTAGTACAGTGCTTTGGAGATAATCCTAGGTTCACCATTTAATGCAAAATTAACAGTTTAAACACACCATTTGTAACTATTTTATCCTTGTGAGTAGAGAGATAATGTGCGAATTTGGCAGAAGGAATCCATTCTCTTTTGAAACTTTTTGAAGCACTTATCTAACTCTTTTGTAGTCCATTAGCCTAGCCCAAAAGAAAAAAAAAAGTCAACAATTGCTAAGTAAAGAAAAATGACTTAAATGGTATTTAATAAGTTTACCTGTTAAGCAATCACTAATAGGTGTCCTTAATTCCCTTATAACTGCAGTAATATTAGTGAGTTTATCTGAGCTGTTTGAATAACCATTTCTTGGTGTTCTTACTCTATATCTTTAATAACTTTATTGTGGGGGCCTAGTCGCTGAGTCACTCTATGCACAGAAGGAGTGCAGTGTGGCTTTCAGGGCTGTGTGTGCACAGAGGCTGGCATGCTTTTATTAGTTCTTCGAATACACTACCCAATTTAAGGAACTGGTGTGGCCCCTGTCAGCCCTGAAAAAGGTTTTTGTAAGGAAAGCTAATGTTTTTTAGGACTGCTGAGAGGGAATGTAACATTTTCCTTGAGAAATGAGAATGGAGAAGAAACAAATTGGTGTTCAGCTTCAGATTAATCACGTTTTCTAAGTGCCCTTGTTGAATTTTTCAGACCTCGTTTTATTTATTTTTTAATCTTTGAAAAACTTCAGGATTTGCTATTGAATACTTTCTGGTCTCAGAGCAGAGTTCATTTTCTACATGTAAACCTGCATAGCAGCACTATAGCATTGCTTTTTGCTGTTTCCAGTGGGGTTCAGTAGCGCTGTTCATGCTTTCAGGGAGATGAAAACCTGTTTGGGAGTCTCTTTTCTTTAAGAATTCTAAGATAGGAAATTGGTTTGTATTACTGATTTTTATCCCTCCCTGTAATAACATGCGATGAAGAGGGTGGGTGTGTGTGTGTGTGTGTGTGTGTGTTTATGTTTATACAGTAGATACCTTATCATAGTCTGGTTTGCCCAGATACTTATAGAGTACCTGTTCAGTCATTTACATGGTTTAGGGCAGGGGGAGGCCTGGTTAAGAAGTGTGTGTTTGAGAGAGAGTAATTCAAACCTTGGGATTAGTCACAGAATTCTTGGTTCTCTTCATGTGCATTTTAGGCTTAAATAACTTTCCCAAGGTCACCGTGTGCTCTGTTAGAACAGAGAGCTTTTTTTTCCTTTTTTTTGTTTTGACATCATCTGTGAAAGTTGTGAAAACAATGTGTGGATATGAAATGCTGTTAATTACTTTTATTATCTTTTTCATGCAACATCAAAGCCCATTTGCTTATAAGAGTATCAGGCATACAGTGTGAATGCTGGAGGAATTAATTACACTTTTCCTGTAGTTCTGACGTGTGGAGCTTTACAGGGTTCCTAGACATATTGATACATATTTCATCTTGGAACCAATTTGTTGCTATTAATGAGATTATTATCTGAAACTTTCAGGCTTGGCTGTGCAACTCACGTGGTTAGTGATGTTAAATAAAGGCCCGATTAAACACAGGCTAGTGGTATGTGGATTTGTTAAACAAAGAAAATTTGCATCAGTAGAGATGAAAGATTGTTTTAAAGTGGAAATGCTTGCTTTTTTTTTCTTGAACTCAAATATTTAGAAATGCTTGAGAAATTCATTTGTAGAAGAAATCAGAATGATAGTTTTTGTGTAACTTTAAAATCCACCCTTCTGGATCCTGGGTTAAGTGTTGAATGGTCTTGAAAGCAGAGAAGAACTGAAAACATTAAGAACTCGTATGGTGCCTTTAGCTATGAGGGGTGGGAGGAGAGCTGGGAGGTGGGCTAGAAAGGCTGAGTGAGGTCCTTAAATATCCAGTGTTAACTTAAGGGTATCACAGAGAGTAATTTTGGGAAACTAATTCCTCTGCCCCGTTTCCCCGTCAGTGTGTTTCTGCAGTTTAGCATTGGATCAAACACGTCCTTTTCATCTCCATTTTAAGTTAACTTAATAGACCTGCCTCTAAACATTGCCTTGGCCTAATGGAACAGTTGTGCGCTGATGGCTAATCTGGATTTATGCAGAGAGGGATTGTTGACTGTCTTGTCAGAAGGACCTTCATAGGCTACAGTCAAACATTTTATTGGGGGAGAAAATATTAGGACTGTGTTTTGCAGTCTTAGGGGCTCTTATTTTCTGTATTTTCCCCTGAGGTCTTATGGGAGTTACTAACAGAGTTCTTAATGGAGATGAAGATGGGAGTGGGAGGTAAGTGTGGAGTTGTAAGCCAAAGGGAAAGTGGTGGTGGCTTCCATTTATGAGCATTTCTTGTGTATGGGGCACTGTGGCAAGCATGCCACATGTTTGCCCGTCTCATCATGGCATTAACATGGAATTAGCAACTACCGTTAACCCATTTTGCAGATGAGAAAACTGAGGCCGAGAGAGGGAGTTTGACTTTTCTATTCTCACACAGATAGCAAATGATAAAACCTGGATTAAAATCCAGGTCTGTTTGGCTGCTTTGTTCTTATTTTGCTAAATAAATAGATTTGGCTGGTTAGGATTTTGACATTAACTCAAGTCTAACTTTGTAATAGGTTAGTATAGGGGTTCTTAACCTGAGGGTCACAGACTTCCAGTGATCACATGTGAGCCCCTGAAATTATGCATACAGTCTTGCGTATGTGCACTTTTATTTTCCTTAGAAGATAGGCCATTTCGCCTCTTGGAGTGTTCTGTTATACCCCTCCTCCCCAAGAGGGAAAAAGGAGGCACTAATCTAGTACTTGTCATCAAATAGTCCTTTAGTAAGAATTTGACTGGAGTGATGTTAGGCTCAGTCTGGCAAGAGTCATAGAGAAGTCGTCTACAGGTTTGCATGCCTCTATTGTGCATGTTTATTTGATAGATGTTTACCAAAGCCCTAGTCTATAGCAGACACTGTAATGCTGTTGTCTTCTGGAGTTCACTGTCTCTTTCTTATAAAGACAGAGGCGTATGGATAAATGATAACCCTTCCCAACCGAGGTCCCTCACAGAATTGAGCCCTTAGTCCCTAAGGCATCCATTGTCCAAAATAAATTAACTTCTCTCCTGTGCATCTGTCTGGTACTAGTTAAATACATCATCCTTGGGAGAAGTGAGAAACTAGTCATTCAAAGAATTTTCTGCACTTAGATGGTGAAGTACAAGAAGGCAGTAATCTAAGTGCAGGAGAGCAGCGTGTAAATGTGTTCCCTTTCACCATGCATTGAAAAATGAAATGGAGTATCCATCAATGCTGCACTGCCTCAATAGCAATTTCTCACACCTTCCCTGTGGACCTGGGCTCCATGAGTTTGCATCTGTTTGTTTTTGATCAGCCCTGGATTTCCCCCTGGGTCCCCAGTGCCTACTACTTATCAGACATTCGATATTTAGTGAATGAACAATGGATTTAGAGTTGACATCAGGCAGGCAGTGGGTCTTAATGGGCTTGAATTAATTGATGAGAACAGTTTCATTTGGTTTCATTTATAAATTCTGGGGTACTCTTTTCATTTGCTTATTTCCAGAAACTTGCTGGATTAGGTGGAAAGAATAGACCTCTCCCTTGATCTGGTACAGTCACTGGTATTATGCAAAATTATATGAGAGTGACCTGTGTGTGTATGAATTCAGGGGCAGAATATCTGGCATTATAAAGGTTTGAAGATGGTCTTTGCTTGATAAACTACTGAATATTGACAAAGCCCTAATGTGGACAGCTGTTATGGATGGGCATAACATGAAGTGTAGTTCATGGCCAAGCCTTAGTGTCCCTGGGAGTAACTTTGAAAGGCTTGGTATTCAAAATCATCATTAACTTGAATACATGCCCTGGGAAAGCTTTGCTTCTTGACGGCATTTCCTCAAGTCTGTAGAATGGATTTATAGTTCATGACAAAAGTGACATTTAAATCCCTTCTAATCAGAAAAACCAGATTCAGCCTTTAAATGTGCTAGGTGAGGAGACTGAGGTCCAGAGAAGCGAAGCGCCTTGCCCAGGGCCATGCGGCAAAGGCAGAGATGAACCTGGATTAGTATCTGGGGCTCCTGACTCCTAGGCTTTTCTGTCATCCCAGCTGCACCTCAGTTGAGCGTACCAGGGAGCGCAGATGTAGAAGTGTGCCTTATGATCAGGTATATAATTGGAGAGAGCCAGTTCTTGTTAAACTGTGCATTGGGTTTCAGCAGCTCCTTTTCTCCTCTAATTTAGATTTTGAGTTGCTCTGTTTTCCACTCTATCAGACTTGTAAAAATAGCTGCTGATGCTTCCTATATGCCAGACACTGGGCACGGTGCTTTGTTCACAATTTTTTTTTAATTTAATTTTTTTTTTCAATTACAGTTTACATTCAGTATTATTTTGTATTAGTTTCAGGTGTACAGCATATTGGTTAGATAGTCACTTTGCTTTGTCCACATTTAACCTGCAAGGTAGATGGCATGCCCCAGGTTGAGGAAGCCAAGCTTGGAAAGGTAAAGTTACTTGCCCAAGTCACTGACTAAGTTGGAAATAGGACTGAGATTCAAACCCAGGCATGACTGAATCTAAACCATTTCTCTTTTTATAAGAGTGCTTCACTTGGCACTTTCTTCTGCTTTAAATGAGAATATGGGAATTAATGATGGAATTTAGAGTGGGGTGTATAAACCCAGACTGATTGACTAAGAAATGAGTCTGTAACTTTAACTGAGAAAACTGCCCTTACAGAGATTTATTTCCCACCTACCTTCCTTCCTCTCCTCCTTCTTCTCCTTTTTCTTTTAATCACAGAAGTCTCATTCTAACATGTTTTTTTCCATGAAGAGCCAACCTGGTAAGTTTGGGGAGAGGGACCAGTGACTTCAGGTATCCAGCTGTCACTAGATGGAACCCCCCCCTTTTTTTTTTTTTTGCTATTGGGAAAGTTGGAACGGCTGTAGTGTTCTGGCATTTAAAGGAATTTCTGGTGTGAGACACACCACCTTGTTGTGGCTGACTTGTTAAGAGCCATTTTGGATTCTGCATGGCCTTCTCCAAAGAGGTCATGTCTTGTGTTCATCACCTTTCTTCACATAGGCTGTGCGTTCCCTATTTGATTTGAAAAGTTGTTAAGAAGCTAAAGCTGTGGGTTCTCCCTGCTCATTTCATTCTCCTGGCTGTTAAAACATATTATGGGTGCTGCATTCCTTTAGTAGGCAGACACTCAGGGCCGCCTTCTGTCTGCCAGACACTGTGCAAGACGAGGCAGCAGGTGGGGATGAGTAAGACGTGGTCCCTGGCCGCAGGCAGCTGACTTTAGGGGCAGACAGCATGTGAACCACAGTCCTATTTGGTAGGCCACATTCATAGGGTACCGGGGAGCACCTGGCCCAGGATGCTAAGTTTAGGCCTGGGCAACCCATTCGGAAGGAACATGTCTTTAATGACATAGTACCTGGATTTGCACCTTCTGGCCTCTTCCAACTCATTTTTACCTCCCTTTGAGGTTAAAGATGATAACCCGTTTGTGGAGACATGCCTTTATACCTGTCAGACAGTATAGGGAGGATGTAAAGAGTAGAGGTTCTTTGTTCCATTTGTAGCTTGAATAAGATGTTTTAAAACATGACTTTTAGCAGCTCTGTTGACTCATGATAGTGTACAGAGAATGAGGTCAGTTGACCCATTGTTCAAGAAAGAGCATTTTATTTTTATTACCCTTAAGATGTGTTGTAAGACAATATTAATCCTGTTCTCTCCCCAGTACCCAGTGTGATATGATTGTTTAGAAACTCAGTGTGTAGAGTTGATTCGGTGATAACAGACTTTGATGATCCTAGAGATTGATGTGAAAATGTATGTTGGAATGGGAGCTTCTGGTCTCCTGGTGCAGAAGCTGTTGCATTTTTAAAATAAAAGAGTGGGAGACTTGGTCAATTAGTTTTGTATAAGGTCCCATCCAGTGCTGTAAGAATTTTATTAAAACTTGAGTTTTTACCTAAACTTAATTTAAGTACAGTAACTTGTCAGCAGACATTTATTGAGTTCCTACTGTGGATACAGCCCAGAGAAGAAACATAGCTTTTATGCACCCATGATGTGTGTTTTTCAGATACTCTTTCTGTGATTTCTGCCATATAAACGTGGGTAGTTAAATTAGCCCCAGAGGAAACTGAGGCTTAGAGTCTAAGTAAGTTTAGCAAGGCCACAGAGCTGGGATTGAACTTGGGTCACCTGAAGCCAAAACTTACTCACCTGCTTGCCTGAGACCTGGGTGTATTTTGGTAAGATTAGGCAGAAATATTAGAATAGATTCATTTTACATTACTTCTAATTGAAGCCAGGATCTTCCTTTACAAAAGTTCACCGAAAGCTTATTTTTTTAATTTTTAATTTTTGTAAAAGATTTTATTTATTTTTCGAGAGGAAGGGAGGGAGAAAGAGGGAGAAAAACATCGATCGGAAACCATGCCTCTTGTACACGCCCTGACCGGGCCGAACCTGCAACCCAGGAATGTGCCGTGATGCATGTTCCCTGACTGGGAATCAAACCAGTAACCTTTCACTTGGCGGAGCAATGCCCAACCAACTGAGCCACATCAGTTGGGGCTATAACTTGTTGTTGTTGTGGTTGTTATTATTATTATTATTATTTTTAAAGATTTTATTTATTTATTTTTAGAGAGAAGGGAAGGGAGGGAGAAAAAGAAACATCAATGTGTGGTTGCCTCTCAAGCACCCCGCCACTGGGGACCTGGCCCGCAACCCAGGCCTGTGCCCTGCTGGGAATCCAACCAGTGACCCTGTGGTTCACAGACCGGCGCTCAATCCACTGAGCCACACCAGCCAGGGCCAACTTATGTTTTAATTATTAAAATAATGCATGCTTATAGTAAAATACTTGGAAAATATAGACAAGTATGAAAAAGAAAATCAGTCCCACTACTCTGTTAATCTTTTGTATTTTGGCATAACTTTTTTTCCATGAGCTGGGAGGGATTTTAAAGAAAATTGGTAAAACATAACATGGCGTTTTTAACTGTTCATCTACCTTGAGCATTTTCTTCTTACTAAATGCTGTGAAACATTTTTAGTGTCTGTAACATACTTGTTTTTCATTATTATAAGTAATGATGTGAGGAATATCCTTTCTCTATCCCTTGATTATTTTCACAGGATAAAGTTCTAGAATTAGAACCACTGGGTCAATGGGCGTAAACATTTTCAATGTTCCTACTACCTCTTGTCAGCTTGGTCTGCAAAAAAGTGGTGCTAATTCATACACCCCTACCAGGTCGGCATACATGTTCCCACGTATCCCTGCTCTTAGTTGGTCTCATCTGTTTCTTAAAAGAAACCAGAACTAAAAAACAGCTTTATAAAAATAAAAGTCTGTATATTCTAGTCAGTTAGTAAATATTAAATACTTTTTCCCTCTGCCATGACTAATGTCCACATAGAAGGGAAGATACCTGGCGTGATATCTGCAACCTCCCTTGTAGGCGTGTCTGAACACAACTCATGAACAGTAAAGCTGCTGTTGTGTTCTGGGTAGGGACACGGTGGTCGTCCAGGCAGATGGCCGTGCTCAGAGGCCTAGAGAAGACTTCACAGAAGGGACCACTGAGCGGTTGGCACGTTGCCGGGCAGCAGATTGTGGCCCAGGAGGGTGCTTCTGCCGTCCCTGTTTTCGGCCCTGCCTCTTTCCCATAGTGCGGTTGTCTGCCTGTGAACAGGCTGGTTTTGGAAAGGCGGTGTAAATTGGTCCTCTCAGTTGAGAGTGACACTGTCAGTCTGTGGTAGGCAGAGATGCAAGTAGAGCCGCGTACCAGACTATCAGGGTTACATTTAAACAGCAGGTCCCTGGGCTGAAAATGACTTCATAGTTTGATCCCTCTTAAAAATCTAGAAATGTTACATAAAAATCTGGGGCTTTGGCTCCTCTTGAAAAATTAAAAGTTTGACAGTGTTGGGTCCACATTCCCTCATGAGCTGTAGCCTGGCCTGCTCCACTGAAGTTGCACCTGTTCCCTTCAGATGGGACACGGGCCCTCTAGTTCACAAGTCCCTGTGGCACGGCTTCAGTGTACCTCACTCACTGGTGATTACATTTACCAATGTCTGCCGCTTGTAGGCATTAGGATTTGCCACCTTTGTATCTCTGGAAGATCTGAACCTAAAAGCTTCCTGGACCACCTGGCGCATCTGATATCCATTAGTGGCATTATGACACTTCAGTGGACCCCACAAACCTCAAGTTATGATACTGGGGAAGGCCAGACTGGCCCTGATGTGACCTGAGTGCTGTTTTTACTCTCGTTCTTCTTGAAGACTCAAGTATTAGAGCCATGTGGCCTGCGCTTTCATTAAGATCTTTGTCCTTTCTCTCTTTTTGCTCCTTGGTTTCTTTTGTCTACTAGTTACTGTTTGAACTGACTGATACCCTCAAAATGCTGTGGCTCAGCTCTCCTTTTAAGTAAGGAAACTGAGCAAGGGCCTTAGGCTTTTGGTGACAGAGGAGCCGAGATTAGAACTTGGGTCTTCTAGCATTTTCAGGTGTTTGTCTTGCTAGAATGGCATCCTGCATTTGATGGTTGAGTTCCAGAAAATCTTCCATGTGCCTGGTGCTTTAAGGTCCCTAGAGTACTTTCACTTGTATTGACTTGTTTTACCCTCTCAACTAGGAGCACCTTCCCTGGATTCCACCCCAGAAGGCCATTTGCTCTTCAGGTTATCCTGGTTGCCAAGGTCTGTCCCACACTTGATATCGAATGCTTTTCTTGGGACCTAATTGTACACTGTTACTTAAATGCATTTGACATTGTGTGTTCAGCACCTTTATGCGATTTTTGGAAGTATCACTGGTTACCCGGAGACTTGGCATCTTTTCAGAAAGTGCCTCAGCCTTGGAGTAGGTGGTAAGCAGGCAGCTAATGGCATGTAAAGAATGTTGCAAGCTTGACTTGCAAAGCCATTTCAAAATTAAATCAAAGTAGCCTGTGGCCAAGTCAAAGGGAAATGGTGTACTCAAGATTCAAGATGATGCTTGATTTGCTCTTTCCTTACTTCTTCATGCTAGATGCTGCCAAGAGACTCCCTGCCTCACATTCTCTTTACTCCCGTCAATTCCTCCCCTCTCCACTATTCATCTTTTTAAAGTAACCTCTGATCTCCTCCTTTGGTCCAAGCCTTTCAGTGCCCTCCCGTGGTTTACTACTGAGCTGAGTACAGAGGTAACCCTGGCTCGCTCTCTAGCCTCTCTTCTCATTATTGCTTTTAGGACTTGGGTCTGGGTCCCGTGTACTTTTGCCCTTATTTCCTGAACGGGTCCGGGGCTCTTCTTCCTCTATGCCCTTCGTTTCGAATTGCCCTTTTGTGTTATAATACATTTCTAGACCTCTACTTCCCTGACCCCCATCTTTTCCCACTATTCTTTCTTCCCCTGAACTCTTTGCTCTTCCAGTCCTTCTCACCAAGCATTGCCAGGTTCTACTGGTGTGTGCCTTCAAATCAAAGCACTCCATTTTTCACTTCTCAACTGGTCTTAAATTCCTAATTTTAATTATTGTTTCCTTAATGTTTTATTTGCACCACAAGATCACAGCCTGCTGTAGATAGGGATTGTGTCTTACTCGACCCTCTACTGCTTTGCAGTAAAACTCTTAAATATTTACTGAATTGGAATTCTTCTGGATCAAAATAATTTGGGATAGGATAGTGGTGGGGATGTTAGTGTGACCAGAAAAAAAAGACTTGGCTTCTGAGGCAGAACTTTCTATGATTGTAGAAATAATTCACAAGCAGTTTTCAGACATGGGTGTGTCCTAGAGCTATTCTAAATAGTTGGGATGGACCAGACTCAAAATAATTTCACCTTGCCTCTGCTCTCCAGGAGGGAGGTCTGGAAAAAGGAGGAGGGACTAGGAGATGACACCATCTAACTCCTCCAGCCCTGGCACGTGATTCTCTGGGTACATTGTTCAAAGAATCTTGGAGAAGAGAACATTTCAGTCTGACTGTAGGCTTCTAGGGAGTGTGTTTTATTTAAGAGTCTTCCACAGAAAATTCACTGCAGCCAAACGCAACCTCTCACAACAATGTCAGCTGGTTCACTGATACAGATGCGTTCTTAGGACACTCATCTAGTGGGGGAAGCCTGTACTACAAGGGACCTACCCTCCAGAAGATAATTCTGAGTTTTCTTGGTTCCCCTCCTTTATACTTACCTTCCTTAAGTGCTTCACTTAAGGAAGTACTTTATGGCTTCTTTTGGGCATCTCTTTGGCATATCCGAATTGCCAGCATCTTGTGCTTTGGGGCCATTATTAAGTAAAATAAAGGTTACATGAACACAAGCGCTGTGATACTGTGACAGCTGATCTGATAACTGAGATGGCTACTAAGTGACTAATGGGCAAGTAGTGTATACAGCCTGGATATGCCAGAGAAAGGGATGATTTGAGTCCCAGGCACGATGGAGTGGGGAGGTGCGAGATTTCATCACACCAGTCAGAAAGGCATGCAATTGGAAACTTTTGAATTATTTCTGTAATTTTCCATTTAACTTTTTTGGACTTCAGTTGACCTGTGGATAACTGAAACCGTGGATAAGGTAGCACTACTGTGTTGCTTAGTTACGTACATGTTGGCATGTTGAGATCTTTTGATTTTTGTGGAACAGTGGCTATTATATGGGCATTGGGACCTTCAGGAGTATTCCAGAGCCTATCCATGATGTGTTACACCTTTCACCTGTGCTAGAGGGTTTTCATGCCTTTTCACGGCATCTCCACTCCAGAAATGTTCCAGTGCCCATCAGTAAATATTATCCTCATCTAGGAAGTTAAGTGAACAGCTTATGTGTAGTTTTGAAGTTTTGGTGTTATTGGTTTAAATCTCTAGGACACATATAAACTCTCTTGTGGCATTAAATGTGCCGTGTGGGTGATTTCAGGTTCTAGTGGCAGTGGTAATTTTTGCATTTCCTGACTCTTGTGTTTAAATTTGCAGTCTCAACATTGCATCACCATAAGTTTTCACATTTAATGAATATTTATGTTGAGCTGAGTTCTATACGAATGCGGTGGTTTCTGACTTGATTATAGCTTGCTGTGTACTGTGGCCAGGAGTGCCCTACAGACAACAGAATTGGCACACGTCTCAGCGTGCCAAGCCCTGGCGGATGTGGTTAGGGACCACGGTGACTGGTGCTCTCGTTGCCTTGCCAACCTTGTTTTTGGAAGGGGGAGGCTCTAAAACAGCAATGGGATGGGGTAGAATAGTTTTGAATATTCCAAGTAAAATTATTGCCTATATGTGCCCCTTCAAGAAGATGTAGAAAACTCTAGAATTCTTACTGCATGTGCAGATAACATTAATTAATTTTCTTAATTTACTTATGCAAGGCTGTTTTAATTGTCCTCTTGCAAACTTGTAGAAATTGTATGGTGGGCCTTTCTTGTATGAGTGTCTTCATTACTTGCTATAGGGTAAATAGAGAATCTTCTCTCTCTTGATATTTCAACCCCTCTCCTCCTATCCCCAGCCCACATCCCTTGCCCTCTGGTGACTAACCTAGTGACTGCTGATTGAGGGTGGGAAGGAAAAGAAGAAAGGAGGGAAGTGGATGGGAGACTCCCCTCCCCAAGTTTCACATCTTCATTCCTTCCTATTCTCTATCTCAAGAAGGCCTATCCTCTCCCCTCCCTATTCTTATACAGGGTGGGCAAAAGTAGGTTTACAGTTGTGAGTATGTGAAACACAGAGTTTATTCTTGTATTATTATAGTAATAACGTGTATGTCTTTTTCCATATAAATCTACTTTTGCTCACCCCTGTATATTCCGTAAACAAAGACCCTGGTGATTACGGGTGCCATCACCCATAAGCGGGGTCTTTGGATGCCCAGTTCTCAAGGTTTGGCAGTCAGAGCTGGGATGGGAGGAAGAGGGATATGTCCCCGATATCCCACACTGGAATGCCATTTGCCACTTAGCAAATCTTGGCTTGAATTCCATGGTCCTTGATGTCGTGAAGTGAAATATCCGGAAGGGAATCGATCAGGCTCAGCCAGATGGGAGCTCAGAATGGCGGAGCAGGACCGAACTCCTGGGCACAGTCTGCTGAGCTCTGGAGTCTGTGACTTGTGAAGGTTCGGGAGCCCGGATAGTCTCCTATTGTGGAGAGCTTGCCCTTTAGACTTATCACACACAAAAAACAAACCCTTCACTCCTTTGAATGGAAGTTACTGTTTCAGAAGGGAAGGTTGACCGCAAATTTAATCTCCTGATGACTTGGAGGTACCTCTCTGACTCTCCATTAGAGTGGATCCCCCTTCAGGGCAGGATGGGTGTCTTTTTACATTTTTCCCACTCCAACCCAAAGAATCCCTTTGTGCAAATTAGGAAAAGCTGTCTCTTCCTCAAGAGACAAACTTGTCTTCTGTTTGCCATAAATGAGTAATAGTGGGGATCTAGGACGACTGCAAAATGTAAATGGCAGCCCCTAGAGTTGTGTAGTGCATGAGGCCATATCCCTGCTGGTTGATGTGGCACCTGTCTAAAAGTGTTCCCTCTTCTTCAGTGCTTCTCCCTCAGCAATTCCAATTTGCTGCTTCTGATTTCTGTACTCCATTCCTAGAAAACCAGGGAACCATGTGTGTTACAATTGAGTATAAAGTTGGAAAACAAGATACCAAGGCGGAGAGTAAGGAGTTTAGGACACAGATTCTTCACATCTGCTTTGGCTGCTTTTCTGCTTTGTGCCGACTGGAATAGGGTCCTCAGACTTTCGGTACATTATAATTAAAAGGCAGCAGAAACAGCACCACCATTTTATGGGAGAAGATATAAATGTATTCCTAATAAACTTTTAAGTTAACTTTCGGAATATAACCTAATTTGGCTGTAAGTTCTCTTTACTACTTTAACTTTGAACCAACTGTATCTGGGAGGAGTTGGGAGGACACTTCCATGTCATCAGATGTTGATAAAGCGATTAGAAGCAGTGGTTTCCAGCTATGCTGTGCCGATATGCAAGGGTTGTCAGCTTCATTTAAATTTTGCAGAATGGTGTTGTTCTGGTTTCCCTTGCTCATGGGAGAGGCGGGAGAGTGCCAGGTCTGGAACCAGACTGCCTAGGTTTAGATCCCAGCTCTGCCGGTTACCTGCTAGAGAAAGGTGACTTTGTTTCTCTGGCCCTGTTTCGTCTTCATCTGTACTGGAGATAAATCTTTCCTAGGATTTTTGCAAGGATTAAATGAGTTATAGCATGTGATTTGTGTTTAGTGATGATGAAGATGAAGAAAATAACATACATAATTTCCCTGTGTTCCTCATATATACGTAATATTTATGTTGTCATTCCCAAATGGTTGAAAAATTTTATTCTGAAATAGTAGTCTATGAAGGTTAAAAAATTCAAAGGTGCTACTCGTTGAGAAGTGATCATATCATAGGTATCATTTTGTAATGTACTCAGTGCCTGACTCCTTGCACCTGTGTCCCTTCTGCTCTAGTGTAGGGCCCATGGCCTCCCCAGAGTGGTTCATAAGCCCTCTTGAGAGGCTTTGGGTGTTCATTTCTCCCTAATTCCCAGTGCCTTTTTTCAATTCTGTTTCTTGGTAGGGTGGTTTTGCTGCAGCTTTATCTGCTTATGCCTATGCTGTACAGCTAGATCATTGTCCAGGCCCCGAGTGTTTTCAGTTGGGCACATGTGCGCATACAGACACACACATGTGAACTGTGAGTCCAGTGTACAGGAGGAGGCAGGGTTTCTAGGCCAGCCTCCCTCTTGCTCGTGAGGCCACGTGGCCTACATGCGGGCTTGTGTGCTCCGAAGGAAAGCTGGGTGGTTGATTGCTTTTCTGGATCTGGCCAGGACACGTGGAATGTTGTGATATGCTAAGGCTGTGCTCTGGGGGCCTAATTATATGGGACCTGTGGCAAGCACAAGAGACTTCGTTTGATCCAGTGTGTGATTTTGCCAAAGCAAATACTTTATTAATCTTAACCCCCCAAATTAGACACATAGACTTTTTCTAAAAATGGAAATGATAGGAGTGCATTTTGGTTCTCGTTCTCTCTCTGTCTCTGTCTCTGTCTCCGTCTCTCTCCCTCTCTCTCTTTCTCAACTCACTCCTACCTTCCTCTGCCCAGACTGGCCTGTGCATTCCTCTGTTTGAACAGAGAAGGTAGTTTCCATCTCTGTCTACCGCATTCTCGCACATTCCTGAGACTGGGCGATGGGAAGATGCCCTTCTGCCTCTGTGCAGGTATGCCTTTCTTCTTGTTTTCTCAAAGAGCTTTCACTTCTTTCTGCTTAAAGGCCAAAGAGTCTTGCTCCTGAAAGGATTTGCCATCCTGATGGAACTTCCCTACCTGGGACTCTTCGTGGTTTACTTTGGAATCTGATCCAGAATTTGGGTACAGAAACTGTTGGGTGACAACCTCTACTGACTTTGAGTTTGCCTGAGGAGGCTCAACTTTAATTTCTCACATGACACACAAACGAATGAACGAAATGGGTGGATGAAGGCTTCCCACTCGATACTCTCAAAGCATCTTGTATAAAGGACATACTCATAGGGTAGAAGGAATCCGGTATTAGAAAGTAAGCTTTTGAAGTCCAAGCTAGAAAAAAAAATGCCTCTAAGTAAGTAAGCACCCTAATGTCACCTCGGAGAACAATTCTGAGTTAGCCTCCTCCCTTCCCTGCATTCGGCCTCTGCCTTGAAGTCTGGGGGGACCTCATAGGATTTGCCAGCTTTGAAGTCCTAAGGTGCTATTTTAATACTTTTACATTGCAGGTTCCGAGACCGATTTAACTAGATTCTGGAGGGAGCTTACTTTACAGCATTCTTAAGAGCTCGGACAATCTTGAAAGAGTTAAACTCTAATTAGCTCATTCCTAAGGTATTTAATGCCCTTATTAAAACTCAACTGCTCGTTCACTTTTTTCTTTAGTGAATCAGATTTCTTGAGGAGCTGAGCCTCGCTCCTCAGATCACAGGCTCACATGTTGTAGCTGGCAGTGCTAGAGGCTAGTTCCTATCTGTGTGACAGCATTTTTAATTTAACAGGACTGCCTTTGATGTTCCCAAATATTTATAGGCAGCTTTAGATCATTTCAGTGTGTGCTTTCTTTTTCTTTTCTTTTCTTTTCTTCTCTTCTCTCTCTTTTTTTAAACTGGAGCAAAAGTTCTTCCTCATGCAACAGCTCTCCTTTTATCCTGTTAGTTTATTTTTGTTTCCTTTGCAGCTTTGACGAAGGCTCTTTGACTGCGCGTGCACACACACACACACACACACACACACACACACACACACACACGAGGTTGACCCTTCACTTTGCTCCTTTCGGAAAGGCCACCTCTCTGTATCATCCTGCCTGCTTGAGATTGCTTAAGGCACTTCTCTTCTTCCCTTGACTTTTTAGAGGTTGAGTTTGTTCTGATTTGGCTCAGGAATCTGCTTGCTCGCTGACCCGAAAGCTTTCAGATAAATGTAGAAACCTGGACGATGTGTGCGGAGGTGTCTCTTAATAGACGGCCAGGGTGCAGTGTCCTACTCTGCCTGCACGTGTTGACCTGGCCTCAGCAAGTTAGGATGTATACAAGGCAGGAAATACAGGTAGACAGGAGTTCTTCCTCCTTGTTGCAGGCTTGCTCTGTTTTGGCTTTGCTGGACTTCTTGGTTGAACATAGTAGAGAATCACAGATTTCGGTCTCAGAGATGGGAAAAATAGACCTGCGATGTTGATTTGTTAAACCATTAAGAAAAAGAAAAAGTAAACTTTGTACCAATCAAAACAAATGACAGAACACAGGACAGTGGTTTCTCTAGACTGGACACTGGGTAAACGTTCTGTTTGTGAAACGATCCAAGTTATTGAATTCTTCCACTGCTGTAACTTACCTGGGCCCAGAACCTTTCACGGCTGCGTCCACCATTGCTGGCTCTGCCTTCTGCATGGAAGCCTTTCAGGGCTGAAGGTCACATAGGGGGTTGATGAGATACTGGAATGAATGAATATTGTGTGAGATTATGTCCTTGGCCCTTTACGCTATTTCTCCCACTACATTCTCAGGAGGATTCTGAGCGATAAGAGGGTCCATCCCTGTGTTTTTGGATGAGGACACCAAGGTGCAGAGAGACTTAACACCACTAGTGAATGGAAAAGCTGGCCTGAAGCTCACGACTGTTTACAGCTTCACCGTAAGGTAGTTTGAATCAGGTAAATCTGTCTGATGGCAGTCTGCAAACCTCTTAGAGCTAAAAACCTCATGAGGCCAAAAAATCTACTGAGTGTTGCATTCTCAGAGTTCAGAACTGACCAGGCTCCTGCCGTGCAAAGGGCGCAGTGGTTGAGAGCAAGGCCCTGGAACCAAATGGACTTCTGCCTCTGGACTCTGTCACTGCCAGCCTCTGTGACCTTGACTAAGTCACTCAGCCTCCTTGAACCTCTTTCTTCTCATCTCCAACATGGGACAGTATAACTTATATCTTCAATTGTGAGGATTAAGTGAGCTAATATATGTAAGGCATATAGTAAATGCTTAATATATGTTAGAACCTGTGGCTGTTGCTGCACAGAATTGTCGCCCTCAAGTAATTGTCTTTTCTGTAGGACCGTTGTTCATATTGTTCACAGTCCTACAGAAGAGACAGGTAAACCAGGTATTAGCAAACTGGCAGCTGCAGCAGAGAGACATGCTACGTGCTGGTGCTCATCAGGCCAGGGCAGAACCACTAGCTTGGGTTTTTGTATTTTTTCATTCAGCAGGTAAGGATTGAGTGCTTGCTCCGTGCTAGGCAGAGCCTTTGAGTCAATGATTACTCCCTTCCCTTCTACCAAAATTTCCCTTTACCTTCGGGGAATTTGAGCTAAAATGTTAATTGCCACCTGGAGAAAGATTTCCTGCAGTCATTTTTGCATAAAACCCCAAGATGCCAAATGGCACTCCAATTGACAACTTATCTTGTATGGTTTCATGTTATCCTTCAACTACTATTTTGGTCTTATCTAATTCTCCCCTAATTTCAGTGGCCTCTTCTACAGGAGAACTTTACAGTCCTTGAGAACGGACAAGTGCCTCGCCGAGGGAGCAGGTGGTGATCCTTTTGTTCCCCCGGGTGCCCAGATGGTGTCCGTGCCTTCTCATGGACTGGTTCCATGGGGATTTGTTGATAAGATTTTGCTTTGATTTGGTTTTCCAACCCAGCGCCATATTCAGATTTGATTACTGGCCCTTTAGCTTTTTTCTTTGCTTAGTTTCATTGTCTCTGTCATTGGCTCTCTTGAAACATAAATCCCAGTCTCCACATCGCCACCCCTTTGCAATTAGTGGGGGTGGTTGTGCTGTAGAATTTCTGAATTGCCCACGGTGCGTGATTCAGAGTGGATGTCAGCATACTTTCATTTGTTGAATTGATTGATAACATATTTAATCTAGAACAAAAGATATCATTGAAAAATGGTTTCTTTTGTCTTTATATAGTTAAGAACCCAAATGAGACTTTTGCTAACAAAGATTTTTCCTTTTGAGTTAGGGAGCTTTCAGTGGGAAGTGGATGTTTTATAAATTTGTTGATTTGAAATCAAGATGATGCTCAAACTACTACTTTTTGAACCATGAAGATAATGTTCACTTTTGATTTGGCTCTGTTTGAAGGTACCATGAGGGTAGGTCATTTATACTCTAGTTTTGGTATCCATACTCTCTTTAAATAGTATTTGAATGCTATTTAGTCTATATTCAGCTAAAACAACATGATTGGAAGGGTGGTTCCGAAGAAGGGTAAATGGCAGAGTGGAAAGCATGCAATTGAAATTGACCTCAGGTCAGCTCCATGGAATTAATTGAGAATTAAGGGAAGCTAAGATTTCTTTCCAGAGAAGCCCTGATAACCTTCTACATTTATTTACCTTCTTTTGGGCATCTTGGTGGCATCCTTTTGCCCTTGGGCCACAGTGCACAGTGGCCATGCTGTGGATAAGGCAGTGGTGTCTGGGAGCACATCTTAAAGTGTGTACAGCTCTGTTTTGGAGGAAGGGATCAGTGGATGTCACTGACAAAATCTGGATAGAAAGAAGTCCAAGAGGATTGAATTAGTACCACTGGGCCTGCTCGAAGTGATGTTCGCATTTTCTAACGAAACTTGTGGAGCATCAATTTGCCTCATGTCTTATGAGACATGTCTGTCCCTCCCCCTGGCTGTCAAAATTAGGAGCAAAATCCATTCCGCATGGGCACTCCTTCCTCAGGCTTAGTTGGATTGCTGAATGTGCAGTCAGTTGGATGCAATTTGTTTTTGCTCAAGAAAGGGAAAGCCTGCATTGATAATACGCTGATAGAACCTGTGCTTGCAATTTGGGTTTTTTAAATCAGTGATTACAGTTGTCTGGGCGGGGAGCAAAGATCAAGTTAAATCTAGGGGAGACTACCAGTTCTGGTGAGGACCTAATGTCTCAGTCGGGCTTCTTAGGCACATTTGTCTAAAGAAGCTTTTATGGTTTTGAACCACTTTCCAAAGCTTCAAAGACCTTCCTGTTCTTAGTTGTTTGTTTGTTTGTTTGTTTGTTTTTTTGGTCGCCTGTGGGAAACTTACCCTTCCAGGATGGGCTTCAACTAGGAGCTAGCACCTTTAAGTACTGATTCATCCTGGGGACTTCCTTGTTGGACCTGTTACTACTAACCCTTCAGTGGACTCTACTTTTAAACCAGGATGGTGTTCACTGTAGCTCTTTTTCCCTGAAAACAATCAAACCAGAATTTGCTCTTGCTGTTACAGAACGCTTATGTTCCTAGAAATGTCATTCAGGGAAAAGAAGAAAGCACACCTTCTCTTAGTCCCTGTAATTTCCTCATTTACATAGTGAATCCGATGAAATCTGGTTTGTGTCTGAGAACCTCAGTTTCTCTATTAGGCTTTGGATCTGAAAGGTAGTAAGAAAAAGCAAAGTAACTTAGTGCTTGCTTTTCCTCTCAGGATTTGAACAACCCTGACCTCTTCGATGTGGTCCATCTGGTTACTGTATTCTTGGGCATGAAGGGGAAAGTGCCTGCAATAGACTTAGGATGTTTAAAGGTGTTTCTGGCTGTGCTTAATGCCCTCTTTCCTGGAGTGGTTTGATGGATGTTGGACTTGACATTTTCTGGATAGTGTTCACAGGATCACTGCTGGCCTCCTCCTGAGTGTCTGTAGGGGTGGGCTTATGGACCGGTGGGGAAGGCAGAATGTGTCCCTGAGAAGTGAGCACCACAAGCCTGGGACTGAGAGAAAGTACCTACAAATGCAGAGAATCTTCCCGCTGAGGGGTGGGGGGTGGTTCCAGCTAGGTTCTTAAAGGAAGCTGGTGTTTAGATTGCCCCTGCCAGTCTTTAGTTGGGGGAAGGCATTCTTATTTCTGAGATCCAAGCTGCATTGGCATCTGATAGTGCCTTTCCTAGCTTTTAGGGTATCTGAGTCTGCCTGGTGTGGAATGTGCCGGTGGCAGAGTGAGGCCATGGCCAGGAGACCGGAGACCTTATCTGCTCCCTACCTGTCATTTAAGTGGGACCCTAGGGGAGCCAGTCTTCCTGATCCGCAGCCCTTAGGTTTGTAAACTGGGCATGGGGGCTGGGTGGGATCCCTGGAGGGGAGTAGGGAGGATCTGTGTGCCTGGGCCAGGCAGCAACAGGAAAGGGAGAATCACTCAAACTGGAGAATCAGGGAGGGAACCAAACTTCAGAGGGTGAGTAGGGGATGCTCTAAGGGAGGATATTTGAATGCCAGGAAAGACATTTGACTTTTATTATAGAGACCAGCAAGTCTCATAGCTGTGCAAGAGATGATGGCCGTGTGTATGGCTGGATTTTTTTTTTTTTTTAATGCCTGGATTTTTGATGACACGACTTCCCCCTGCCCCATGTTCTCCAGCAGCCTAGGGGCTCAGCCAGGGCATCGAGCAGTCCCTCCTCCCTCCCCCGAAGGCAGCCTGGAATGTAAGGGAGTAAGTGACTTTCTAGTGACAACCTTGAATTCACTTTATTAAAGATAAATAAATCACATGCCAGCTTTGGCCTTTAACTGTTATTAGTAACATATTGTTCTCCACTCGTACACTTGACCGTTCATGACACCATGGGGAAATTTGCTGTTGTGGCCTTTTTTTCCAAGGGTTTTTAATATACCCCAAGTGTGTAGAACCTTGGGGGAATGATTCATCAGCTGCCATTCAAGTATTGCCCATCACCCTTCAGTTTGGTCTCCGTCTGTTGACAGTTCGGGGTTTCAGAAGAGAGATTTCGAGGTCTGTTAGGATTTGGCAATACAGTGACAGGCTGGCTGGGACATTTTTCTGGTTATTGACAGCCTTACTGTGGCTTCTCCCAAATGAATGAGGACAATATTTTTCTAAATCCAGCCATTGAGCCAAATGAGCCACACTGGGATAAACTCTGTTTGTTTACAAATTATGTAAGAGAAGGGCCTGGCCATTAAATTCTTCTGGACCAGAATTCCTACCCTTCTTCAAAGTTGTAATCAAACTAAACAAACACTTTCCACAGGAACTAACTCCCTCCCAAGAAACAGGAGCAGATGCTCCTGGGAGGCCTTTAGCAACTTTGGAATGTTTAAAGTAGAAATATGTAACCAAGGTGAAGTTGTTCCAGAAACATTGCTTACCCTAGCCAGGACCAAAGCACGTGTCAGCTTTTTTATTTAGGGCAAGAGGTGCAGAATGAACTGGGCCAGTCTAGGCAGAATTTTCTCTAGGATGTTTAATTTTCTGTTTTCATCTTTCCCTGCTTCTCATAGTTCCAGCTCCTTGTGACCTTTATTCCTTTTTGCTTAAGTAGCTTTTTTTTTTTTAACTTGATCCTTATCTCATATCTTTTAGCTATGTTGGATTATATCTGGGCATCAAGGAGCCCTCCTCTTAACCAAAGCACTCAATTATTGCTCCTCTGTCCCTAGGAAAGATGTCAGGTGCAGGATAAACACGGGTGGAGTGGCGGCGGGGTGGCGGTGGGAGACCAAGTCTGCCTTGTCTTTGTTGTTGCCCCAGTAAAACAGTTCCTTTGGGGATTGACAAAGACCATCAGGCTCAGGGACACAAGTTTCCCAGCTCTTGTTGATTCGGGTCTTTACTGAGTAACTTGTGATTTATTTTGGCTTGGGAATGTCGTGAATTTTTAGGGCCCCTGGCACACCTGTATTAAAACAAAAGCAACACTTTCTAAAACCAAATGCAGATTTCTCTGGACTATGCCTCCAGATGAGCTTTTCTTAAGGCACCTTCTGAAGAACACCAGTCCTACAGAATGCTCTAGAAAGGGTTCCACGGTGAATTCACCTGGAGAGCACTGTTTGTCATCGTTCCCTCTTGGAGATTCATGCTATACAGTAGTGAATTCATGGTTCTGAGAAATCCTGCTGGAAAGGAATCTAAATGCACTCTGTTCAGATCTGGCATTTCCCAAATACACTTGATTGCAGAACTCCTTTTCCTCAAAGGCCCCAAGGTACTGGGGGAAATTCTCCAGCCAGCTGGTATGAGGTTGGCTTAGGGACTGCGCTTGTACAGTTGATGTCCCATTGAATTACGAGTGTGGGAGGCCAAGACTGTGGGGTACTGGGACACAGTCCTCACCAGTAAAAATGGCCTGATGCCTTTCAAGTGTGAGAGGACTGCTTCTTCCATTTTCAGCTTAGCAGGTTTGTGGTCTTCTCTGTACTTGGATGATAGGGTAGGGAGTTGTTAACAAAGAACCAGAAAACAGTGCCTCTCTTTGAGGAATTTAATTTCTATGGGGATGGGAAGATTTATGAAGGAGTTAAACAGAAATACCCTCCAACTGGGTGTGAAATGGTACCAAAGCAAGCTCAGCGCCAGTCCCAGCCCCACAGAGCCCGTCCTGTGGGCACTTGTCAGGGAGGGGGCGCCTTTGTTGGGATTTAGTGAATGTGGGGATCTGGTGCGCTCTTGTCAGTGAGGGAAGGCAAAATAGAAGAGCGCCTGGGTAGTTGGGAAGTTCTGAATGACATTTCGTTAAGCTCACCCCTGTGTTTTACACGTCACGTAGAACAGTCTCTTAGACTCCCCCCGAAGCTGGCATGTTAGAGTTGGATGAAATGCATGTTCGTTCTCTGGCTGATCTGCCAGCCGCCCCTTGCTGGGCTAACTCCTGGATTTGCAATGGCTGTCCTCCCCAACCCTGACTCTTATGCTGTGGGTTTGGCTGCCAGGTTTTGGGGGCCTGCTGCCTTGGAGGTACTAGGCTGAGCTGAATGGACGTGCATTTTTTAGGTTTGTCTGCCTTGGTTAATACACGAAAGATTAAATATGCTTTTCTGACTCAGGCTGCCTATAGGAAGAATATGGCACGAGCAGGGCTGAGATATGCCCCCTGTGATGTACTAAGAAGAGATTCCACGATGAGAAGTTTAAATTCTTCATCTGTGTGTCATATTTCATGAGTGTTGACTTAGGGCTTTTTAAAAAACTTTTTAAATTGGGGTTGACCTACCTCATGGCTATTGTCATCAGCTAAGCTCTCCCTGGCCTGGGGCATCCAGCCTTTTGCCTAGTCGGCTTTTGATGAGGCCCCAGGCTTTGCTATTATATTAAGGGTGGGGCTCAGTCTCTCCTCAACACCCTCCACCCCACCCATAGACACTGACACCCCCCATCCCCCTCCAAGGAGGCATCCTCTTTTAGCTGGGTGCTGACTGTCAGAAAGTTCTTACACAGAACCAAATTTCTGCTCCTTAGTTCTCATCCTGCCTTCTAGAGTGTATTAGTAATAGTCTTCCAGGGCTGCCAGAACAAAGCACCACAGACTAGGTGGCCGAAATGACAGGATTTACTTTTCTCACAGTTCTGGGGGCTAGCGTTCCTAGATCAAGGCAAAGGTAGGGTTGGTTTCTTCTGAGGCTCATAGATGGTCATCTTCTCCCTGTGCCTTCATATGGTCATCCCTCCAATTGTGTCCAAATGTCCTCTTTTTACAAGGACGCCTGCCATATTGGATGAAGGCCCATTTGAATGACCTCGTTTTAACTTAATCACCGTTTTGAAGACCCTCTCCAGAAAGCCCCACTCAGAGGTCCTGGGGGTGAGGAACTGAACATACGAAATTTAAAACAAATTTTTTTATCTATTGATTTTGAGAGAGAGAGAGAGAGAGAGATCAACTTGTTCCACCCACCCATGTTTCGTGTGCCCATTGGTTGATTCTTACATGTGCCAGCCTACGACCTTGATGTATCAGGACCACACTCCAGCCAACTGAGCTACCTGGCCAGGGCTCAACGTACACATTTTTCAGAGACGCGACTCAGGCCTGACATAGAGCCTCTAAGACATGGTGGCTCTTCAGAGCTTTGAAGGGAGTTATCCTTTGCCCACCACCACCAGTAAAACTAACGCAATTTGTTTTCTCCTTGTTAAGCAACCCCAGTTCTTTCTATTCATCATGAGATAGTTTCGAGGTCCCTTACCATGTTGGCGCCTTCTGGACTTGCTTCAGGTAAGGAGAGACAAAGTAGTGTACCCTGGACTGTTTGCGATATTTGAGATAGAATTCATTCTGATATCTGTGCCAACAAATGATTTTGATGATTTTTTGAAAATTAATATAGACCTGTAAAGTTTTAGTGGCAGTTTTAATATTCATCTTTAATTTCTGCCTTTTAACCTTGATCATTGACACGTGCACTTGTACACACAAACACATGCCTATAACCCCCTCCCATCCCTCAGTCTCCCATGAGATCAGTACTAACCATTAGTTTTTTCTGACTCAGGCATTTGTGTTTGGAGTCAAGTGTTCAGGATCTAAGTTTATTCACCACTTTTTGCCCATCCTCATGCTTGTTCAGTTTTAAGAAAGCCAGTGGGGATAGTTATTTAAAAAAAAAAAAACCAAATGAATGTAGAGATGTATTTATTCTTTTGAAGTGTAATTGCTGTCTGAGAGCCTAGAAGTAACTCAGTTAATTGAATATAACTTCTTTTAGGTACATACTCTTATGCCAAACTGTAGTGTAATTAGATTTAAAATTATAAGGTATCCTCTTCACTTTTGGAGATTGTTTTACTTTTTATTGCTCATCTCCTCCACTAGAAATTGTGTCGAAAAGGCACATCTGTTTTGTTCTTTGTATTTTCAGTACTCAGCAGAGCGAAGTTCAAAACAAGTCCTTTTAATCATCTTGTGCTCATTTAATCAGGAGCATCCTGTTGTATCTTAGAGGTAAATGTGTCAGAAATAGTATCCTGGGGTTTAGGGTGCTATTCTGGCCTCTTCCTTTTTTGCTGTTGAGTATGTGGAACTTCCCACACAAAGACCCTCAGTGCTGTTCACTTTTCTGCTAAATTATGGTTTGTAAATCCTGATTGATAGTTTTGACAGACTTTCTCCCTCTACTGCAGTCTCTTCAGATGGAGTGTGACACTCCTGCAGTTCCTCTCTTTGAAGATGCTTTGACTGCACCCCCCAGGATTTCCAAATTGTAGCCCTGAGATGCCTAAAGCTCTGGCCCCACACAGCTGTTAGGCCCCTTCTGTTCTGGAGGCCCGACAACATTACAGACACCAACTATTTATAGTACACTTTTCAGTGTCAGTAAATTATAGGATGCTCTTGCCAGTGGGATGGGGCGAACACCCACCTGCCTGCCGCTTTCCGATTGCCCAGAAGCTTGCAGCCAGGTGGTAGGTAGGAGCTGAGCCCCACCTGAGAGCTTTCAGGACCTCACTGGGCCAACGCCTGCTGGGATGCCTTGGGGGTTTCTAGTAAAGTCGGTGTGCTTTGAGATGGAGTGGTTGGTAATAAAAAACAAAAGGCACCCAGGTATGTGTGCTCTTGAGGGAAGCCCATGCTGATTTAGGTCAGCTCTACAGGTGGCTGTGTTTTTGGTGGTCTGTGCAGGGATGTTTGTCAAGTGAAATCACTGGTGAACAGAGGAGGGTCCGGTGCAACATCCATTTAATTTGACCTGGCAGGATCCCTTGAATTTCAACGAGGTAACTGAAGAACGGTGAATCTGAATTTGAGTTTGACACAGTCTCTGTAAGGTAAAGAATTTTAAGAGTAAGTTAAAGCGCTTAAAAAGTCCTGATAGTGTATAGGGTCTTAATCTTTCCGGAGCAGCCCCTTGGGAAAGATTTCCTGGCTTGCTGTTCAGAATACATGGGAAGGGTTAGCTACCTCTTCAAGGCACTGTTTAGGAAGGGCTCAGTTGCTAGAATGCTCTCCCTTGGCCCCCATGCCTGAAGTAGTTGAACTTTTGGGGGCAGGTTTTGTTGTGTTAGCTTTTGGGCCCTTCAAGTTCCTTGCATGGTTCAGGGAGGGACATTGAGAAAGGCCTGTTCTGTTAGCTGGAGTTTCCATTGAAGTGCTAACTGCTGGATCCTTTGAACCTCCAGCCTGGGAGGGTATTTATAACTAGCTGTTTGCGTGTTTAGAGGAACTGAGGCCCTGCTTTTCTGTAGTGGTTTAAGAACCGTGCCCTTGGTGTGGGCTGAAAGGGCAGGCCTGGCTGAGTGTGGGGACTTACACTAGGCTCCCCACGACCGTGTTCTCCTCACCTCCGCCCCTCTGAGACCAGCGGCCCTTTCAGGGTTAACTTCTCTGCTTTGGAAGCAGCTGGCCAGTTTACACTCCTCCCTGGGCTGTACAAAAATACTTCCTTTGAAGTGTTGGGAGAAGCGGTGAAGGGTAAAACCTGGTGAAGAATAAAACCTGGAGTGGGGCTTGAATGCATTTCTCTTCCAGGGAGTTTACTGTGAAACTAAGCCCCCAGCCTTCATTGTAACCCACTGGGCTGGTTGGTTCTGCTCACATATTTCACAGCTTCCAGCCCAGTCACAGCTGGCTTTCTCTGTGTATGTGTGTTTGTGTTTAAAGTCTCCTCCGAAAGGAGTATTTCTCAACAAGAGAGATAGTTAGAAGGCAGCCGCCAAACTTGGCGGCAGAAATCCCTTTGACCACACTGTTCCCTGGGGCTGCTCCAGTGGGGGTGGTATCCCAGGGTACGTGTGAAGCTGAAGTGTTTCCACTTGGTCCTAAAGCGGCCAGCCCTGCTCCTTGTCCCCCTGCTGGAGTAGGAAAGCTGCCATGGGACCCAGCATGATGCTTTGATTTTTTAAGCCTCGGGTTCCCCTTTGGTAAAGTAAGGACCAGTGGAAATAAAAGGTTGGGAGCACCTTGAGAAAGTGCAAGACACTGCTTTAACGAAGGGCCGGCTGTAGAACAGAAATGGCATTTCGGATAAAGGGGCCAAAGAGAAGAATGCCAGAGCAGAAATGAGACGGAACAAAGCTTGAATGTCTCCTTAATCCCTGAGTATTTGCAGCCGAGGAGGGGTTGGGGTGAGATGGGAGGAGAGGCAGCTGTTATATTCTAGAGAAGAATGCCAACCTGTTTCTCCCCACAGATGAGGCCACACAAGTTCTTTCTGATCTGGAGTTTGCAGTCGCTTCTTCCCTGGGAAATGCTCTTATCATATGCATTTTATACATCTTATTATACTACCCCCGGCCTCTCTTAGACGAAGGGTGAGGACCAGTAATTTAAAGCATCACATGGTTAACATTTGATTGATTACTTGTACCAGGTCATACATTAGGCACCCAACATGAATGATCTCATTTGTCCCTCACAACAGTCCTATGCTGTTACATGCTCTTGTCCCCATCTTATAGTTGAGGAAACCGAGGCTTGAAGAAGTGAAATGACTTTCCAAGGCCTTGCTACCTACTGATAACAGTCAAGCTGATTTTTAGACTCTTTACTCTTAATAGCTACAAGTTACAGTAAAGCGGTGGAGGATTAAATTTAATTTGTCCCCCAAACCTGGTCAGAAGCTGTTTTTAGGGAAAGAAGTGGAACATTGTACGCTTCTCATTGTGGCAGTTTTGACCCATGTTATGTTCATCAGTTGACACTTGCTGATCAATTTCAGTAGACATAAATGCTTTTTTGCTTTGAGGTTTCTGAAATGGACCTTTTCCAATTTCTAATTCCCTGTGTTGTTTTTATAACATAAATGCTTTTTTACTCTCTGCTTGGAAAGGAGGGGAGATGGTTGCAGGGCTCGGTAACTATGGCTTTCGTACAGTTGAAGGTCTTGGTCTTGGGGATGGATGGGTAGCCTGAACCTCTAGGAAACCTTAGCTGTAGGCTTTGGTCTTTCCCCAGCCTAGATCCAGACTTGGCACTTACTTCAAGGGACTTGAGATTCCATCCTTAACCTTCCTAAGCTGCAGGGAAGGGAGGGCAGCAGGAAAGCTTGAATGATTTGCCCCCAGTTGCACATGGGACCAGACCCAGGGCTAGCCTAGCAGTCCACTGGCCACATGCCTTGCCTTTTCACCTGGATTTCAAACAGGAGGGTAGATGAAAGGAATAGAAATGACAAGTCAGAGGAATAGGAGGGCTCTCTCATTTACGAAGTTTCCTTTGATCTTCATCCCTTTGTTAAAAAAAAAAAAAACACCGACAAACCCTCACAACTGGTAGCCTGAGCACATGGTTCACTCCAGTTTACTGAGGGGTAGCCATTTCTCTTGGCAGGGAGAACCCTCCCCTGCCAAACAGTGGTCTGTTTCCCTTAGGTCACAAACTCCCTCTCCCGTTCTGCTACTCTGCTGCCAGATGTCACTCTCCTCTTGTCAAATCTTTAAGAGCTTTTTCACTCTTCATGGGATGGAGGCTAAATCCTGTCTTACCCTAGTATTGTAAAGACCTTGGCATTTTGCTTCTAGTCGTTTCGCAGTTTCATATCCTACTTCAGACGCCCTTGCCTCCAGACACACGGCTCCTCCAAGCAGGTTTTGACCCTTATTTGTGTCTTTGCTTACATTCTACCATCTTTCAAAGTGGCCGCTTCCAGGACTAGCTCTTCTGGACCATTGCAGCACCTAGTCATTTCCGCTGCCTCTGAACTTGAAACAACCTAGTCTGGTCACTCGTTTGACGCTTAATAATGTTACTTTTTGTTGTTTACTTTGGAGATGTGTCTGTCTCCTCACTTGACTGTAAGCCTACTGAGGCCAGAGGTATGCATTGTGAATTGTTTTGTTACTCTCTAGTACCCCATAGGGCCTAGGTTGGATGCTTTATAAGGATCTGGGCCTGAAATCCCATCATTCTTCTGTTAATGGGAATGAAAGACTTGATCAGTGAAATACTTGATAAATAAGTTTCTAAAAGAAAAATTTGAAAAATGAGTCATAGATTTTTTAGAGGGTTTGTACTGTGTCAGAATTAATATACTTTTAAATCAGGAGTTCTTAAGTGAACCAGGGAGTTAGTATACATTTTTATATGTGTGATTTTACTGGGAAACATTCTATAGTGGGGATTTTTGACCTAGACCCCTTCAAGCTAAACACTACCGTAATGCTATTTTAAATCTGCTGTTGTTTCTATTTCACTCCCCAGTTAGTTGCCCTTTTATTTCTAGGCTTTTATTTTAGCATTCTTGTAACTTCTCCCCCTAACTCATTTCTTGGATCTGTCACACTGTTACAGAAGAGAAGTTGGGTTCTTCTCTTAAAAACATCTCTAATTATTTAGCTGTTATGATAATGTATTTTGTTTCCTTGACTCTTTCTGTAGCTTGTGGTTGTGCCCTTGACTGAGAGGCTCAGGTAGGTTGATGGTCTTCACAGGAATTTTAGTTTAACTGCCCAAAGGTGGATCCACCTGTATGGGAAGGATTTATTTTCCCTTCCCCAGCCCCTTCCAGTCCTTTCCTCTGTCTTCTGGCCTGTGTGTATGAAATTCTGGCCTTGAACACACCTAACAGTCCTGGACTATGTCTCTTTCCCAGTTAACTCTTTTGTGCCTGATCTTTGTGTGGCTTTCTCAGCTGCAGCTGTGCGTCGAATCATGTTTGCATCCCCATATATCTTTTTCTTCTTGGCATTTTTTTCCATTTCTTTCTGGTTAAATGTGTAGCGAAAGATGTGGTGACAGCATGGGGGGGTCATCATTAGCTCTCTGTTTATAAAATGTGGAGACAGGCTTGAAGAGGTTAGGTGATTTACCCAAGGCCACCGGGCCAGTAAGGAGCAAAATTGACCTTGGGAGGCAGCCCAGGGATGTGCCATGTCCCATAATGTCCCCATGTAGTAGCCTTGGGAGTCCATTGGCTGGTCAAGTGCCTGTAGTTCGTTGAGGAAAGTTGTTGTCCAAATGAAGCAACCTGCAGTGCTTACTCTAGGGGCCATGTCTTACCAATTTCTCAAGGTAATGGATTTTAAAAGTGGGTTTGCCCCAGCTGGTGTAGCTCAGTGGATTGAGCTTCGGCCTGCGAACCAAAGAGTCGCCGGTTCAATTCCCGAGTTAGAGCACATGCCTGGGTTGCAGGCCAGGCACCCAGTAGGGGCCACGCAAGAGGCAACCACACATTGATATTTCTCTCCCTCTCTTTCTCTCTCCCTTCCCCTCTGTCTAAAAGTAGAAAAATAAAATCTTTTAAAAAAAAAGAATAAAAAAAAGTGGGTTTGGTATTTCTTCTAGGCTCTGCTGTGTTCGTTGGCATTTTTCTGGAGACAGACTCAATAATATCTTTCTCTTAAAGAAGTCTGAGATCCCAACATGCGCAGAGTCCCTGATAGGAGTTCTCCCCCCTTGCAGGGATTGCACTGGAGAAGCTGGCCCTGTGGGCCGCATGCTGTCCTGGTATCGCTAGTGACTGACTGCTTTGGGGGCAAGGAGGAAAGTAGGATGTCATCTGCCCTCACTCCATCCAGTGTCAGATTCCTTCTTAAATTAAAAGCCTGTGTGGAATAACCTTTAAAAATAGCAAAGGGTTAGAGGTTAGTTTCTTTTTCAGGTTCTTTTTATAGAAAATGTTACATGTATTCACAAGTAGACAGAACGTGTCATGTACACAGTGTACTTCCACAGCCACTGTCAGCCATCACCCACTTTAAAAGTTGTCAACTCCTGGCCCCCCTTGTTTCATTTGCACCCCCCTCCCCATGTTATTTTGAAGCAAAGCCAACCGTATTATATTTTTTTCTGCAAATAATTTAGTATCTCTAAAAGATAAAAATTCCTTTAAAAAACAACAACAATGCTCTTCCTACAAGAGGTTAATGTTAAGTTAATGATATATCCTCCCAAGGGACATCCCCCCTCTCCACGCTTTGTAAGTAATCCATCCAGTGTGCACTTGGGTGCCCCTGCACTGGCAGCCTGGTCCAGGGGTTGGTGTCTTGGTCTGTTGGGGACGGACCAGGCGCTGGCCGGAGATCGGATTGTGGATGGTGGATCCAGGCGTGGGTGCAGAAATGGTATCGGCTTTGCCGGGAGCGGGAACTTCAAGATCAAAGGGCGCCGCGCTTCAAAGCCGCCGGAGCAGCTCGGATTGATGCAGAGAATGAGAGCGCTCCGCTGATGTAATCTCAGCCTGTGAGACAGGTTCCTTTTTTTTTTTTTTTAATTTAAACAAAGACACCCCTTGTTTGTTTAGAGAGGTGAAGCGTGTGCTGCGGAGGGCACGCGGCATCTGGAGGGGCTCCACTCTGGGCTGGTGGATCCGCGGTAGGGCAGGAATGTTGCAAGTGGCTGGAATTGCCTTAGATGGACTTGCAGATTTTTCCGTGAAACAAACTGCTTTTGTTAGAAGCAGCTGATTTTTGTCCCTTAGGTGGTCAGGTTTGTTCCCAAGTGACTCCAGAGATTTTTAAAGCAGGGTCTTCTGGTGGGTGAGTCAGGCTTTGGAACACACCTGGTGAAGTAGGCGTGGGGTCCGTGCGCCACTTTTGCTCATTCCTGCCCCCGGCCTCTAGAAAGGAAGCTCATCTGTCCCTTCCCCAGCAGGGGTAACAGGTTTGCCTGAAGCTGGCAAGTAGGGCCATCGCATTGGGTGTGGTGTCGAAGAATATAGCAGAATACCTGGATCTTCACTACCTCAGCCTGAACATTCTCCCAGTCTTTATAAAAGTCACACGCGTGCCAGATATTCTGGGTGTCCCCAGCTTAAGCTGGTGTCCCTGCCTTGAAGGGTTATTCAGCACACCCATTGATGAAACCCCTCTGCTCATATGTACTTTGCAGCCATATTCCCTTTTCTCTTTAAGTCTTACAGACAAATTACACAGGCAAAGCAACCCTTCAGCTACTGAGTTCGCTTTCTGGTTGTTGAGTTCCTTCCCAAGATCTTCCCCACATTGTATTCAGGACCACTGTGATCTGAGCTGCTCACCAGCCCAAGTCGTGGTGACCAAAGTCCACCTTGGCATCTCACAGGCATCCCATTCAGACCCATTATGTTTCAAAGCAGATTGTTCTTCTCTCTCCAGATTGATTCTCTTGGGTTCTTGTCTTTTACCCAAGTTAAATACCTGGTATCTTTCTGGATTATCTTTTCTCCTCAGGCCCCGTGATGCCTCTTTCCATGTCTGTAAGCTTCTTAAGGGCAAGACTGGGAGGGATTCCCCAGGTCCCCTCCCCTTTTTGGAACTACAAATCAGATTTCCCCCATCTTTTACAAAAGTGCTCTTCCCCCATATTTTATTATGAAAAATTTCAGACATACAGGAAAAGTGAAAGAATTTTATCGTTAACACCCATGTACTCGCCACATATATTCTATCATGAATATTATACTTTCCATCTGTGCATGTGATGTGTCTTTAGCATTTGAAACTTGAGCACTTGTATATCCCACACATGGTAGATGCTCACATATTTTAATAGATGTGACAGGGATTTTTTAGATTTCCTTTTTCTGTTTCTACTACTTTTAGATCCAGACACCTATCTCTATTTCTGTCTAAATCTCTCTCTCTCAAGTTGCGAACAGCCCTAAGGATCTTTCATTATTCAAACACTCATGGCATAACCCAGGAGGAGTTTATAATGGCTAGATGGCTAGAGGACCACCTGGGGCATGGAGTTTGCTTTGGCAACCCTGTTGTGTTTGAATGACTTGCCCCTTCACATTTCCTGGAGTAGAGCCCATCGCCCTTCCTTGTCTTGTCCCGCCCTTTGCCTTCTGGTGGCATGGCCTTGTGGCTGCAGTGAGTATGTGCTCTTTTTGTTCAGAGATTTTTGTATGACAGTTCTACTGTAGAGTGTGCAGATAGCCAGCTGGGTGGAACTACTGGTAGATTTAAAACAAACTGGTTTGAAAAATCTCTAGTTTGAGCGTTACTGTGTTTTTTTGTTTTTTAAAGCAGATAAGACAAGTCATGTTTCTTGAACTATCAGTATGAGCTTGTGCTTTGGGGGAAATTTCACTGAAATCGGCAAAGTCAGCTTATCCTATTCATAGAAAGGTTTTAGCTCTGACTTGTAAATCTGCTCAAAGGATCCTGGGAGCCTAGAATCTTTTGGCTTATTATATATGTAAAAATGAGGAAGTTTTGTAAAGCTAAGATGAACCACAACTTCTTGCACTTAGACTGGTTTCCCATGAACTCTTCTTTTTCTTTGATTTGCTTTGATTTTTATTTCCTCCAAAATAAGCTGATGCAATTGGGTGTGTGTGTGTGTGTCAAGTCTTTTAGTGAAGAAGCACTTCCTTTTACAGTTTTAAGCAGGAAATGGACAAGGTCTACAAGCTTACCTGATTCGTTCTCTTTGTAGAATGGATAAGCTCTTCCAGCCTGTGGCTTCCCTGCTTAAGAGGCTCGAGGTTGGATAGGTCTCAGTTTTAGGGGTGTGTGTGTGGTGCGTGTTCAGAAGAATGACCTGACTTTGCAGTGGTCTCTCATGGCCCCAAGGTGCCAAGAGGTCTGGCATGGGTTAGATAGTGAACTTGCTGGTTGTACCTTTTATGCCAGAGTTGTACCCATTTTATTTTTCGGTAGCTGTAGAAGGCAGCTACACAGACACATTTAAAGCTAAGACCACCATCTCCAGTTCGATTCTGTTTACAGACTTTTTTTTTATAGTCTAGATCCAGTGACATTTGTGAATTGAATGGTGTCTCCCTCCCCACTATCTTGATTGGTATTTAATTTTTGCCCAACTCTTCTTATTTTGAAGTTTTTATGGTCACATGTTAACAGTTGCTCAATTCGTACTCTCACACATACTTAGTGTGTATGTGTGTTTCTGTGTTTCTGTTTTGGTGTTACCATTTGAAAGTTACCAAAACTCTTGCCATTTTATCCCCCAATACTTCAGCATATATCTGCTAAGATTAAGGATATGCTCCTAACAACTGTGCTGTCATCAAACCTATGAATTTGATATATTTCAGTTTCTCTAATTGTCTCAGAAATGTCATTCATAGCTGGCTTTTATAAAAATGCAGGATCCATTCAAGGTCCTCCTATAGTAGTACTTAACTTAAAGTAGTTACATTGCATAGATACACAGATACTGTAATGTTGAGGGGAAGCAAAATAAAAGGAAAGGCTTCTCCCATAATCCTACTATCACAATAAACCAAATCAATTTCACTTTTCCATCTCTTTTTATGTTCCTTAAAAATGAAGCTTTGGACAGGTTTGTGTTTTTTTTTAAAGTTCATTTTTATAACCATACATGAAATAATTGGAGGTATTGTGGAATGTAAAAGAAAAAAAAAGCTGACCAGGATTGTTGTGCTCTTTCACCACATAACCAAAAATTGTGGTCTTTGAAAATTTTTGCTGAGAGATTTGGAGTTTTATTAAGAATACCAGGAAGCCAGTGGCCTTTGAGTAATGTTTGGATCAAGAGGGAATAAATCAACCCTTCCTTTTGTTTGTTTAAAAGCTGGCTTTTTGGATAATGTATCAGTGTCTATAGGTCTTGGGAGTCCTTTTTCCCAAGATGGCTTCTCCACCTTGGCACTGTTGATGTTGGTGGCTGGCTGATATTTTGTTGTGGGGGTGCTGTCCTGTTCATTGGAGGATTTCGAGCAGCATCCGAGGCCCCTACACGGTAGATGCCGGTAGCAAACTCCCCTCTCAGTGATGACAGCTAGACATACCTCCAGTCATTGCCAAATGTCTCCTGGGTTGAATAGGTGGGGGTGGCAAAATTGTCCTTAGTTAAGACCTGTTGCTCTAGAAACTCTTTAGGGTTAGTAATTGAGTTGAGTTTAACCATGTTACTGATGAATTGCTCTGGAGGGACACTTTCTGTTGTAATGAGAATTAAATTATTTTAAACCCTGTCCCATTTGAGAACTCACAAATTTCTAGATGCCACTGGCCAAGGGATTGAAATCAGTTGACAGATGACAACTCAGTGTGTGCCTTTCGTGATTTTCACACTTTAGCGGGAGCCTTGTTATCTGATAGTGTTGGGACCTGTAGGTGGTTGGGTAATTGAAAAAGGTCAGTTAAGTTGAAGCAGGGACTGATTAAAAAGAATGCAAGTTTAAAATTATGTTTTAAGTAAAGCCTGTAAGTGGACATTCAAGTCTAGGCCTTTCCGAATGGGACCACTGATTTGCACTCCCTGGTCTTTAGCCTTTCCCTTGATCTATCACTTAAGATTACGGTTCTGGTTTATTATTTTTTTAAGCGAGGAAAAAATTTATAGACACTTATAAAGCTATCAGGAGCCTTCTAGAATTTTGCCTTTTCCCCTGATCTAGTTTAAAAGTTGGCTTTAGTTCTCAGCCATTTTTAAAAGTTATTTACCTTCATTTAATTTTTCTTCCCTAAGTATAAGACATAGTTTTCCTAGGATACAACTTTATTGTTTGCATTATTGAAGATTTCGTTTAGTTACTTACAGCAGATAGAGTTGGCTTAAACAGATCTAGAAACACCAGGTGGTGTGTGGAGGTTCCATAGAGCAGTTTCCTGGCCAGACATCTGTGGTGGGAGCAGGTACCAGTTAGTGGTTAATTGGGCAGGTCTGTTTATAGTCCGTGCTATATTCTGAAGTGTGTGGAGAGGCTCCGGAGGAAGGTGGTACCCTTTCTAAGTGTGTGCCTTCTTTGGAGTTGGAAGACCTGGGAGCAAGCTCCTTAATGGCCCCAGCTTTCCTCTTGCTCATCTGTCAAGTGGCAATGACAGTAATGTTTGTCTTAACTACTGAGCAGGTTATCCTGCAGGTTACGTGCAGGTCACTTAACAGGACATGCCTTTGTAGATGTTCTCTGGGACAATGGTATGTTATTAATGAACCAGCTAACGCTGAGCCCGAGAATAGTTTTGCTCTTCTGAGGATGTGTTGGCTGCTTCTTGCTCTTTGACCACAGAGCACTTGAACCCTCACAGTGAGAGCTTCTGGTCAGAGTAGGAAATGGAGGGGGCTTTGCCCAGCACACATTCATACCCATTCCTGAGGAAATAGCTCTGGGCTGCTACCACACTGGTGGTGAAGCCACATGGCATAGCTGGGCCTTTGTCATAGGTCTTGCTTGAATAGAGATTTCTGGCTTCTCAGTAATGAACCCAGAGAGTAAGCAGAGATGAGGGGCAGGAGGTGGTTGGACCAGTGGCTTGGCTTGGGTTGTGAGAGGCAGCCAGGCCAGGCTCATCACTGATCCATTACCCATGCAAAACTGAGTGACTTGTGAGGACTACATCACCCTAGAGGGAAAGAAGAAATTGTTTCAGCCCCACATTTTAGAGTCTTATAGAAAGTAAGAAATTTTGTTTGTTTTTGTCAGGGTTCTTTCTTTCTTTCTTTCTTTCTTTCTTTCTTTCTTTCTTTCTTTCTTTCTTTCTTTCCTTCTTTCTTTCTCTCTCTCTCTCTCTCTCTCTCTCTCTCTCTCTCTCTCTCTCTCTCTCTCTTTTCTTTCTTTTTTTTTACGTTGGAGCTGTCTGTCAATGTCTCGTGCCATATAATGGTTAGCTGAATCTTACACTGATGCTCATATGTTGAAAGACCTTTTGTTTTTTGTGAATTAGAGAAACTGAGCCTGCATAAATGGAGCAGATCCAATTGCTCTTTGTAGCCTTTCCCGCCTGCCCCGCAACGAAAGCTAGAATCTGCCTAGTAGGTGAAGAGGTTACTTTGTGAGTACTCATGTAACCTGAAGAATGAAATTGTGTAGCAGTTAGCATCAGGGAAACTCTGGGATTAGTAGTACAAATCATTATTAGCATAGTACAAATTCTATCTACCCATAAGTCAGCATTACTGTTGTGACATAGGAATAGAGGGGAAACAATTAAGCAGGCTACTGCTTTGTTGGGTGCATCCACCCACCCACCCACCCACCCATCCATCCTTGCCAGGTACTACATTAGGCACTAGGAATACTGTAACAGAAAATACAAAATTCTCTGCACTCCCCCAGGTCTCAGCACATTGTTACTCTGGAATCAGAGGGATTTTTTCTGCCCAGTTCCACTGGGCCAGACATGTAAAGAGAATGTATGATTGAGGAACAGCAAAGCTTTGGTTAAATGACAAAATATAGGTGAGGGTCCCATGGTCAGGGAAGGCAGAAAGCATGATGGGGACACAGCTTGGTGACATATCACTGTAGACACCCTGGGAGAACGACAGTAAGGACAATGCAGGTCATCAGCTAGGCATGGGGCCAATTTGGAACAAACGCTGTGGAAGGGACAGGTGTGGGTGGTACCTGTAGCTGAGGCTCGGTTGATGGATAACCTTACCCTGCTCAAGCATGGAGGGGACCTGTTCAGCCACATACACTGAGTGCCTGTTTGAAATAAAAGATGAAAGCATAGAAGCAGGGAGGTCTGCCTGGGGCAGTGGGAGGTGGAAGATCTGATGCTTGCTTACCTTAGCCGGGAGGAGTTCTGACCCCTCTCCGGGCTTAGTATCCTCATCTGTAAAATAAGGCCTGCATTGCAAAAGTCTCTCCCGGTTGAATTAAAAAAAAAAAAATCTTAACATTGTTAAGAATGTAACCAGTTGCCTCTTTGATCTTTGATCAGTGATCCACATGAGTGGAAGGGACCTGGCTTTTCCTGGTTTCCACTGTCTTTGGAGTGAATGCAGAATGGCTATTTTGTAGATGACTGGATCCCAATTTGAATGTGCAGGATCTCATGCAGTGTGAGTGTAGCAGCGACACTGGGGCACTGCGTGCATGTACTAATAATCTGTCACCAGGCTGTTCTGCCCTGCAGTAACTCCAGCGGAGTGGACCTCTGCAACCGGAGCTCTGAAAGCCTGAGCAGGGCTGGCCTGTATTTCTTTACATCCTTGTCTTGGATGTCACTGGCTATAGTTGGCTCCCTTAAGGCACCCACACAGAAGAAAGTCACCAAATATCTGCTCATCAGGAGCTCTGCAGCCCTCCCTTTACCAGAAGTAAATCTTAAGTATGCATCTTCTCTGAGATAAACTATTTCTTCTCATCCCTCTTCCCCATACCTCCTTCCTCTCCCTCACTCTGCCTTAAAGAAAGCAAGCAAAACTTCTAACTGTATGGAAACAAAGATTGCCACGGTTTATTAGAATGAAGTGTGTGTGTGTGTGTGTGTGTGTGTGTGTGTGTGTGTGTGTTCTACCTATAATAGTGGCCAAATCTTTCAAACTACATCATCCGACATTGTATAATATAGACCTCTCTCATACCAGAGCTGTGTTTTAATAGCTTGTGGTTTTAAAACTATCTAAACTCATGAACAAATGCATTCTTCTCAATTATACACCAAATTCTACCATGATCGTCTCTTTATTCTCCATAATTTCTCTAGAAGTTTTTGGAATCTACTTATTAAAATTGGAGCATTGTACTTTATGGTTCCTCAAAAATGAATCAGTTCAAGCCTGAGCAGCATGATAATTAAAAGAAGTTTTAGGTGTTCTGATTTTTTTAAAAAGAGCATTCCTGAACCTGAATGAAGCAGTCTGTATTCCTAATGAGCCACAGGCCCACTGAGCAAGTGTTCTAGTCTTCTGGTAGGTATCGTAACTATTAAGGAGTTAACATTACCTCTGCCATGTTTAAACATTAACCAGAGGGCTTCCTCTGCTGTTATCTGTTATCAACAATTACTTGGAACTTTTTCTGGCAGTCAGCTTTGTTTTTCCTCCAAGGAGATGCTAGAACAGGATGAGAATAGACATTAGGCCTCAACCAAAAAGATTCTTGATGACGTCCAAAAAAACACTGGCCTCGTGGGTACATAGAGTTTGCTGTCCTTTGTAACCTCCTGGCAACAGCCCTTTCTCCCCCAACACACACACATATAGCCTCAGTCTCTCTCTCCGTCTCTCGTCTGGATCCAGAGGAGAGGGCTATAGTAATTATTTTATTGTGTAATGATAAATGGTACCCTTTTTCCTATTTGCAACAGTCATTAAAGTTGCTTCATGGAGATGAGTGATTTTGAGGTGCAATTAAACCTAGTCAAGGGCTTTTGCCTAAGTACCGAAGGCATTAATGGTCTTCAGGTCACTCATATTTGGGGAAACAAATTAAGGGGGGGTCTTCTCTACTGCAGATGTGTTCGTTGGGTTATTAACAAAAGACTGGGCAACCCAGAAACTTAAACCCAGAGAAGAACAAAAGTACTTTCAAACTTAAAAATGGGAAGACCTTGGCGGCTCTTGAATGGCTCTCTGGAGTGCCTTCTTTGCCACCTAGCTGCTTTGGAGCTGTGGCGTCTAATAGCTTCTCAGCCTAGCAGGCCCCATAAAATTTTAGTCTGTTTCTATATAGAGTACTTTGGAGTGGCCATTTCTCTCTGCCTTTTATTTACTCTTAAATACCCTTTGGAAAAAGAGCTGATGAGGTACACTAAGACTTAGCATGAAAAGCATTCATTGATAGCCATCCCTTGGGTTCCCCTGTCCTATTGGCCTTAAATTTTGTTTAAAAAAGGGCTTTTGTTTTTTGCTTTTTGTTTTAAGGAATTACTTCTCTAATGTAAGAAGACATAGACACTACAAGTGTTCAGATTAAAAAGGAGAAGCCCTCTGCCATACTCTTCTTCCTGTGGATTCCACAGCTGGCTATCCGGGTTTTCTTTTCTGTGCATGTAACTGTGCCCCCTGTTTCTTGACTTGCTGATGCAGGGGCTTCTCTGACTATGTGTAGTGGGGAATACCAGATGCACCAAAACCAAACCACATCATGTCCTGTGATTCAGATTGGGTGAATGAACACTTTCTGAGGCATTTGTGGGGGAATGGCTCTGATCTGAATCTCTTCAAGCTTCAGACGTCGCCCCAGTTTTGGATATGGCTATCATGATTCTTGATTTTTCTGGCGTTGGTCTAATGGGGCTCTTATAGAATGAAATTTATGAATATCTCAGTCCCTTCGACCTCAGCTGGGAATGCACAGAACCCACGTGTGTCTGCCCTTTGTCCCTAGAGGCACCACTGTGAGAGCCCCAGTCATGTGATCTGCTCTGGCCCTGCAGGCAACCCATCTCAGTGTCCCATGTGATAAAACCCCCTTGTTTTCAGGTTTCCAGTCATTCTGTCCTGACCATAGCATTTCTGTCCTATGGCTTCGGCTTTTGGGTGCCCCGCTCATGACTTTAGTTTATCTCTCTTCATTCTGGGCTCTTCCCTTGAAGTATGCTCACCAGGCTTCACCGCTTGAGGTCAAGACTTCTGTCCTTGTACCCTGAGAACCTGGCCTGTTGGCTGCTGAACCCATGTGAGGGTGGGATGCTCACACTGACATATCCGGCTAGCTGTCCCTATCAGCCTGCTGTGTCCTCCCATCTCCTCCAAGGATTGTAGGGTTCCAATGGCTGCAGAAATGCTATTTTACAGTACCGTCACTATAGTTTATGAGAGAATCCATTTTCCTAAACCTGGAATAGGGTTACTTCCACCAGCAGCAGTATTGCCTTAGGATCTCCAAAGAGACCCTCTCCGCTGGAGTCCCAGCTACCTCACTAACCCAGAGAGTGTGGGAGCGAAGGTAGATGATCTTTTTGCCTTAAGAAGCATTGCACCCTGGCTGGTGTGACTTAGTGGAAGGAGTGCCAGCCTGCAAACCAAGGGGTGCTGCTTCAATTCCTAGTCAGGGCACATGCCTGGGCTGCGGGCTAGGTCCCCAGTTGGGGGCACGTGAGAGGCAACCACACGTTGATGTTTCTCTCCCTCCCTTCCCCTCTCAAAAAAAGAGGACAAAAAAAGCATTGCTCGAACCTTTCTTCCATCACCACTCAGGTGCACGGAGCCCCAAGGACGGCCTCTTCCAGTGCCCTCTGCAGTGCGAGGGGGCAGCCCAAAGGCACAGTCAGGGTAATTCGGGGAGCTAGGCTTTCTGTTCTCCTGGGCATAGGTTTCTCTCCATCATCAGTCACTCCCAAGTGCCATCATTTTCATTCATCTCGGTGCCTTCTTTGCTAGTCTTCTCTCACCAGTGCTCCCAAACTCGCTCCAAAGTCTTTGAGCCATAGGTTCCTCATCCAAGAGAACAGCCCCTTGTCCTCTGTACTCCAGTTTTATTCTCATCCACTGGCTGAAAGTCCTGGCCTGACTCAGCCGTGACCCAGACCTGGGCCTGTGGTGGTCTCTCTAGTTTAGTCGATCTCTCATCCCTACCTGTACAGCTTGGGTCTTGGTGGCTTTCATGCCCACATAACTAATGCCACACATGTGCAATCCCTACCTTGATGACGAGCTATCCCCTAGTCCAGGAATACCTCAGTGGCAATTCTGTTGGGATCTTGAGGCCCACTCACCAGCTACCCTGGCAGACAGAGCTGCAGGCTCAGTTCCTGGGAATGTGGTTCCGCTCCCTGGGCCCATGAAGATACCCCGAGTAGCTGCTTAGTCATGGGTGGCTTACTTCCAATCAGTTTATTCTTGCTCCTTTCGCACTCCAACCCCCTTGGCTCAATGAGGTGGCAATCTTTAAAGTAACTTTTGAAGGTTGGAGCCCTGTGCCTTTTTTTTTGCCTTTTTTTTCACTGTGGCTTTCATAGAGCTTAACCATCAGACAAAAGCAGCCCCTTGAGTACCTCTGAACATGGAGGTGAAATACAAACGTCATGGATCGTCTAGTCTCCTGGACCTTGGCATAGGATTTAAGAAGGACTTGAGAAGTCTTCCGAAAGCCAGGGTTTGTGATTGAGCTGCTACTACATCCAGGCTTAGGACTTTTTTTTTTTTTTTCAAATTATGAAGATGAGAGTCTCTACCTCTTAAAACTGTTAGTTGTCATGCCCTGGCTTGTGCTGTTAATATAAAACTGAGACTGGAGGCCATAAATTTGAAGATGAAGATGATAAGCTACTGCCAACAAACTTTTCTCTTACAATAAATTTTTTTTTTTAAAGAAAAAAACGCATGCCAGACTTGTTTGTCTGAGATTTGTCTCTGTAGGTCTCCCAGAGGCCCCTATGGAAGCTGACTGGGAGATGGACAGAACTGGTCTGTTTGAGTTGGGACTGGCCGGTGCCTGCCTCCCAGTGCGTGTACTGTGTCAGGACATGTGTCTGGTTTAAAGCGCCATTCATCCATCAACATACTGACCCCTTTTCAAGTTTAATTGTTCTATTGTTTTGACTATAAAAGTGACAGTTGTTACAAATGCAGTTTCTGTGATCTAGAACAGTGTTCTCAAACTTATGTGTGCATCAGAGTCATCTGGCCCCACCCCTAGAGTGCCTGATTCAGTGGCTCAGGGGTGGGGCCTGGGAATTTGCATTTATAGCAAGTTCCCAGATGCTGCTGCTGATGTGGCAGCCACCCCTTGAGAACCACTGATCAAGGAGGTACAAGGAATGAGCATCCTCAGCCTTACTGCTCAGAACACTGTTAACATTTTAGAGTGTAAATACTTATATTATGGGCATATTCTTAAAAGCAAAGATACTACTGTGTCATACGTATTATTGCTTTAAAAAAATGTTTTATTTGAAAATACTTTTAGGTTTACCAATAGGTCGAAAGATAGAACAGATCCTGCACTCAGTTTCTCTTAGTGTTAATACCTTGTATTTTTATGGTACATTTATCACAACTGAAGAACCAACATTGGTACATTAACTAAATTCCACACTGTTATTATTTTTAATGAAGATACATGAAACTATTTTCATAATAAGATTCAAGTGTCAGAACTGCGTAAAGAAGTGAAAGGCTTCTTCAGTCTTCCCATCCCACTCCTTGTATATTTCAGAGTATTTTTATATACACTGTATACACCTGTACTTACACTCACATATCTTATTTGGGGACATACTTTTTTTCATTTAAATATGTTTTTGAAAGTTTTTCTGTCAGTATATCCAGATCTTCCCCATTGTGTTTTAATGGGTAGCATACATAGTTTTGTGCCCTTTTAAAATTTAATAATATCAGTTTCCGGATTCTAAATCTAGTAGATTAAAGGTGAGGTCTGGCACACCTTCCTTTTATCTTGCATTGGAGTTTGGAGATTATTTGCCCTCCTTTGTGGAGTACTTAGCATGTTCCAGGCACTGCCAAGCGTTTAGCATATATTATCTAACACAGTTATCAAAACAACCTTATGAAACAGGTATCATTATTATCCCTATTAACAGATGAGGAAACTGAGGGTCAGGAAGGTGAAGCAAGGGAAGCCCTTTGATGACTTTCTAACTGGAACAGGCTCTCAGGCATTTTGGGCTCCATGCGCCACTTAGCTCAGTATGAACATTGTGCAGCTTCCCTCTATGCCGTGCTCAGTGCTGGAATATGAAGGCGAGAGATTTCCTGCAGGAACTCAGTCTGGCTGAGGAGACATACATATAAATAAATAATTATATGATAAGCATTATACTGGAGGTTTTTATGTTACTTTTGGGTTTTTGATGCCTTGAAAAATGGGAGTATAGCATCAGACCTTAATCAGACTTGACTTTGAATTTTGAGCGTTGCTTTTTTAGCTGAGTGACTGTGAGCAAGGCACTCAGCCTCTCTGTGTTTTTGTTATATCTTAAAAAAATTTCTTTAGTTTGCTGTTCAATAAGTGTATAAACATTTAAGATTAAATAACTACATATTATGTTCAATAAATGTATAAACATCTAGTATGTATTTCATGTACAGGATGGGGCAAAGGTAGGTTTACAGTTGCGAGTACGTGAAACAGTTTGTTCTTGTGGTATTATTTTCCATATGAACAACTGCAAACCTACTTTTGTCCCCATCCTGTATTTAATGGGTTTAATAATACATATTGATTGCTGAGTGGAACCTTGCCTTTAAAAGTCCTTGGAAAGTTCAGGATAGAAATAAGGATGGAAGCAAACGTCACAGTCTTCTTTCTCATCTTTTCTCTTTGAAGACCAAATCCTGAATCCCTCCCAGAACTCCTTACACCCCCATCTTTGCAATCTGAGAGCATTCTCTTGGTGGGTCTTGCCCAACCCTCGCTCCCATACACATTTTATTTACCTTCTGTCTGTGTAACTGCAGTCTCTTTGGAGGGTAGAATCTGTGCCTTTCATTCTTCTGTCCCCTGCGGTTTCGTGGAAACACATTAAACATCCGTCGCAAAACCAGATGCTGTAGAAGGGGCTCACATCTTACATGCTAAGATGGGTCAAGTTTAAACATTAGGGTTTTCTAAGTCTTTTTCTTCTCTCAACCACCCTATCACCCCACCCCACCCCCACCCCCTCTTTTTAGAGATTAGCCTATTCTACCCAAACTTGAGGTTTTAGTATAGAGAGTCATTGAACATTTTGTTCAGCAGGATTTTTAATGAACTATATCTTGATATGTCAGTAGTCCGTGTTATGAATTAACTTAATCCTTGGCACTTTCATTGGGAGGAAGGATTTATGCTGATATTTCCCCCCCACTTACAGAAGCAGAACAAAACGTCAGCAGGCCTACGCCTTGTGCAGTCAGGACAGTTGTGACCAGGCTCTGCCGCAGGTTAGATAAAATACCGTTTGCTGTTTTCCTTCCCTTTTCCTGCTTGGGATAAAGAACATCCTGCAACGATTTTGGGCCATCAAAGCCGGAATAATCTTATAATGAAGCTTTGGTAGAAGATGAGGCCAAGTGAGTTAAAGGAAAGACTAGTTTCTCTGCTGTTTAATGACTTGGAGAAGTTTCTAAGTTTGTCTTGGGGGATTTGGTGGTTAAAACGTGTTCCATGTCAACCTGAACTGTCTAAATAGTAAACCTGAGAAGTATGGCAGTGTTATTTTTTCCCTCCTTCCCCTAGAAAATCAGATGAACTCCATACTTTGATTGGAAAGTAGGCTTGACTTGTCACATATGTGAAAACCCGCTCTCCTAGATTCAAAGAGCAGGCTGTCCCTTTCTGAGGGGCAGTAACAGAGAGCCACACTAGGTTTCTGCCTTTTTTTTTTTTTTAAGAAGTTTGCTCCCCCTAAGAGAGCCAACTATTCAGAAAACTTAATCACAGGTTCTTTTTCCATTCAGACTTAATCTCGTCATTCAGAGGCCCTTGCCCTCCCCTTCAGAGGTTGCCTGTGCCTGACCTGGGGCCATGGAGGTCTTCCTCTTGGCCTTCAAAGGCTTAAGAGGGCAGGAGCAAGTCCGATTCTTTGGGTGGGGGGTTGGGTTGCGTTGGGTCTCTCAATCTCCAGTTGTGAGCTGTAAAGGAGACCCACCAGCAAAGATCCCCTCTCCTCCCTAATTTACCTTTGCAGCCAGAAGCTTCTGGTGCTTTCATCCTACACACACACACATTTGTCCAAATATAACAAGAATTTATCTCACTGGGGTTGTTCATTTTATGGACATTTGTTTCTTTTCAGGCATTTGAATCATTGTTATGAGAGCCTTTCTTTTTCTTTGTTTCTGTCTTTAGTTCTCTAACATCTTTAGTGGCGAAGTAGAAGGGCCTTAGGAACGCTTTTCTTCATGTAAATAAGTACCTATAACTCTCCTCACACTTCTGCTTTCTTCTGACACCAAAAAAAAAAAAAAAAAAAAGGCAAGAGTAGAAAAAGGATTCTTAGAAATCTTATCACTGCAAAAAGGATTAGCTTGAGGTGTAGGTGGTGGCAGTGGCTCTTGCTTTGGTGTTTATTAGCTCTGTGGCAATAAGGTGTCTGAAGTAAGTGCAAATATATATTTACTGATTTTAATCAGAGGAGTTTTGTTTTTTTAATTTCATGTTTATGCATTTCCATTTGGCATAAACAGAATTGAATTGTCCAATTAAGGACAGATACAGATAAAGTCTTGACTTATTGAAAGAACCATTGAAATTTTGTTTGATTTTTGTTTTTAACAACACATTTTATGTCTGCAAAATGTAGTGAAGACAGAGCCATTGATAAAATCGGATTGCATAAGCCTTTGATTCCTGAGTGTTTATGCTGGAAGAAGTCACCCCTGTTATTTTAGCTTTGCCCTTTCACATGAGCTGTGGGTTCTGTGATACAGTTTCAAGCCTGAACCCTTTGTGTGTGTACGTCTAGCCCTATGAACCTTTCACCTGTTGCAGGAAATCATTTTGAGCAAAATGATACCGTCTTTGAGGGACTGAGCACTTTCTCATCAGAGAGCTGGGGTGAGGGCCATACAGATGTGTCCACCTGCCTGGGCCTGACTTCTGTGAAAACCCACTAAAAACAACAGACGACGGTTCTTCTTTGGAAGGGAAGAGAAACCTGGTACTTTCATGTGAGCACATCAAGACATTTAGTAGCAGCCAGAAACTAAGTGGAGAATGAAAACCAAGCTTTTAGTCCCTCTCCTTGTTGTCCCTAGACCTTCATGGTTTTTGCCCATCAGTGCAAAGAATTTTGGCCTGATAGTTGGGAGACCTAGCTTCCAGTTGAGCTGGTGACCTTTAGCAAGTCTCTTAATGTCCTGGTCTTCAGAATGAGGGAGTGGAACTTGATTCTCTAGCAGACCCTTCCCCCTGGGTTCTATATGATTACCAGGGCCAGTGCTGCATTTGGGCTCGGAGGTCTCAAATGTGAAAGGGACCGTTTCAGAAATCCATCAGGGG